>JADAZR010000046.1:0-417107 GCA_014872995.1 Diaporthe citrichinensis | reverse complement strand
AAATATTTAAAACTTTAAAGTTAATTTAAATTTAAAATTATAACTAAAAATTCTTTTTATTATAAAATATTTATAATATAATTAAAAATTATATAAATACTTTAATAAAAATACTTAATTACTTAATAATAATAATATTAAATAAAATTTTAAAATTAAAATTAATATATTTAAAATAATATAAATTAAATAATATTATATATATTAATTTTAAATATTAATAAAGTTATAAAACTTTAATAAAAAGTATCTTGGAATTTTAATCTTTATTTTTATTAATGCCCTTTTTTAAATGTGGTAATTTCTTGAAATCTTACTTAAGTTCTAAGCGTTATTAGAGTTAGATATAATAGGCAGAAACATGTACAGCGAGCAATTGACAGTGGATTGGCTCAGCACATGGTTATTTGAGCTAAGTGCACTGTTGTCGGCACTGTATATGGAGGACCGTCTCCAGGATCCGCTCCTTGTAGCCCACGGCAAATTACCTTTGTACATGGTGACGGGGGTCACTATCGCAAGAGGTGTCTCCATTTACAGTCACATTTCCAACAAAGCGGTTCCCTTAACCTACCCAGGCTTAAAGCAAGACAAAGGCCTGTTGTTTTATTATGAAGCAGAGGTTTTACTTGCCTATAGGCTGCATATAGTTCCATGGTTTCGTTGTAGGCGGGCCTTCGTCTTAAAGGGCGGATACAATCCCAGAGAGGACTGGTAGATTGAGCCTGTACGTATACTACATGCACCTTCGGACTTGATGAGATGAAATAACTTTCGTATCCTGGAGGGAGACCTAGGACAGGAACTTGGGTGCAGGGCAAGTTGGGATGATCATCACTTGGGATGCTATTTACCACCTGTCTTCGCTTCCGCTTTAGTTTCCAAATCTGTATCTTTCATATCTGCATTCACTCTCCGCCAAAGTTTGACGCTATAACCAGCAAGCAAACTTTTCCAGGCTCATTGTTGTATGCGACCCACATGTGGTGTGCAAGATCATAATGTGCTGTTCTAAGTTCTAGTGAATACCTAGTCCAGTTTCGACGGCCGTTTTATTGTCCTCTGCTTTGATTTGCTTGTTTCCGTAGAACGTATATGTTTTTGAACAGTGCCTTGTTCAGAACTTATAGCTATATATCCCAACCGCCCAAGTTGAAGGCCAAAGGAAAGTGAGCACGTAAAGGATGTTACGCATCAGCATGCCAAGCCGGCCAGCCGTGAACGCATCGTGCTTGAGCCATTTCGAGAAGCCCATGCCGTCCTGGAACTTAAGCCCAGGCACTTCTCTTTCAAGCTCCGAGTGATCGCTCAAAGACCATTTAAGCGATGTGCCCAACTGCTTCGGGGCTCCGAGCATGTTGGCGACGTTGACTGTTATCGTCCCGGCTGCGTCGAGATAGACCTCTCCGTGAACGTCCCGGTCCAGGAAATACCGTGTGATCTGCCGCAGCAACCCGTAAACCTCGTCACGCGCCAGATACATCGTCAAGCCCTCCATGATAACCACGACCGGCCTATCCGTGGGTATCTGACAATTCTCCAACCAGCCCTCCTCCGTGATGCTCGGGTCGATCAATCTATACTCTGCCCCGGGCCCTGCGCTCGGATCCCTCATGACCTGCCTCCGCAGCTTGATGACATCCTGCTTGTCGACGTCTACCCACAATCTGCCTTGGCCTTGCCACTTCACCCTCAAGCTCCTCGAGTCGAGCCCGCACGCCAGGTGCAACACGGTGGCGCGACCAGGGTGGGCGGTTAGGAAGGCCTCCGTCTTGAGGTCCAGGATGCGTGTGCGGAGGGAGATCAAAGCTGAGACTGGCCGCTCCAGGAGTCCGTACCTCAGGCGCTTGCTGAAGTCATAGCCGCTGTCTCTGACCTGTTTCACTACCGAGGCGGCGTACGTGTCGTTGAGGATGGGGTGTGTTGACTCGGTGTCCCTTGCTCGGGCGATCAGGGTCAGCATCAGCGTCTCTTGAGCGCCGGTCAACTTGATATCGCCTTTGTGATCGTTATCTGCCATTTCAACTTGAATTAGACAACTTGAGATGGTCTGAAGAAGTGGAACAAATTTCGGAATGAGTGAGGGGTGCCAGTCTAAAACAATGTCTTGTTCCGGTTGACCGGCCCAAACCCAAATCTCGGTCGTTACCGGTGGCTTGGATATCGATGTAGCATTGAGCGTCTTCAATGACGACAAATTAAATCGGCCGAACACGATTACGACTACACATGTGCACGATTAGGTTTCCGCAATCTTGTTGGAGCTGGGTTAAACCTGGAAGCATGGGAAGCTGGTTGACAAACATTCCGTACTGTAATTCTGGTTGTTAAAGCTGCATGGAGACCATATCAAATGTGAAGAAAAATTCATATAGTCGGGTTCTGCCGAATAAGATAGGAAAGGAAGCTATCTACACATGTGCACCTTCGCTGGCGCCGAGGTAGGCGTTAAGTCCTCGGGTAGTGGCCGCAAAGTGTTCCTGCTGGATATGCAGCCTAACCCTGCATTTACGACATCCTACCTTACTATTGGACTCTTTGAGTAAGACAGAGACGCCTCGTGAAGAGAGGCAGGCGGTTAAGTAAACCCTCCTCTAGTATGGCATCGACGGTACGGGGAGGAGCCTGTATTGTACCCAGGTAAAATCGCCACATACGCCTGCATGAAGTCAGAGCATGCCAAGGGTGCGCTTCGGTGGGTGGCCGGAAGAATCTCGCCTTGTTGACAATACAGTTTTAAACGCGGCCGGGCGGCAGACCCATTGTTAACGCGCTAGTTTTGTCGTGCGGCTCAAGCTATAGCAGCATCAGCTTCAGCAATTTTTGATAACGACATCTTATAACCATCACCGTTTAATTGTGCGAACATTATCCAACTGGCCATGCCAAGATAAGCAGTGCTCACCAGCCGCATTTGGTCGATACTTGATTCCCAGGAGGAGATCCTTTGAGAGCCTCTCCCCGTAGAGAACCAAGTAGTCGGCCCAGATTGGTATCTTTCTGGAGCGTAGCGTAGGGCCGTGGGTGCTAATTTTAGCTAAGTGAACCCGACTTCTTGTGGTAAGCGGCCTCGGCGGTTTGTGAATCTCTCTGTGGGGCGTCTGGACGGCCGTGGGCGCTATGTGGTAGTGCACTTTTTGTACCCACATCTGATGACACGGGCGCAATCCTTCCGAATCACTGTTGGTTCGACAGACAGCCTGGAATCGACCAGGTGGCTGAATCGGAAATTTGTGGGATCATCACCTTGTCATGAGTGGTGAGAAAAACTTCAACGAACACACCTTTCCACTTGAGCGCGCTTACTCTCCCCTGGAAAGCTCTGGGTTGCTTCATTCTGCGCATACTCTCCCTCTTTCCCAACCATCCATCGTCACTTAGCTGAAACCGTCATGATGTGGCCTTTCACGGTATACCCAGAAGTAACAGCGGCTCAGGTCGACGGAAAGACCTACGATTATGTTGTAGTCGGAGGTCAGCACATCTCATGAGATTTCCAATGGATAGAACTAACATTATTGATAATTAGGTGGCACTGCGGGCTGTGTTCTGGCCTCCCGATTGTCAGAGGACCCTAATGTCTCAGTCCTTGTCCTTGAGAAAGGATACGTCAAGGATAACTTTGTGTCCCGCGTGCCCCTGATTAGCCAGAACTTTTGGATGGGACACCCTCTCCAGGCTCAGACAACCCGCTTTTCCGAGCCCATGGGTAGTGTAAACGGACGCAAGAACCAAATGATCACGGCTGAAGGCATTGGCGGAGCTACGAGGATCAACGCCATGCTCTGGACAAGAGGCGTCCCTGGAGGCTATGAGGAGTGGGCGACAGAACTTGGCCTTGAAGAATGGGCATGGGAGAAAGTTGAACCTTGCTTTCGCAAGTTAGAGAATGCACTTTGTCACCCTGAATCTCCAGAGAGAGGCCATGACGGTACGTCTTCGCCCGATCAAGATCTTACCACTGTTTGCATACGCTTACCCTATTCAGGACTCATTCCCCTTCAGCACAAGGCCTGGGGCTTCAAGTGGCCAGCATAGTAAGCCGTTTTTCCTTCGCGATAGCTGGACTGTTTGGTTACTGACAGTGTTTCTAGTGTCGACCGGGCCGTTAGAAAGGTTGGACTGCCCGTGGGCCAAGATTGTAACAGTCCTTCTACCCCAAGCATGGGACTCTTCAACGTGGATATGGCCATCCATCCTAATGGGCAGAGGGCTTCAGCATATAACACATACCTCAATAAGAAGCTGGCTCTCAGCAGACAACAGCATCTCACGGTTTGTACCGGTGTGGTTGTTTCAAATCTGGATTTGGATGAGGCCTCCGGTATCGTCCGTGGTGTTCATATCCAAAATGTCAACAAGGATGGGCAAGATGCTGCATATTTTCAGGCGAGGCGTGAAGTAATTATTTGCTCAGGCGCCATTTGCACCCCTTAGATCCTGCTATTAAGCGGCATTGGTCCACAAAGCCAGCTTGATGCTCTGGAGATCCCTCTGAAGAAGGACTTACCGGTATGAACAATCACATCCATCTTGAAGTTGTTTATGGCTGACCACCAATGTGTTCGCATCCCTCCAGGTTGGTGCCAGTCTACAGGATCATTCCAGTGCTGCCATCATGCTCGAGTTGCCCAAATCAGAGACCCTCAGTTTACTTGAGTCCATCTCCGGCCTCTGGCACTTCCTCCTCTTTCTCTTGTTTGGTAGAGGCTTGATGGGTGCCAGCTCTACCCCTAAGACAGCTTTCGTTTGCTCAGCTGCCCTCAATGAGAAGACAATGCAGGTCGAAAACTTCGAAGTTTTCGCTGACGCCTCAAAGCCCACCAATATTCCTGACACAGAGATCATGGTGCACCCCGTGAACAGTCTGGGAAGACCAGTACCGGGTCATTCACTGCTCACCTTCTATACCACCCTTGTACAGCCCAAGTCAGTGGGTAGGGTCGAGCTTGTGAACAAGGATCCCCTTGCCAACCCACGCATCCATCATCCCATGTTCGATGACCCACAGGACATGATGAAATTCAGAAAGGGCATCCGATTCTCCATGAGATTGGCGGAGGAATTTCTCAAGTCTGGCTATCCCCACCCTGCCTCGATTGCATTTGCTCCTGGTGCGAACCCAGAATTGCTGGCCGCGTGGGAGAAGGATGCGCCAAGCAGCGATTCACCTGCAGCGCCACCACCGGCCCCTGGACTGACTTTCAGCCAAGGAGCTGGTAATTTGTCTGTGGAAAATGCGCAAAGTCCTGCTGAGAACAAAACATGGAAGACTGTTTCTGATGATGAGATTGATGACTATGTCCGGCGGGTTAGCATGGGCAGCCTTCATTCCTCGTGCACTTGTCCGATGTCGCGGGATGAGACGTCTGGGGTTGTGGACCAATATCTTCGCGTCCACGGTTTCAAGAACCTGAGGATTGCTGATGCGAGCGTGTTCCCCAAGATCCCCAGTGGGCACACCATGGCCCCTACCATGATGGTAAGAATGCTATCTCTTTGCACGCCCCGCGTACCTTATATCCTGAACCTATACTGAACTTAGACCTTCCAGGTCGCTGAAAGATGTGCAAGTTTCATCATCAACCAGTGGTCAGATGAACATGCTGCTGGACAGAACTCTTGACAATACTGAAGCCCTGGTCCAAAAGCTTGCTCACGAAAAGGGTGATAGTGCCCCTCGAAATTGGCAATGCTTTGGGGAATTGGTTCCTGTATTCTTTGACAGAAATTGATGTTAGGAATAATACTCTGTCATTGCTTTAATTTGTTTGCTAGCAGCATTATTTTTTTAGCCATAGCATGTGAAACATAAACCGTTATCATTCTAGATGTATAATGTAGTGTATCTAGTTGTGCCAGCATCTAGGCATTATTAAGCTGGGTTATATCCCTTGCTCCAGTCACTGCAGTTTAGATCCAATAGTGACCTGTCCAAATTCCTGCAGGTAACCAAATTGCTCCCGTTAATGGTACGGATATCAATGTTCTCGGCCACAATGTTGGAACAAGTTTCTGGGCTAGAACAAACCAGGTGTCCCACAAGAGGAGAAAACACCCGGTTCGATCGCCCCCGAACGTTACGGAATGTGACATCCGTAATCTTGAGCTTAGACTGCAGAGGCTGTCAGCCCTAATACGTCCGATGTGTGTGGGATGTTACTCACAGGGTGCTTAAAACATTCCTCCTCGTCATCTTGACCGTAGCATTGAGTGATAGTGAGGCCGTAGTCCACGTTGTCTAGCCACATCGTGTCGTAAGTCACATTCTGGACCAGACCTCGGCCTCCACCACCGGCCAGGGTTCCGCTCTTCTCGGAGTAGGCATCTGGCCAGACCTTGATGCGCGCACCCTCGGAGGAGTTGTACATGGCTGCGTTGATGACCGTGATGTTCTGGACGTAGTCGACCCTTTCGGGATACTGGCCTAGGCTGCCGATGGAGATACCGTGCGTTCCGTTGCATCGCATATTCTGCACCAGGATGTTGGTCGAGTTCGGCTTGAATGATACGCAATCTGTTCCAAATGAGTCAGTCAAAAGAGCAAAGCCAATATCGTCGTCTCGTCGTAGTTACCATCTCCATTCGTCACGCTCGAGTTCTGGATCGTGATACGATCGGATCGATAGATATCCCATCCATCAGTGTTCTTCTCGAAAAATTCGTTGTTGCTCACAGCCCATATAGAAATGTTTGTAAAGGTCACGTCCGTAGAATTGGCGACAAAGTTGGTCCACATCGGCGAGTTATTCAGGCTTATGTCCGAGATTGTTCCGCCATGCAGGTCATCAGTCATAAGGAGAACTGGTCGCCGGTCCTTCTTGTGCTCAGGATACCAATCCCACCAGTTTTGGCCACTCCCATCGATTACTCCACCTCCGTACACATTTACGTCCGTGCCGCCAATTTTGAAGAAGGTGGTGCTGTTCTGGTAGTCCATGTCGAAAGTGTGCCCGTCTCTCCAATAAGTCATGTTATCGCTGAATTTGATAAATGCCTGGATGTCCAAGTCTACACGTTCCAAGTGAGTCAAGTCCAAGGGATTGCCGATGAAATATGACTGTGTCCTAGGAAAAATGACATGTCCGTCGGGGTTGCAGCCTTCGATGGCGGCCTTGATGAACTCGGAGTCATCAGTCTCGCCATCGCCGTGGCTTTCCACAATGCAGGTCCGGTTGCGCGTTGGCGACGCCTCCGCTATTGAGGGGCGAGCGGACCGGATGCTGAAGAGAAACGTCTGTGGCACCGTGGTATAGGCGTAGTCTGCCACCGCGGCTGCTGGAAGCAGCGTGCACAAGACCGCGACACTCTTGAAGAGACTCATCGTGATCGGGAATAGTTGAGCGAAGTCGAACGGGCGAAGGTGAGAGTCCTGTCGTTCGTCTGATCACAGATTGCTTATTTACTTAAACGTTCGGCTTCGTATAAATAAACTTTTGTTGCTCTTGGCATCCCTTTCCGCAGCCGGGTACTCCCATCAGGAGCTCCACGATTTCGGCTGCAACTGAGCCGATGGGATCCTTCCAGCTGTTTATGCTTGGCAGTGGTGCTTGCGAACAACTCTCGGATCATGTGCCCGGAAAAGAGTCTCCAGGGAAGCCCACTTCCCAAGGCGCGCTTCCCCAGAGATTAGTCCCGGATAAGCTTCATCTCCCCACAATCGACGCTGGGCATTACTCTGTGATAAGTGGGAAATTCGGCCGCATTTCCGGGGTCCCGAGCAGAGGATCACGGAAACTCACCCGGTCAGGATACAACCACCTGACCCAAGTGGCTGGTAAAGGAAGCCATTTTTGATTCGATCGCTATAGCGCTGCAGCGTTCGGCCGATTGCACTGCAGTCTACTTTCATACCGGCTCAGAGCCCACCCAAACCATCTACCTTTCGCTCTTTATTTAGGCAAATGCTTCAAGTCGAACGTGGACATTTGACCATATGAGCCAGGCCCATTTTTTTCCAGCTCCATCACGCTGCTGCATCACTGCCAGTACGCCCATCTTAAGGACGATGACATCAATATCCAGAGACTAAACCTGCAACGGGAAGCTAAACCAGTCCTCACGCCAGTCCTTGCTGCTCACCTGGCAGGGCCAGATACGGCAAACTGCATCCATTCCATGGGGGAATGGTGTTTCTAAACCCCAGCTCGAGCCCCATCCATACTCCGTCATCGTTCCGTCGCGCATCTCCCTTGCCCGCCGACCCAGTTCCCGGACATCGACCACGTCTCCAACAACCCGCTCGATCAGCCACGAACGACTCAGATGATCGGTGAACTCGTTGAGGACGACACCGGGTTTGCCAAATCGGCCGCCACCCGTGGTCCATAATTTGAGTAACCCCAACTGCGTGCCAACTTTGTGACGGCAGATGATGTCCCAGATCGACCGCGCCAGCGTCTCGTCCACTGCGCAGTTTATAAAGGTTTCTCGAAGGTGACCTTCTTTCAACCTGACCCTAGGATTCTCCTTTACCCTGCGTGAGTCGTAACTGTCCCCATTAAACGGATCGTAAGTGCTGTCTCGATGGACGCGCCACTCAGAACAGTCCAGGATCAGAAAGAGGGACCGCAAGCGTTCCATCTTGCCAAAGGTCTTGTAGATTTCAGCCTCGACCGCGTCGGACTTTGTACGTTTGACGGGGATGGTTAGCTCCTGTAACGCAGGACACTGGGCTTGGATCTGTGAGACGTGCTCCTTTCGGAATACCATCGGCACGTGGGCACGCATTTCTGGTATACTTGCTGCGCCGTATGGGCACTCAGTCGAACGTAGACTCAGCTTTCGCAATGTCGGCCCGTGTCGGGATAAAATGGCATCTAGTATCTTGGGTTCGAGGGGCCCGGCCACGGAAAGCTCCTCGAGAGGTTCGAATGCCCTGAACAGGGCGATGGCATTGTCGGCATAATTGGGCTTCTCAACCCGCGTGTCGTTGCGTTCCAGGCGAATGTCAAGTGTCTTCAGTCGTGGGAAGGAGCAGTTCTGTGCAATCCACTCCATCATCTCGTCATCCATTCCGATATTATGATCGAGATTGTAACCACCGCCCAGGGCCAATTGGCGCAGGTTCCCAAAGTCTGTACGCTTGGCCCAGGTCCGGAGGAGGTCAGGCGACCACCTCACATGTGATATGAATGATAGAGAAGTCAACGACCCGATAGCAGCACCGGGGACGAACCCCGGAAGTCCTCTCCACGGTGCTCGGGGCTGATGGAACCTCCATAAAGATGCCGGATCGAGGTTTGTAACTATGACAACCTCCTTCAGGTTTGGAGCGAGGCCGGCAACAAGCTCCATCATCGCCTCTTGATTGAAGTCATCGACGCCAACCGAGTCCCGCTCAGCACATGCAACCTTCACACGGTACAGGCAAGGAGATGTGGCTAGAGCCATCTCGTACGGATCGGGTGCATCCGATAGAAGGCTTTGCATTCGGAACGTGAGGTGGTGGAGTTTGCATTGGGGATGGTGCTCGTGGAGGGCGTCGAGAAGGCTTGGCGGAAACTGATTACGACACTCGTATACCAGTGTGTTCAAACGTGATGACATCTTGATCAGGCTCACGACTGGTGCCCATGCCATATCCTCTTCGGACGATTTTGCAATGACAGGCTCGTCGTGACAGACATGTGATCCCATGTGAGTCGGTTCCTCATCAGGCAAGATTTCATCCATGCCAGTCAACTTGTAATACTCCAAATCGCTGGACTCCTCGGCCAGCGTCCCTGCCTTGGCCCCTGAGTCACCAGACCCCTTAGCATTCAAACGAAGAAACCCCTTGATGCTGAGATAACGGACATGACGCGCAGAGTCTGTACGGGAGAGGATCTCGATGAGGGCGTCGACGTCTCGTTGCAATTCCTGGCGGTTGCAGACTCTGAGGTGGATTTCGCGGAATAATTCTGGAAGCATGGCTCTGTGGCATTTCTGGCTTGTCAAACCAAATGCGTAAAGACTTGGTCGATGCGTCTCGTGAAGGTGACCCGCAATCTGTTGTAGCGTTTCAAGTGCCAGGCCATCTAGGCTCTGGCTGCCGCGGTCCATTCTCGTGATCTATCCAGATCAATCACAAAGAAAGCATTTAGAATTTGGTGTCGGAAGGGTGAGTTGGTGAAAAATTGGTTGGTTGGTTGTGCAGGAATGCGCATGTAGAGAGCAGGCAGCAATGGCCACTCTCAAGCGCTGCCCGCGATACTTTATCTCGGAATCCCTACCGATTGGCTTAGAAGTCGCAGAACAGGATCAGGGATTACGTTGGAATACCTCAGGCTCCTCCATAGACTCAGCGACCAACCGTACAACTAGCTCCTAAGCCCCTGTTTTCTTCACACTACGGATATTTCTGTTGGTTCAGCCACAGCAGCCCAAACCAACGGAGACATTCTGGTTGCTCAAGATTGGACATGAGTGCCAATGAAGCCGCTAGGTCTTACTATTAAACGACTCATGCCGCCATGCGTAGCTTCCTAGACCTGGGCGTAAATCAATGGTGGCAAGACGACTACCAGTAGTACCGATAACTCCGCCCTCTCTCGTCTTTGAACAGCAACTCCGGATCATCCTCGGTTGCCAAACGTGCTTTGCGAGCGAAACGCTGATTCAACCATTTGAACACCGCCGTTTGCAGAATCAGGACGGCGAGCCACACGGCTCCCAGAGATATGCACGCTACCCATGCTTTTCGATAGAGGGGTGCATCGCTCTATTGTGATAATGTCAACTTATCTGGCACGATGTACGGGAAAGAGGGGACACTGGCTTACTCCTCTGAAAACCTGGTTGCCGTAGGTTCCTCCAAGGTTGGAACATCCGACTACGTTCTGGTTAGTGCTCGCTCTGCACATGTCTTGACTCAACTGAGCCTTTCTTACTATAAACAGCGTAGGCGATGGCTCTTTTCTGAGGCGTCTTGAAGTTCAGAGCTAGCCAAGATACATTGATTGGCTGCCATGACCTGCAGTGGTGGCATTGGTCAGTCTTTCAGACACACGTTACCGAATATCTCGTATTGACTTACGGAGCAGCTTGCGTGACAACATAGGCAGCGTAAAATGACCACGAGGCCTTGGCAGTTACGGGCAAGTGCTAGTTGCCGTGCTATCAGTCCTCATGTTTACCCATCTACTCATTATGAGGGCACTTACGTAGAGCGCTATGAGACCAGCCAATGTCCAGACAGCGGCGAATATTATGGCATATCCGAAACGCTTGTATCGATCAACAACCGAAGACAAGACAAACCCGGTCAAAGAGCCAAGTATAGGGCCCGGAGCATTAAGGAGGTTGGCACGCGTTCTGTTAAACCCCAGAGACTGGATGATCGTTGCGCCCCAGGTCGATAAGCCATTGACGGACTGCAGTCCACTCAGGCATACGATCAAATATGGCCAGGTATGCCAGGTGAACAGGACATCAGTACTGCAGGATGAATGTTCAGTAGAGGCTCAAAATCTGATTTCTCACTGTTTCATTGGGGACCTACATGTCCTTGAGTGATATCTTGAGTGTTGCCGCCTGGTCCTTGTTCGGATCGCGCCTGATGATCCTCGCCACAAAGACGTCGGCCTCACGCTCTGTCAGCCATCCATGTGTGGAGATCAGACCTCCGAACAGACGATTGGTGTGGTGCGGCGACTTTGGCACAAACGCAAAGGCGAGGACACCAACAGCTAGAAGACTTTCAGCCAGTCTGGTGCATCCTGCCGTGGTTGGACAATACAAACTCACCTATCGTGGATATACCACAGATTATGAAGATCCTGTCAGAACTCGTCAGCATTCTATCACAATTACCTTCATCGATAGGCCACCAACCATTGCCACCCTTTCAACCCCCCTTCCCCTTCCAGCCGGAACGCTCCAGCGGAAATCAACGAGCCGAACGCAGCGGAAATAGACGGCCCAAGGAAGAATATCGTGGTCCTCTTCGCAAGCTCGTCCTGCGTGTACCACCGAGACAGCGTGTACAGAGCCCCGGGGATGAACCCACTCTCGCCCAAGCCGAGAAATAGGCGTGCCGCGTACCAGCCGCCGGCGTTTGTGACAAATGCCTGCAGCACTTCGATGAGGCCCCACACCACAACCTGCGCTGGGATCCAATAATGCGCTCCCACACGGTGTATCACGACCTTCGGGCTCTCACATTAGCCCGTGGTCAAGCGGACATGGGGCCAGGGTGGACTCACGTTCGAGGGGATTTCCAACAGCACAATTCCGAACCAGAGGAGCGAGACACCTGTATTTGCTTGGTCCCTTGTCATCCCTGTATCATGGAGAAAAGTGGACGTCAGGACGCCGGAGACGTTAGTGCGGTCGATAGCCATCCACGTAAACATCAACTGTGAGCGGTTAGACAGGTGGGCCTCGAAACCTAGTAGCCCGCAGGATTACTTACTGAGAATAGTGGGAGGAAGAGGAAGTCGGCCTTGCGGACCACACGAGCCTCCTCACTCTTGCTCCAAACCACGAGGACTTGCTTGCCATCCTTTTTGATGTGCTGCCGGAAGATGCCATCTCCTATATCACTGCTCTCGGTCTCGGACGGTGATTTACGGACATCGTCTGCGGCGACGTTGGCAAGGCCCTGGTGAGCATCTGCGGGCTTTTCGTCGTTTGTGTTGGTAGCGGCCGAGGAGTCAACAGCCGAAGAGGCAGCGAATGTGCCGATGGCTTGGGTGGCCATTTTGCTCGACCGCTATGCCTACTTGATGGTCGAGCTATGATACTGCATACCAACAAGCGAGGCGATAAAATTCATCACCTTTATCAACACGAACGTCTGGTCCCTCGAAGACATCATACGTTCCATGGCTGGGTATCGCACTCATAGCTGCTATGTATGGCGTAATAGTGCGATGCCGGTTCTATAGGTGCCAGGCTTTGCTGTGTGTCCCTCGTTTGGGTAGTGTCATTCGCTATTTCCATGGATGCTGCATATTTCGGCGCATTTCTTTGGTACCAATGAATGTGGCTAAATTACTTATCTTATCTCCGAGGCAACCCTTCCTCTGTCTTATGACGACTATAGTTAGCATCTTGTGTTGTCTTTGGACCCTGAGATGTCGCCATCCCGGAGCGGGGCCGAGGCCATGCTCTGGTGTTGGGGATGTCATCATCTCAATTTGAGTGGCCCCGTGCTATACCTTCACAAGGGACAATCTTTTTCCACATCTAAATTTTGGCCAAAACTATTATCTGCAGAACTCATCCACGATGCCGTCGGCCATCGAAGATCGTAAATTGCTTCCGGTGTACTTCATCGGTCACGCCGGTGTTGGTCTGCTCTTCAAGGAGGACGAGAGCAACGACATAGTAAAAGATAACTTGAGCTCTATTGGGGACGATATCCGTGCCATTTTTCCTCCTCCAAAAGCAATCCTAGCCTTCAGTGGACATTTTGAAGCAGGCGAGATCCACGGCCCCGAAGTCGTTGAGGGTCAGTGATGATGCATGAACACGTCTCTTCCTTCACAAAAGGTCATGTGATGCTAACACTACTGTAGTCAATGTCAAGAAGAATACTTATATCCAAGTCAGTGCTGTACATCAAATGTCTCTCAAGGGTACCAGTATGACTCACATTGTATTCTTACTGAGCACGATTTTGTCAACGACTTCCATGACACCCAGCCGTTCGTCTACGAGTATGACTGGCCTCACAAGGACGCACCTGACCTAGCAGTGGATGTCTGGAATCATCTTCGTAATGCGGGAATCAAGGCGAAACGAGTGGAGCGTGGAGTCGACCATGGGGTCTGGGTTCCCTTCAAAGTGATGTTTCCACCTGAAAAGCCGCTCGAGGTGCCCGTTATCCAGATTTCAACATTCCATGGTTATGATCTGGAAAGTCAGATTCGCCTTGGAGAGGCTATAAAGTCTCTGCGGTATGCCACTGCGAGATGATGATCATTTGGTGCATTAGATGTTTGGGTTTCGGATGTAATGGAAGCTGATCTGATGCTTTGCAGTTCTGATGGATACCTCATTCTGGGGTCTGGAATGGCTGTGCATTCCTTCGCATCAATCGGGGAAATTGATCAAGCAGAGCCGGAGAAAAGAGAAGAGGTCCGAGAAAAGGTCCTGGCCGAGTCAAGGACGTTCGATACTGAGCTCAGGAACGCGTTGATAACGCCAAACGCTGTTGGAAGAAGGCAGGCCTTGCTTAAACTGGAGTCACTGCACGAGTTCAGGCGCTCGCATCCTACGGTCGAGGTATGTGTCACCACTGAAAGCAATTATATCGAAGGTCTCCGAACATACCGGCTGATAACTCAGTTAGCATTTCACGCCTCTCCTTGTGGCAGCTGGAGCGGCAGGGGATGCATCCGTCGAAGCTGTCGGGGAAGATGTTGTCGAGCCGGGGATGTCATACCTGAATATTCGGTTCAAATAATACAGCCAGACTCATGGGGCCCACTGCCATCGAGGAGTAGACAACATCCTTCGTAGGTACAAAGCCGACTACAATCGGGCCAAAACATAGCTCAAGTAAATGCTAGGCATCTGCCCTTCTGGAAGAAAGAAAGCATATCTGCCCTCGATCAAGCTGGTCCAACCATCTGAAAGGCCGACTTCTTGCACATGTGTAACAAGTATTCGCTGGCCTTTGTCCAGTCTGAAATGTCCAGAGCCCACCACCAACCCACCAAGCAGTACCTCAGCCATCATTCTCGTCCTCGACCTGGCTTAGGCCGAGTGCCCCCATCTGGGCCTGACTCATCTCCCCTCTGATTCGGCTCTGTGCTCCCCATGACGAGCCTCCACCAATCGGTCTTCCCTGCTCACGTGTAGCCTCTCCTCTCCCTAAGCATCTCGTACGTATCCTCGTCTAGCATGTCATCGTCCTCATCGGCGGAATTACCGCTGTACGGCGGCGATTCATCGATCAGCTCGAGCGAGTTTCGATGCGGGAACGATCCGGGCATCGTCGGGGTGAGCTGGTTCGGGTACGGCTCAGGTATCGACTCGGCGGCAGACCCTCCTCCAAGGAGATTCGTAGATCCCGTTGGTCGAGCCGTGCTTCCGCCGTGGAGCCGTTTCTGTCTCTCTCGCTCCTGGCGTATCTTGCGCTCGACCTTGTCGGCTTCGATGCGGCGCAGCGCCTTCTGCTTCTGCTCATCTTTCGCCTTCTTCTCCTTGGCAACCTCGATGGCGTGCTTCTGCATGTCGTTGAGCTCGTCTCTAGCGTCGATTCTCTTGCCCTTGGCAGCAGCTGGATCAGGCCGCTCTTTTGGCGTCAGTGTCTCGTTGCTGCCTTGTCCCTGGTTGGCATCGGCCATCCGGTCGACCCCGATGCTTGCGAGAAAGGTCGCGAAGTCATCGATGCGCTTGCCATCCCACGTAACTGTCTGAAGCTTGTAGCCTCCGTGGATGAATTTGTGGGGCGTGTTCTTGATGATTGTTGCGTTGATCTTCTGCTTTGTGGGGATGCCCTTCGACATCATTCCGAAATTCTTGACGTCCCGGGTTAGTTGGCCGTCTTGCGCGTGCATGCCAACAAACCCAGCAAGTTTCAAATCGTCCAGGGCAGCAGAGGTCAGAGTGAAGTTTTCCCACATAAAAGCGGCCAACTCTTCCTCGTTGTCGTAGGCGCTGGCCTTGGCCTCGAGAAACGAGGACATCGCCTCGTGAGCCGCCTCTGCAGTCTCCCCTTGACCGCCGAGGATGATTCGATCCAGCCCTCCGGCACGTTCTGCCTCCTGCAGGATGATCTGGGTGACATATGGCAGGCTGCCCAAGGTCATCCCAACGGCGGCTCTATCTTCCGCTGAGAGATTGTTCCAGGGTCTCGCATGCGCCTTGCAGAATGGAAAAACCCAGCGCACAGTTGGGAACTGCTCGCGAAGCGTTTTGTGGTTCTTGGTCAGCTTCTCGGACAGGACCTTACTGCGGAGCTCCTGGTCGGTGGTCGACTCCGGAAAGCGGTGGAGGAAGACGACGGTATGTGAATGGTCCTCGGCGGGGTCAACCACCAATGGCTTGGTGAGCCTTTGACGGAGTGCCATATTGAGGGGATGTCCTGACGTCGGATGCGATGCAGTTGGGATGGAAATTTGCTGATGTGAGAGGCCAGACAGTGCGGCCCATCCGTCTTATAGTTGACGGTTTCACATTGTTGCTGGTTTGCAGGCAGTTGAACACAGCAATAGCCTGCCCACTGAGGCCATTAACTTTGCAGGTCCCCGGTGTGGCCCGTGCGTCAGTGGGCCTCCTGCAGATGTCTTGGGACGATTCAGGCAGTCCTTGGACTCGCAGACATATTGAATGAAATACGTTCCCCGGGATTGAATGGCTAAGTAATATAGAAAGGAAGCTGAAATTGATTTACAGGTTCAGGATCAGGCTCATGGACCCGCCGCAGCGCCTCACGCCGAATAAACCTCCATAACCGGTCTAGTCTCGCAATCATCCAGCCCAAGTCATGGGGACCGAGAGAAGGCTGTGGCTATGTCACTGCTTTCCGACAATCACTGAAGTGCTGTGATTAGCAGCCCACTCATCCTTCACTCATGATCTATCGTTTGTGCAAGTGAATACGCCAGCCTTCTCAATTGCAAACTCTGACTTATAAATAGACTTAAGTTAACATCTCAAGCTTGAAAGCAAATTTCTTTTCTGTCGTACCTTACAGTATCCGCAGATCAATATTCGACGCGCACAATAAATTACAATAATCTCAATTAAGAGGCCGAAGTAGTCAAACAACAATTCAATCCAATAAAACAAACTCGTCAGCCTACAACACAGATAAAATGGAGACCGCAACCCATACTATGTTGTCTGAGGACCAGGAGGGAAGGCGGGATAATGCAACCGACCAGCAGTATTCTACCTCTCAGGACATAATGGCGAAGCCGCCACCTTCCCAAACTGACATGGAACAGCGGGGTGGATATGAGATGGAGGACTGTTGTGCAGATAGTTGCTACTGTATTGGTTTCATTTTCACCTTGGGCCTCATCACATTGTGTTGTTCACCAGATGATATGTATTAGTTGGCTGCCAACATTGGTAGAATAGTTAGCATATATATGCAAAGTAATTGAACGATTACTAGCGTCAATATACTCTGCTTTATTCTGTTGTGTGATTTCTTCCTTGCTACTCCGATACGTTGTGACATTACAGCCGTCATCTTACCTGCTCATTGACTTTGAGGCCTCCTTCCCTTTTTCAGAGCAATTTTCAAACTCTTTTGGTGCAGTCATGCACTCATATAGACTTTGTCGTGGACAGGCGAATGTGTACAGCACATATATGGGTAGCCTTTATGGACGAGCCTCCTTCATCACTATCAACCCCAATTGCAAACCCCCAAGGCAGCGCAGCAATTAACTAACGCAATAGATGGGGAGTGGCAAGCTGTCTGGGATTTGTACCTGAAATCTACAAACATATTCATCCATCCCGTATTATGTGGACGACCCACTCCTGGACCATGTGCGGCACGATTGTGACCGTCAGCCTTACAAGGCAGGATGACTAATTGCGAGCACGAAGACAAGTATGTACAAGTGCCGAGATGAGAGTTCCGGGGCCCTGCAATCTTGAGTTCTACTATTCCAGTTCTCGCTCACTCTGAAACGTAAGCTTAATGGTTGCATTTTCAGCCGTTCGAGAAATATAATGTGCTGCATGCTGATTGGTTATGTACTCATGACACCATTGCACCTTTAATGTACTAGCTACCCCGCCCACCGGTTCTCAGCTCACTTCGGATTCCTCTTGGATGACACGGGCATTCTCATTCACTCCAGTCAACCTTGACATCAGTTAGTTGTATCCACTCGGACAGATTTTGCACGAGCCAGATGGAGTGCAACACGGTCGGCGACACGAACTCTGATATCGCAGGACTCGGTGTCAGTTTGCCTACTCCCGACAAAGCACACATGCTAATCACGTATTGCAGATCATCTATGCGTTTGTTGTGCAAGGTGGCTTGTCTGTCATCCTATCTCTTGTTTCCGTGGCAGCAGAGGCCTTTCAGGTTCTTGCACGCCGAATTCTGCCGCGTTTTGAGTCAGAGACGTCTGTCAAGACGTTGATTTTATGCACAAATGCTGTCCTTTCGAGCATCAGCCAAACCCAAATTGTGAATGGTACGCAACTTCGTTTTGTTTGGGACGTTCGCAGCCCTTTGCAGGTACTCAGTATCCGCACTTGCCTCTTTGACATGGACTCAGGAATCTCCCTGTTGATCGCGGTAATTGTGCAACACGACGAATTAAGCCTCTACCACCTGCACATTGTCTACGACGTTGTAAATCTCACCGGGTAAGGTTGAAAATACCTTCAATGACTTTTTATACAGATCATAAACTTTGTCTTACATTTCTACAGTGTCTCAGCATGTGCAGCCCTGGCCAACCTCATCCGCGCGCCCAATTTCAAGATGTCGATCGGACCACATACTTATCTATTGGTGTTCTCATGTCTTTACCTGGCGTATTGCGTCATCTTCGGAAGGCGGCTGAACAGCTGGGACTATAGCATCCCCGGAGAGTGCTACAACACGAGCCACCTAGATACCGTGCACTTGACCCATCCCGTGTCTGACCAAACATACCTCTCATTCACCTGCTTTTACATGTTCGCTAGCATTCTCCTCTGTTGGTTATGCGGAGGGATACAGAAAGAGTCGACTGTGGAATATCAAAAAAGCCAAGGGGCTCATGGAGGAGGTGGGGGCAACAGCAAGTCGGCTTTTCTTTCGGAGCTTGGCCAAGTGCTCAGAGTGAGCTGCCGCTCATTTTCTCCCACGCAATTGACCAAAAGGCTCCTGCGGCGCATACACGGGGCCAGAAAACCCAATGAAGTGTCTTCCCAAGCACTGCTGCAGCACTCGCCTATCTACAAGGTTGGAGGCTTGGGCAAAATGTCGATCAAAATATTCCTTCTGTGCATCTCCCTGGGCCAGT
Organism: Diaporthe citrichinensis; assembly: GCA_014872995.1. NCBI lineage: Eukaryota > Fungi > Ascomycota > Sordariomycetes > Diaporthales > Diaporthaceae > Diaporthe > Diaporthe citrichinensis. Next base: position 398,187 of record JADAZR010000046.1, on the reverse strand, counting down.
TTCCCGTCCACACGTACGAGATCTTTGCCCTGAGACACTACAACGAACATCTTCTTTCAGGGGACTCAGAGGACTCCTGGGGTTTTGGGCAGATTGTGGCTCTCGTTTCGTTGGGATCGACTCTCGTGCAGTCTGTCGGAACCATCATGGGTACGTGTCACTTCTTCTGCATACGCATCAACTGATTCGAATTGACAAGGATCAGATTATTTCCAGCATTCGAGCTTGGAGAAAAGGGTCGAAGTTGTTGAGCTCCGCGAAAGAGGCACGCCAATCGAAGACCATCAGACACCTCCATTGGAGGTTCAGCAACGTGTCCATACCATGCCGACAATGCCGGTGGATCTTGAGTCGCTGGAGGCACCCGGCGCAAGGAGAAGAGCCAACTCATCCTAATGTATACATTTCGGGAGCAGTGGGGGATATAGTGATACATCAAAGAATTGCCGTTAGTAGTGAGAGAAATAATAATCCTGGCACAGATGGGGCAAATTAAACTGTCGCGAATCTAGGAGATAGTAGTGATTACGAACAAATCCACATAGTCTTTGTTCATGGTAGCAAAATGTTTAAAGGGGATAATAGAAAACATGTAGTTCATCGTAATGCCGGAAGAACAATGAAACTTTGCATAGCGCTATTCATAAAGCATTGTAGACACAATAGTGACAATGCCTGGTCAGTTCACAGTCCCCTCACCTTCCAGACCGAGGAGCCGAGTTCGCAAGGATAAAAACTTCCCATCCCTGAACTTCAAGCTCGGTGCAAGTTTCTTTTTCGTAATCACCTGACTCATAGGCCGGCTAAACCTCCAAACATCTCGACAGTCACTCGTCTACAATTGGATGCAAAATGTCCACGACCGGCAACAATACGGTACACATCGGGAGCAACACGGCACCCGCTGATCATCAGAAGACTCAAGAAGAGAAAAACGCTGCAACTGACCATGTAATGGTTCCATTATTGTTGGGAATTGGCGGACTGCTGCTCCTTATCGGTGCTTGCTTCTGGATCCGAAAGCGCATCAAGAAATATCACGCCCGCAAGGCCAATAATGCCAATGACATCGAGCTTCAACAGCGCGCAGAACCTGATTCTGCAAGTCCGGAGCGTGGTCCTGGATTGTTTTATCTTAATCAAGATCACGCGAGTGGCATCGAGGCTCCACCTCCTACCTACAGCGCCACCTCTATTAGAGATTACGCCAAGGGAGTTTTGACACCAGGCAAAGTCTAAGAAGTGAGCATGGAAGCCTCAGGATACTTTTGACTTGGTTCTTATTAACCAGTCCCCAGGGTAAGTGTTCGCATCGTGGCCTTGGAGTGTGAAGAGTTTCATACAACACATAATACAAATTTTGACTTTCGTTCACTACTTCGCCTTACCACATGTTGTGACAACGCCTCATGTAACTGGACGTCAACGAAATAAACACACCTGAAATAGACACTTGTTACCAAAAATGTGAATTTTAAACTACCCGAGTAGAACGTTGGCCTGGAATTCTCAAGGTCTTCCTGAAGTCTGACGATGTTGCAGTTTTATCACATTTGAACTATGCCTGCAATATTACACAAGTAGTACATTGCAACGAAGACCTGAACAGGAAAGAAATCATCAGTGCGAACAAAGAGGCTGAAGATGCGGTTTGGATAACGTGTTTCTGGCTGTCGGGGTCTGGTAGGCCTTTCGCGGGCCGACCCGTCTAGGAGCTCATTGGAGGATGGGTCTTCCTTGTCGTTGACGTCAAAGTGTCTAAGTGTCTAAGCCGCATCCGTAGTCGTGACGACACGCTCATTGCACAGCAAGATGACATCTTCCATCTGGATGTTCTGTCCCGCACTTAGCTATAGCCTCCTGTGCCCTCCATTAGGCCACCATTTTACATGCAAACTGGGACTGCTCTGTAAACATAGAACATTCGTGTCATGCCACCCAGACCGTCCTCCCTATTCCTTGCTCCCAAACAAGTATCAAGCAGAGTTACAGCCAAGTCAAATAACATCCCATTCTCAATTAGAACCATGTCTACCAGCAACCCGTCAGAAACCGCCCAGGTCCAGGCCTCACCAGACGCCAGTGCGCCTTCGTTCTCCTCCATCGGCATCAAGAGGACGAATATCGAGACTGCCCCTGGCGTGAATCTCTCAGAACAACAGAAAGTCCTTGTTGGCTCTGTTCTTGACGTCCGTGGTCATTCCCTTGCCCTAATCAACCATCGTTTGAACACCATGCTAACATCAACAACAGCTGTTCGAGGGCAACCCAACTCTGAAGCACTTCAGCCTGTGGAATAAGGACGCCACATTCACGGACAACATCACCGTCGCAGCCGGCTATCCCAAGTACACCGCACAGTTCTACGGCCTGCCAGCCCTGTTCAAGCCGATTCAACTGCAGTCACACAGTGTCAAGTCTGCAGGCAACCCTATCGAGCTTGACATGAGCAACAAGTACGTCGTCAAGGGCATCAACCAGGAGAAGGTCATGAACTCGGTTGTCAGGATCCATGTCGGGGCGGACGGCAAGATCGAGAAGGTCGAGGACCGGTGGAACGGCGAGCTGCCCTCGGGCGCGATCAGCGATGTGAGTAACCCTCGGAACTGGACCCTCAGCCCGTTCGCCGCCGCGCGCTGGGCTTTCAGGACAGGCGGCGATGTCGCCTGGTGGGCTTTCTGCACGCTCAGCTGGTGGTCGCCTTTCCTGGTAGGGGCCGCTTTGCGTCCACGTTGGAGTTGCTGCTAATCATTATGCACAGGCTTTCCGAAAGTTGAACGCGGTGACGGTGCCGGCGTTTGTCAAGGTGCCTAAGAATGAGGAGGAGGATTTGAAGATGAAAGCCGAGAGGGAGAAGGAGTAGAGGATCGTTTCGCTTGATAAACCTTTGCTATAGTTGTATCGCTGGACATTATCAATCTTTTGTCTGACAACGACACAACACTTGAGTCTGACGAGTGCTCCTCTGACCTAGGTCAACCCACCTAGGCATGTCGGTCATGCCACACCTGCTTCATACGTGACGATACAATCCTCGGTGCTGGCCTGCGGCAGGAATGATGACATGGCTTTCAACCGTTTCAATTCAAACTTTCGAGCTTCATTATATCAATATTCATACACGTCTCTTCGCCTCTCAAACGACGCAAATAATATCATCATGCTGTGCGCACGGCTGAATCGTACATTTCGCTGCTCGCAAAACTGTTTCTGGGCGCTTCCCAATGAATAAAGGTGAGCTAGTAATCCGATGGCAGACCTTGTCGAAGTCGATCTCACAATCGCCGTGTCAATGAGATTGCTCGACGCGACTCGAATATGACCGACCACGAGGTCCAGCATGGGCGGCTGACAGTTAAAGCTTGCCTCGACCGTGGCTTCAGTCCTTCAAGCCAACCACATCCATAGGCCAGACCATGGTAGTCAGCCATTGCCTTGGCAGGGCATCCTTGATAGCACGGATCTCCCTCTTCGAAGTCGTCTCCTCGTCCCTAAAAGGCTCGTCGCCCAGCCACCACACGTTGTGCACCTGCGCGACAGTCGCAAAGAAGTGCGCGAGTATCACCAGCGCACGGGGGCGCCGGACCGCCAGCAGCTCGATGTACTTGGACGGTATAAGCAGCGGGAACGCCTGGACCCGCCTCGTGATGGCGTAGACGGGCTCGCCGTGGCTGATGCCGCTCTGGATGCTGCCCACGTAGCTCAGGGTCTTCTCGTAGGCTTCCCGCGTCTCGTCGTCGGCCCAGTCGTCGCCGGAAGGCAGGTGCTGCGTGAGCACGCCCTGGAAGTTGACGCGGTGCTCCGGGCTGAAGTAGGTGTCGTCGCGGCCGAAGTAGGGATACGCGTTGGCGGCGTTCATCAGCGCGGGGTGGTCCGCCTCCTTGGAGAGGGTGAGGATGGTCACCACGCTCTGCCTGATAACGATGCCCGCGCCGCGGCCGACTTGAAGCCAGTCCATTGGAGGCTGGTAGGGAGATAGGCTGCGCTCCTGCAGCATCGCGAACGCCGTGATGGAGATCAGCAGGGCGCCGAAGCATACGACCTCGGCGGTCTCGACGGACAGGGTTGCGACCTCCTCTCGCTGGGCGTGGAGAGCGGCGATGAAGTAGCTCTCGCGAGCGTTGTATATCTCCTTGTCGTCGGGATCTGAGCGAAGAATGTTGGTGGCGGAGAGAGCACAGATGCCGAAGAGCATATTTTCGTGACTGAGGGCCATCTCGGGCATTGTCTTGACCCATATATCTCGCCAGTAGGGAGCTGGGTTCAGCGGGAAGGGGTTGTGAACAGTAAGGTGCCAGTTCTGCATTAAGCGGTGCTCCATTAGCCGTCGAGCCTTGGACTCGGGCAGATTGAGGTCGTTGGGATCTTCTGGTGGGGAACTGGGCTGGGAGAATATGTTCTCATTGTTTGGCCACCGCGGCCAGCTCGGCAGGAGGGCGGCCTGCTCGGGTGAGTGCGCTGCGGGAGATCTCGCGCCAGTGCTGACGGCTGAAGGTGAAAGGCCTGGTTGTTGGCTGGGAGAAGGCGTTGGCAGTAGTTGTTGCTGACGGCCATGATCCTGAGAGTGGTTGGGCCACGAGCAGTCCATCTGCAGACGACTGCAGTTGCCGCAAATTGGGCGTGCCTCGTCGCACTTCACCCGGCGTGACTTGCACTTGAGACATCCATTCCGGGATTTTCGGTGGCCAACCTTGGCCGGCCGGCTTCTACCGTCATTTCCACGGGAAGCCATAGCTGGGAGCACGGGTCAGAAAAGCTGTCAGAAGGCGCGCTCCAGACTGGTGCGGTGTGCTGACGTGGAACCCGCCCGGAGCCTGATTGTGTGTGTCACGACGCCATCTCATGAAGTGCCCAGTTCAGAGATTCTGTACGATAAGGGGCATAAGTCAAGACAACTGATCAAGAAGTGCAGGTTGCCACCGGGCTGGGCAGATTTGGCACGGCGGCGGAGTATCAGTCGGTGATGCTTTTCAGCTTCTCGTTCCACGGTCGGGACATGGAGTAATTGTTCGCCAACCCTTTTGACCACTCACAGCCCGCTGTTTTGATGACATCATCAACTTACTCAGCTGACAACTCAGGAATGGAAGAGGTGACTAGGTGCAGGTTACTCAACATACTTCTTTCCAAGAAGATATTTACCAACTAGCCTACTCGGTTAATCATGCAGCATGAAAATAGGGATGTAGTTGAACATGGTCACTTAAAATTTGCTATTCTACCGGCCTTGTGAAGAACGTGGATTTACGAAATAATTATGCGCAAACTGGTACATCCGAGTACTGCTAGATATATATGGTCACCTGAAGGCTACGATACGGAATTAGAAGAGATCAAAGCGTTGGTCACCATTGGTGTTGCACGATTTTCGGTCCCTTGCTCACGCAGGTGCTTTGTCACGTGCAAAGTCTATTCGTGCTCAACCTTGCTGCTCTGAAACGGGGTCTTTCTCCGATTTCGGTGCAAAAAGCTCGTCGTCCAGCTTCCCGTAGCTAACGAAACGCCTGCCCTATCCCTTTTTCTAATACGACAAATTGAAGATGACAGCAAGGAGCTTTCCTCGTGATATATATGATCTCTACTACCGACGAGGCAAGAAACAGTTCGTCGGGTTTGAAGATGAAGCCCCTTGGACAAAGCAACAAGTCACCGACTTTCAAAAAAGGAACCAACTACTCGATGACCTGAGCAAAACGATTCGTATTATCTTTGAGAAGAGAGACGCTCTCATTTTCTGTCAGCATTTCTTGACCTGTATCCTTGAAACATGGCCGTTTTGCACCACATACCTCCATAAACCTCCTTGTACCACAGCTCTACCACCTAGCCGGCCAGACCGAAACAACGAAGAAGATGAACTCCGTGCACGTCTTGAATCGGCAGCGAGAGACCAGTTCCTTCAACCTCTGCAAGTCCTAACCTTGAAACAATTGTGCCACACTGTACGGCGGAGAATTGGGGAAAATCCACCCCAGTGGGAAGGTCCGCATCTATTGTACCGAGTTCACCGCCCCGACTCACATACCGTCTACGCCCACGACGTGGGATTCTGCTGCCCGAAGTGGCTTCGCGAGCGGAATTTCGGAGGACCCTCGATGCAGGACTTCTGCCACCATACAGATGGCGCCAAGGTATCATCCAAAGGCGCATTCGAGACGCCATATATTTCCATGACCTCAAGCCCATTACGTGCGCTGAAGCTCATGCAACATGAGGAAACATCGAATGTTGATGTATTCGTCATCGACGCTGACCGCCTATTTGCGACACACATTCGATTTGAACGTACGACGGTCATGGCGAGAGAATTCGGCATTGTATACAACAGGCCGCGCGGTTACGACAGGGCTCATTACATCACCGAGACTCATTGGCTGATTGAGCAGTGGATTCCCGCCGACTGCGTCGTGGAGAGGATGTCATTCAGCCAATTCCAGGGATTGTGCCGCAGGAAGGGAATCCTCAAAGGTATTGATTATCCAGCAAGTACCCTGGTCCCTGGCCGTGACAGTCTGACGGCTGACATTATAGATTACCCAAATGGCCCTTTCCACGAAGACTGCCTAGATTTCGATGACTTCGTCGAGGCGCCGACTCTGGAGAGTCCGGGACCAGGAGGTGCCCTTGACAAGTCTTCAGGTTATACACCATATGATCTTGCGACCATGGCTGAGCGGCTTTCAATGAACTGATTACAAGGTATTCGCCACCACCATCGGAGTCTGGTACCAAGGAAAAATCTGGATGCCGTGACCGTGTGCGTCACACACTCAATGACGAGGCATTTTCTTTTATTTTCTTTTTCCACTTTGGGGGACTTTGACTATCCTTTGTAACCGGCCGATAGGGACCAGCGTCTCGGGAGACTTTAATCATAAATAGTGGCATTTTGACCGCACTCCGATGAATCATCTCTCACCCTAAGACGTGTTGAACATTGAAGCCCAACATGGGAGTTTGAAACAGCATGCAAACATCATTTTTCATCCTCGGCTAATCAACAAACCCCCGCTCTGCAGAGGAGGGTGCGCAAAATTAACCACTGCTGCACCATCAATCGCCCATAGCTTCAGAGGACCGTGACAGGCAAGCAGGCGGTCCAAAGACAGCCGAGTGTCAACCATGTCCACGCTACGGACGATAGGCCAAGCGCCGCCTTTCCACCATCCAAGTCGGGCCACGTCTGTGTCTTTCGATAGCGACTCAGGGCTCCAATATATAGGAACCCCAAAATATGGACCTTGAAAATTTTGGTAAACCTTGTAGGCTCTGTCTTTCATCATGGCGCACGGCGAGTGATGCGTACCCTCTCAGACCGGCTGTGAATCGTGAGGCACATATTCACCGTCCTCGTCAAAGCTAAAGCCGCGCCTGGTGAATTCAAGGCATTTCTTCTTTGAAAAAGAATTCTTTTGACAGAACTCGATTGTTCGAACACTAACCGTCAACTTCTCTCAACCACCCCACACGTCACTGTATCAGCGCGCCTGAAGCCATGGCCAGCTACCACAATCACAATGACCGCCCGCATCCTGGCATCAAGGGGGTCAGATCACGTGCCTGGGCGTGCTTTATAAGCATGTGTTCATTCCTGAAGGCACAGTTCGCCAGCAGTGGCGAGAAGATCACAGGCCGTCGGCTGCTTCTCGTGACTATCGCATTGATGGTCGGCGCGTTCTTCGGGGAACTGGACAGGCAGCTGCTGGTGACCGCAATACCCAAGATCACAACAGAATTCCACAGTCTCGAGCAGGCGGCGTGGTACCAAGCCTCGCACGATCTCGCCAGGCTCGCATTCCTGCCTATCTTTGGACGAGTGTATACGCTCTTCCCGCTGAAGATCACTTACTGCGCCAACATTCTTGTGTTTATCATTGGTGCGAACCTGCTTCCCGGCTTCAGCTAGGCCACCCATGGGGTTTAACTGACCACCCGATTCAGGATCCGTCGTATGCGCAACGTCGTCGACGTCCCACGTCCTGATTGTTGGGCGCGCCATCCAGGGCTTATCGCATGCTGGCACGAATCTGGGAGGCTTCATCATAATATGTCATGTCGTATCGAAGAAGAAAATGCCGCTGTTCCTGGCTAGCATCGTCCTGATGACCGGCGTCGCTTCAGCTGCGGGGCCTCCTCTCGGCGGCATCTTCGCCGAGAGCCCCATGACCTGGCGCCTGGGCTTCTACCTGAGCATAGGTAAGTGCCCTCAACGGGGTGTCCTGTATCTATCGTGCGGTGTACTGATAAATAGATGTCAGCCATGGCTCTCATCGCCGGGTGTCTCATAACCTTCACATTCCCCGAACCTGTCAGAGTGACGTCAAACTATTCTTTCCGAGAAAGATTGAAATCAACAGACCCGCTCAGTGTAATTCTGATCCTGACGTCTTTGACCGTACTATTCCTAGCTCTCGAATGGGGCGGCACCAAATACCCGTGGAGTGACCCATGGGTTTGGGGCTGTCTTGTCGCGTTTGCCGTCATGGCTGGGTTGTTCATGTTCATCCAGTTCAAAGAGAAAGACAGGTATTTTCTGGATGATGTTTCGACAGCTGCAAAGGCATACGTGCTGATCATAACATAGGGCCCTCATACCTATTCACATCCTCACACAACGTACCGTTGGCTTCGGATGCCTCTTCTGCATGTTTCTCATCATGGCCTTCGGCGTCTTGATGTACTACATGCCTTTTTACTTCCAGGCCGCCAGGGGCTTCTCACCAAGCCAGTCCGGCGTCTACACCTTGGCCTTGTACATTCCCGACACGGTCGTTGCCGTAGCTGTCGGAGCAGCTATCACCTATTTTGGCCATTACGTGCCATTCATGGTGGCCAGCGCTGCCATGACGGCTGTAGGTTCTGCGCTCTTTACCCAAATTAAGGTGAGCACAGACATGGCCTACATCATAGGCCTCGAGCTTCTGGTCGCATGTGGACTTGGGCTTGGCGTCCAGTTGCCCCTCTCAGCTGTCCGGAATGTCCTCGACGAGCCCGACGTGCCAGCTGGGGAGGCCCTCGTCCTGTTCTGCTTGTCTCTGGGCTATACGGTGGCTTTTCCCATAGCACAAGCTGTATTCATGAACACACTCAGGCGCGGCTTGTCGACAGGCTTGAGTTCAAGCACTGTCGACAAGATAATCAAGATGGGCCCGTCAAAAGTGAACGCCGAACACATGAAAGAGGACCTTGTGTCATTGGTGGCTGAATCGTACGGGAGAGCTATTACTACTGCGTTCTACATATCCATCGCAGCTTCTGGGCTGGCCTTGATCGCCGCAGCGTCAATGGAATGGAGGAAGCTTGAAAAGGAGGAAGGCGTTGGCATCACCGAGGGTGTGCTGACTGGAAGGCTCCCAAGTCACCTGGAGAGCGGCCATGAGAGGGACCATGACGCGTCACATCAGGTTGAGCCAATCCCACTCACCCCTGTGAAGACTTTGTCATCGTGTGCGGAATCAGCACAGAGGTTGTCGCGATAGAGCGTATCTCATTCGGGTCTGAGAATGTCATTTGTGTTATGTGACCGGCATAGCATATATCACGCGTTAACCCTTCAAGAACCCTAACTGCTTCGGCATCGTCGACAAGGGCTCACTTCAGCGACTGAATCGAGTCAGAACCAGCGGTACCGGAGTGATTTCGGTGGGGGATTGTGGGATGAGAGAGTTTGACGGTACCACATCTCAAAATCGTCACACGGGGAGAAGAATTGGCCCGTCTTTATGTACTCAATGGACAGGTGTTCGTTGTATTGTTTGAGACGCGCGTTAATTCACCGGAAGGTCGGCGATCGACGGGTTTCGGTCTCGGAGTTCCCGGTGTTTACCCACGCCCGGCGCCAATGCAGCTTGATTATCTTGCATGATCTGATAAGCTGTGTCCTTTCTCATTTGCGTGCAGGACACAGTATCCCGCTGTCAGTCTTACGACAGAAAGCTCACCCATGACCGCCGATTACGCTGCCAGGGCTGCGAGAAAAGCCCGTGCCTAGCATCCATCCCCGGCTGATCCGTCCCCGACACGTACGGGCTCGGAGCTACAGCCAGGCAGACGAGTTTCGGCCGGACAATTGACTCCAATGTAAAAGCGCAGGCCATGTTCGTATTTAGGAGTTGCAAATCTCTCCACTTGAACCTCTGATCTGTTCAGCAATACGACAAGCCGACCACAAGCCCGATTTCTGCAAAGATGGCTGTCCGCGATGTCATCAAGTTCATCAAATTCTCATTTCCTTTCCTTATCTCTTATGGCCTCAAGCGCCTCGCCCATCGCATCACCGCCTTCCTCCACGCCCTAGAGTACAAGCCCGGGCCATCGCCCAAGAACGTCGTCATCGTCGGTGGCTCTTTTGCTGGAATCCTCCTCGCCAAACAGCTGTGCGAGTCGCTTCCGAGAGGGTATAGAGTCATCCTCGTTGAGAAGAACACCCATTTTCACTATCCCTTCGTTTTCCCCAGGTACTCCGTAGTTCAAGGTCACGAGTCGAAGGCCTTCATTCCGTACGATGAGATCCTGTACAGTGGGCGCAAGGGTGTGCCACAGGGTATTTTCGAGAGACGTTGCGGTGTGGTTACTGAAGTCACAAAAGATTCTGTCAAGCTCGCTTCCGGAGAGGTGATCTCTTTCGAATTCCTAGCAATCGCGACGGGTACATCCTCTCCACGCCCGTCAAAGCTTGCGAGCCCAGACAAGCATGGCGCTTGCGAGGAGCTGCGGACCATCCAGGAGCAGATACAGAACGCGGAGAGCATCGCCGTAGTCGGAGGCGGAGCGGTGGGTGTCGAACTCGTAACCGATATCAAGGGTTGGTACCCGGAGAAGAATGTGACGCTGGTCCATTCGAGGGACAGGCTCATGCATGCCTACGGCCCCAGACTGCATGAACGTACAATGGAGGAGATGGAGAAGTTGGGGATCACGGTGAGACTGGGGCAGAGACCGCAAATTCAGTTTGATGGTGATGAGAAGACCGGTGAAAATGCGACGTTGGTATTTCCAAGTGGCGAAGTGGACAAATTCGGTTTGGTGGCGAGTGGACTGCCTGTCGATGCTCACAGGGCCTCATTTGCTGATGTAGTTACAGATACCCTGCACTGGACAGGCTCCAAACACTCAATTTCTGACGAGCGCCTTGTCCCAGTGCGTTTCGAAGGAGACAGGGAGGATTCTGGTGGCTCCGAGCCTCCAGATCAACCTACCCGGAGGCGCAGTTGACAACGTCTTCGCACTCGGAGACGTTGCCCAAAGCGGTGGGCCCAAGATGGCGCGAGCTGCTGAGTGTCAATCACACATTGCTGCAAGCAACATCGTCTCCATGATCGAAAGCGCCACAGCGCCCGGAAGCTACCAACCAGTGATGGCAGTCGAGGGCGCTATTAAGTTGACGCTCGGGAAGGTGCGTTATTTGAACACGACTCCAGCACGAGCCCCAACTAACACGTTCCAGTCTGCGGTGGCACTGTACTCGGAAGACGGCAGAGGAGATGACGCCTTGATTTCGGTGAATGCGGGACATGAGGACGGAGACATCAAGCGAGGATGGATGCTTGTTGGGGCCAAATATGACGAAGCTGTTGCTGTGAAAGAGCAATGATGATGCTGATCGGCAGATTTCACATGTTGATGGGCGCTTGACGAAGGTAGTCACACTGTTGGATGAAGGTGGTAGATCTAGTTGTTGTGACAATTGTATCAAGTAAATAGAATCACAGCACCTCTGGGAAAATATATAAACTCCATGCCTCTCAGAGCCTGCAGCCTTGTTCTTGAATCTCCATCGACGACAGAGACCAGCCTCGACCATTCAATACTACCCAGACAGCCAGACAGCCAGACAGCCAGACAGCCAGACCCATACAAGTCCCTTCTGAAGACGACATTCGCCACTATGTATCTTATTCGCCTTATCGTATGCCTCGCGTCAGCCCTCATGCTCGTTAATGCTTTCCCAGCCTCCGACACGGTCTCCAACGCTTCCCCACCGTCTGGCACCATCTCGTCGTCTCTCAGCCCCACAGAAACTCCAATCATCATCTCGCAGTACGGATACTGCACGAACAAGACCTACATATACTGCTCACACCGCGACCTCGCAGGAGACTACAAGAACGACCTCCCCCAAGCCGTGGACGGAATGGATCACTTCTGCCCCTTGCACATGATCGACCCCTATAAGTATTACCGCACGATGATTGGCCGTACCCAAATCTACGTCTGCAACTACGGTGACAGCCTGATGTCTTGTTCTTCCACCGAGTACTGGGCCGCGAATGCTCTTCTAGACGACAAGTGTGGGGCGGGGAAGGGAGGGTGGATGTATCGGAAGACCGAGGATCGCACCTGGTCTGTCGGAAGAGATCCGAGTCTGAACGAGCAGGAGTTTTCATCCGAGTGTGGGATGTGGTAGGATCCCTGTTGGTGGTGGAGGCATATGAGAGCCGAATCAGTGGTCGTGTTGTATCAGAGGCTGGGCTCTGATCTCTCAAAGGCGCTATCAGCGGAACAGTGCCACTCCTTTTGAATCCCGGGACTCGACACGCAGGTGATAATAGGCTGAAGCTGAGCCGACTAGCAAAACCATATCTGGATCACGCCTACAAAATCAACCATCGGCAGCCGGATTGCTTCGCCAGGCTCAAAGATGCTCGTGGGTTCTGCGACAGCTCACTGTCTTCGCTCTCACAATTCTCACCTTTATTCAGGTCGGGTTCAGGCTGGAATCGGCAAAGTCTGTCTAGAATCCTAGAATTGAAACTTTTGGAAGCAAGCTTCTGTGTATGAGACTCGGTGATGTGGATTTGATCGTCTTGTTCGCCTCGACCACTTGTATACAATGAGCTCTGGGCCACTATAATGCTCTTTGAAAATTCCTTATATTAAAAAGTACGGTTTAAATGCCTCGGTAGCATTATAAACAGGCAGAATTGAATTTGGCATTGTAATCTAGTCTAAGCCACCAACTAATAAAGTGTGAACGTCTAATTGGAACTGGGCGTCTAATTAAAGGATGTCGTAAAACCTTGTCTACCCCATTGAAGACCAAGTTCTTATTAAGCGTAGCTGGGCGTGAGCCAGGCCTCTTGTTGAAGGCTTCCCTTGTTGTGATAGTATAGTCTGGCTCCACCCTGAGTCTGGAATAATCTAGGTGTAGGGGATGAGCTACCGCGTATAACGCATCCCTTGGATCTGTCCATTCGATCCCTCGAAGAAACCGCCGGAGAGTTTCGTAAGTGTGGCTCAAACATAAGTGCTTACATAAGAGGAAAGCGGTCGAGAGTGATAAGACAAACTATGGCAGTCACTTGGGGGCCAGTCACTGGGGGGTCAGGGGGCCCGTACGTCTTTAAAGGGGGTACCCTTTGCCCCTTCTGCACTCAGAATCTAGCCACACGCCCACTTCCAATACAAACAATCGCATATTTGCAAGACCCAGTCTTTCCTGCCACAATTGGGAGTTTTCTCCCTGCCCCAACGTTCTTTCGTGCCTGCATACCTATGGCCAAGCATCAAGAAAGGAAAATTCACAGCTTCGATAATGTCTTTCGAACTGACGGCCCCAGGCGGGCTTGGTTCCTCTCTGATCGACGACATCAACGGCCACATTTTCCCGGACATTCAAGATTTCTATGGAAAATTCTTCGCAAATCGACCCTGGGCTTCAAAGGCATCAGAATTCGTTCAACAAAGCTGGCCGCACGGGCATGAACAAATCGATTCTCAACTAATGGACAATGTTGTCACCTGGCTCCAGGGTATCCCAGCAGACCTCGCGGGGCAAGCAGGACTTCATGGCGCATGGCACACAGGCCATTTCAAAGAATGGAAGAGCTCTGAAAAGATCCTAGTGCTTTCGACTTCGCTAAAGCTTGACAAGTTGGCTGATGTCGCGGTCTTGGGGCTTTTCCACCAAGGCACTCATCGGCAAGGTATACTGCAGCTTTGTCGCATCGCGAAATCAGTGTTCTATAGCCAGCCAAGTTGAGTGTTCCTTCATGGCTTCCTCGTGCACGGGCAGAAGGCTCAGATGTGGCTCTTTGATCGTTCCGGGATCTATGGATCTTCTCAGCTCACAGTGACGAGTCCAGAAAATCCATACCTTACAGCCATGGTTGGTTACATGTTGATGGATAGGGCCGAGTGGGGTATGTCACCATTGATTCATGTAGACGGAGGAGACGACTATGTGAGCTTGTCATCCAGGCAAGAAACGGCGAATCCGACAGACAGTTACATTTTGGGCCCCAAGATCTTCGAGCGGGTATCCGGAAACCTGGTTGGCGATGGTCTTACTGTCTACAGAGCCAAACGAGCTGATGGCTCGGGCGGAGACTATGCGGTCAAGTTCAAATGGTCAGACGAATCTGAGAGCAATGAATTGAGAATGCTCAATTTTCTCAAGGAGAGAAATGTGTGGGGAGTGATTCGCCTCGACGCTCATTATGTTGGCGCCAGCACCGAGATGCTGCATGACGGCCTTACCTTGGGTAATCCTCTAACTTTGCAACTGGAAAGTGATGGCTCCTGCGACAAGATCGATGGAGATATGAGGTCCTGCAGTCAGGACGTCTGGAATGAACCCAAAAAGTTCACTTGCACTGTTGTTACACCCCAAGGCCGCTCACTTCACAATTATCAATCGATTCCGGAAGTCCTGTTCGCGCTACGCGACGCAGTTAGAGCTCATCGGTCACTCTACCAGGATGGGCGGATCCTGCACCGAGACATCAATCCGTCTAACATCATCGTCCCCTCCTACGGTCCGGATACGGATGCAACCGATGCTGCCAGAGGCGTACTGATCGATTTCGACATGGCTAAAGAGAATTCCGAGCCATACCAACCTAATGAAGCCGTCGGAACTTACATTCTTCAGGCGATTGGGGTGTTACAAGCCTATCTCCCGGACAACCCACACACTTACCGCCACGATCTCGAGTCATTCTTCTACACATTTCTTTTTCTCGCAGTCGCCCCGCGCCCCGTTCCGGATGGAGAGAATCAACTGCAACTTCCCCCCTCGAGCGTGCTGCGGGAGTGGTACAAGGGCAGGCTGGTTGACAAAGCCAATCGCAAAATACAAGATATGAAGTCGGCGGACGAGTTCAAGCGGCGGATCGTCGCAGAGTTCACCTCTGAGTTCCAGGGGCTTGGGGCACTAGCAGAGAAACTCAGGGCGATTTTGCTTCCCGTAGATGAAGACGGCGAGATCTTGACAGGGACGGACTTGACCGACCACGGGACAAATGCTCTGTACGATGCCATCATTGGTGCGTTCGAAGACGCAGCTTTGGAACATGCGAGACTGTGATCCAAAAAGGTTCTTTCAATCTAGGAACAAAAGCTTAGGAAAGATAGCACTTGAAGTCTCGGTCAGTAGCGATGCGCAAAAGGAGGAGCGTGAGGGAACGAAAATGGTATAAACGCAGACGATGGATGTTGGTATGATTGCGCTCGTTCTTTCTCAAGGCCACTCGACCTGACGCATTAGGGACATGCTTTACCAGGCACTAGCAGCGAGACCTTGCATGGCAGAGACTTGACACGTACCACGACCTGATATGGATGGCACCATTCATCCCCGATGACCTAAGTGCTTTAGACTCATTGGCGCACTTTCCCTGAGTGGATTGGTATCACGGCGCAAGGTTTACCTCTCTGAGACATCAAATTGAGATTTCTAATTATGACCGATTTGCTCCCATGATGCGATGTGACCAGATACTGAACAGGGTCTGAAGTCAAGGCCGCCGCTGAATATTTAGTTCTTTCTCGATGCCTGGCCGTCTGCGCGTATGGTCGGATCCAAGTTCATGAATTCATCGTTGTCACCTTCCGCCATACCTGTCCTCGAATCTTGGCAGCCACCTACCTCTGTGTTTATCACCCTGACACAGGATGAGGTATTCACATCCTGTCCAACTTTGACGTAATTGCCGCTCCATCCGCCAAACTATCTCGGCTGACTGCTGTCGTGCTGGCGCCAAGGGGACTGTATGCATTTCTTACCTCAGACTGCAACAAATACCACCGAGGAGATACGCAGCTCCGTCAGAGGGATTACTTGCGAGATTTGAAATCCAGAAGTTGGACGGACATTGAGTACGGCATCCCTCGCCCGTGCAGTCAATGAGCCGTGTCCCTGGCTCGACATCGTGGTCCCACGACCGCTTGTCCCAGTCTTGGCGCACACGCAAGTACGATGGAGTGAGGAAGCTGACCGTGGGAGTCACCCGGAAGCGGTCAGACGTTGCGTGATATTCCACAACATTCCGATCGAGGGCATGAGGAATTATTAATGTACAGCGTCCATCAAGGTTCCAAGTGTACTCAACTGTTAGTGATGGGGCCCGGAAAGAGTGGAAATCACTAACATGGCATTCCCTGACTGTGCTCGGCCGTAGTGTCTGTAGGCTCTAAGCTCCGCACTGCTAGGCTCCATTGATGATGCAACCCTCACTCAGAGGGCCGGACTTAGGCGTTAGAGGGCGGCGTTACCTTGACGACAAGTGAGAAAAGCAGTGGTCAACTGCCGAGCACCACAAATCAACAAATCAAACTGGACCAGAGTTTTCCCCTGCAAGGAAACGAGGAGGATCGTAGTAGGCTACTCTCACTTACTAGCGGTAGTCGATCCAGCTTTATTCAATATCTAAGTAAACGGTGTTGCTCGTGCCATAGGTGTGGCGTCGATGTGTGCTACGTAAGTATGAGAGCACACTCTAGCGATAGACGAGTGGCGCCGTCACCACGCGGCATTAGGCGGAGAATCGACTACCAACACCATTCTCACATAGGTTGGGCCAATGCCAAAGCTGTGCATATTGGGCTTTACCACCGAGTTGGGTTGCTTTCAATCAATTAGGAATTTTGTTGATCTGACCCGAGGTTTCGTCTCAGTCGTTGGCAGAGCTTCAGCCAGCACGGCCCAGCGCAGGGCGTGTGAGATATTGCGAGGTAACATCGGTGATGCGCTTGGTGCCATCACTTGAATTCCCATCTTCGCATTCACTCCGGAAGAGGGGCCAACACGACCAAAATTGTTTTAATTCTTCGACCAAATAATGTCATATCCCGAATGGAAACCAGCGGTGACCCAAGCTCCAGACGCCTATGGCCGTTGGTAGGCGGCTCTCGCCGTTGAGAGGAATGAGACATTGAGCATGCGGGCAGTTGCATGAATGAGCTCAACCCTTGCAGCGCGGGGTTGTGAGCCGCGGCCTGGATGGAGCTTGTTTGCGTGGGGCTTGTCGCAACACCCCCACCAAATAGACTAACCTTGGAGCTTCGAAGCTACCTAGGTACGGAGGTCGACTACCCGGGCACAGGGGATTTGTTGCTCCGTGCTGAGGGACGTCGAGATGATCATATCGCCAGGAGGCGGGGATAATATGCAATTATGGTGGCAGGAAATATTCCACTAGACATTGGAGTCGATCGAAAATCCTCTCGTCAGAGATCCCGTATGCTACTATATAGACCCGCCATCACGCCTTCTACAGGAGAGCTCCCCTCCTAGCGTTACCCAGGTACCGTCCCGTTTGAATGGCCCTGCCCCGGTCAGTGCCCACTTGATTTGTAATGTCGTCATTGAGTTTGTCGCCATTGAAACACCTGTCGACACCTTCCCCTCTCTCCATAATTATAAAGAGCTGTTTGAGCTCCAGGGTAGCATCCAGGACGTCCCTGCCAGCTTCCCTCTTCTCAACCCACACCACAGCAGCAGCAACTCCTCGTCCAGCTGTACACCATCCATTCGCCTACTCCAGAAATCGACCCTACTCAACCGCAACCATGGCTCAACCAACCGTCCGCTCCGCCTACGACCCCAAGAACATGAAGTTCCGCTATCTGGGGCCCACTGGTCTGCAGGTCTCTGTCTTCTCCCTTGGTGGCTGGCTCACCTACGGAGGCACCCAGAAGGGCTCCATTGTCAAGGAGATTCTGCAGACGGCCTGGGACCATGGCATCGTGAGTAGCTGCAGCATTTCCATCTCGCGCAATCTGCCCCAGCAACTGACTCGCGCCCCCTCCTAGCAAACATTCGACACCGCCGAGATCTACGCCAACGGTGCCTGCGAGGTTGAGATGGGCACCGCTCTCAAGGAGCTCGACTGGCCCCGCGACGAGTACGTCCTGATCACAAAGGTCTTCTTCGGCACTGGGCGCAAGGAGCCCAACACCCGCGGCCTGTCGCGAAAGCACGTCATCGAGGGCCTCAAGTCCAGCCTGCAGCGCCTGCAGACCCCCTACGTCGATGTCGTCTTCGCCCACCGCCCCGATGTCGGCACGCCCCTCCTGGAGATCGTCGAGGGCTTCACACAAGCCATCCGCAACCTCAACCTCGCGTACTACTGGGGCACGAGCGAGTGGAGCGCCCAGCAGATCGCCGAGGCCACCAGGCTCGCCGAGAAGCACAACCTGATCGCCCCCATCGCCGAGCAGCCCCAGTACAACGCCTTCCACCGCGAGCGCTTCGAGGTCGAGTTCAAGCCCCTGTTCGACCAGTTCAACTACGGCACCACCATCTGGAGCCCCCTCGCCAGCGGCCTGCTGACCGGCAAGTACAACGACGGCATCCCCGAGGGCTCGCGCTTCGCCACCAACAAGGAGTTCTTCGAGAACACGGTCAAGAGCCTGCAGACGGACGAGGGCAAGGCCAAGATCGAGAAGGTCAAGAAGCTGACCAAGATCGCCGAGAAGCTGGGCGGCAACACGTCGCAGCTCGCCCTCGCCTGGGCCGCCAGCAACCCCAACGTCAGCACCGTCATCCTCGGCGCCACCAAGATTGACCAGATCAACGACAACATCAAGGCGCTGGCCCTGCTGGACAAGCTGACGCCTGAGGTCAAGGAGGAGATCGAGGCGGTGCTGGACAACAAGCCCAAGCCCACGGCCACGTTCAACCGAGAGAGGTGAATCGAACCCTCTGCTGCTTGTTTGGGGAGCTAGCTGAGAGATTGCACACAACCCAGACTCACACAAAATCTTTGACTTGTAGACAACCGAGACAGAGGAGGACGTCGAGGGCAAAACTCTAGACAAAAACAGAGGCAGATTTGGAGAATAATGCTGTACTGGGATCTACTCAAGAAAATGAATGTCCGCTTGCCTATGAAACTGCGCGATGCGAGCCTCTATTTCAGACCCCGAACATTCTTGCCAGGGTGCCTACCGGTGGCGGGTAAAACAAGCCCCCGTGCCATGGTGTCTCCCACATATCAGTGACATCCTGGACGACCAGATCGTCGTTTAAATGCTCCAAGCGCGGCAGCCGATCTCGCATGCGTCTCAAGTCCTCGGCAGATGCCAAGCATTGGTCTTGAAATTCCACAGCCTCCAGGTTGGGGAATAATTCCTGCATGAAGAGATTGCGTCAGCAGCAGAGCGCCTAATAGCACAGCCCGTTGGGTTGACAAGGACGCTCACCGGGATTTGACTGAGTATCAGCCCCTGATCCAATACGTAAATCTGCTCGTCCCGATTATCTGGGTCATCCCACGTATATTGCATCCCCCAAGCCAAGGGGAGCAGGTCCAGCCTCGTCACACACCCGCCATTAAACTTTGGGATGCTCACCAGAGACCCCTGGAGGACCGTCACCCTCGTGAGCCGGGGGAATCCCAGCCCCCACAGCACCGCCTCGGCCCTCAGCCGGTCCTGGCCCCATCGGCACACGACCACGCCCTCCTCGACCAGGCGCGCGTAGTACTGCCGCCGCGGGCCCGGGGCGGTGCGTGCGAGGACTTCGCTCAGGTCGAGCCAGGTGGAGCACGGCCGCGACCACAGGTGCGGTGACGCCTCGGCGTGCCATAGCTTGCTGACCCTGCAGCACCTCGCAAGAGCGGCGAGGCCGCGGCGGTTCACGGTGGGGTCCCATGCTGTCTGGTTTACGATGGTATCCCGGTTTGGGAGGGCGCAGAGGAAGATGTGGGAGAGGATCTCGGGGAGGATTAAGGCGCGGTCGGTGGGTGTTGGTGGTTGCGGCGTGTCGTCGCCTTTGAGGGGAGGACCCATGGCTGATAAGAGAGCAGTGCGATACTTTTTGCGATGTTTACCCATTTTATTGCTTCTTGGGACCATGGCGCACTGCTCATGAAAATATTCTTGAAGTTCGAGGTAACTCTTGTAACACGGCGTGTGGCTTCGGAGGATGCGCGCTAGATGCGGCGTAGCGCACATACCCGGGGCAGGACTGACGCACACGCAGGAGGAGAAAGAGTCACACGCCGACGCCGCCGAGGATATGAAAAACCAGCAATGCGACGCACCCGCATCGCAACGCCGAAGGACCTCACCTCGCCTCGCCTCTCACCTTGCCTTCCACCGCACCCTCCCCACCCACGCCGCAAAGGCCCGGACCTCCTCCCGCGCCAGCAGCCTCCCGACGGTGTAGTACTCCCTCGCGAGCTCCTCGTGGCCCGCGAGCCGGTGCACGAACGAGTGGCACGCCCGGCACAGCCACGCGGCGGCCTGCAGGTCCTCGGCGGCGTGCCAGCCGCGCCTGAGGGCCTTGGCGTGCACCGCGCGCGGGATCAGGTGGTGGTATGTCAGGGGCACCCAGTCGCGGCCGCAAATCTCGCACTCTGTCGTGGTGGCCCTGGTCGCTGAGGGTGGCGGCGGGGGCGTGGTTGTGGTTGTGAGGTAGGCGGTTAGGATGGGCGCGAGGAAGGTGGTGATGTCCTCGGCTGGGGGCGTGAGGATGCCGTATGTGGTGAGGGACTCTGACACTTCCGGGTCAGGGGTTGGCGTGATCTTGTCCGAGATGTCGTTGCTTGTGAGTGGGAGGGCATATCCCTCCTGGAGGTGAGGGCTCTCGGCCCAGATACGGTGGGTGATGGTCTGCAGTTCCAGGGGCAGGTTCTCGAACACCATCGAGGCGATGTAGTCTGAGAACTCTGACAGCTCCTCCACATCTGCTTCAGATGATGCTTCTCGATTGCCGACAGCTGCACTTCCGATATTGGCCGGCTTGACTCTTTTCCTTTGCTTGATCCCACGGCCCTTCTGCGGTTTCTGTATCTTTTCGATGAGAGCGCTTGATAACATGTCCCTGAACTGGTCATGATTATGGTCTCTGGGGTTGGTCTCATCCATTTCAGTAAAGATATTGGCCTAGCTGATCGAGGGATTTGTTAACTGGTGAGCAAGTCAGCGCTGACGACTCGAAGAACTGGTGGTGGCTACAGGAGCATTGGAGGCTACGGCGATGAGGACTGATGAATGGATCTGGATGCGAACTGGCTCCCAGTCATTCCAGTGTTCAGACCGGAGACCACCTTTGATTTGAAGTGCTTGGAGTCAGCTTGAGGAAGTGTCAAAGCCTCTTCCGGCCCTTGCCGGTAATGTCTGGCTTATTCCCAGGTTCCGCGATGACATCACCAGTTTTTTTGAGCAACATGGAAACTCTGTGACATTCCATATAGAGTATCTGACTTTAAGTCTACCCAAATACGTGACAAAGTGTCCGCTCCAGTAGTCCTGAAATTCGAAAGAAAATTCTCGTACATTCTTTTAAATTACAGACTGTGGTTTTCCAGAAGCGGTTCCCGCTAGCCTTATCTGTACATGTTTTCTGAGCCACGTGCCGCCATTCTGTTCAAAACCTACTGCTATCAGCAATTTCTTTTTGAACAAAGTGCTGGGTGTTGAAGCTTTCACTACCATATGGAGGGGCTGGATGCACACTGCTTATGTAGAATATGCGCAGCCAAGTACGGATGTACTTTTCGAGCCTCGATCCACTAATCCTACTTCGCGGGATCTCACCACATCGCCTTGGCACGTTGGCCCCCGTAAGGATGCCTAATGTGGGCAGGCTGCTGACATGGTAATGAGGCAGTGATCGCGCTCTCTGCCCCACGCGATTTTTAACGTAGAACAGTGCATCACCTCCTTCAGAAGGTAGACCGAGGCCTCAAGCGGTTTCCCCACCTGCCCAAAACGCATCAAGTCGAATCAACGATTAAATCCTTTGTCGGTTATAGAATAATCAGGAGCCTACGCCAGCAACAACAAGAGACGCGAGCGAGCCGCACGCCACGACAAGAATGCAGCGTGGCCACCCAAGATACGAATTTGTTGTCGACGCAAGCCCATGGCCACCAGCCCCGCCTGACTGGGTCAACGAGCCCGATGACTACACGGTCCCGATCGTCGTGATCAGCGTCTTCTATGTAGTTGGGGTCCTCGTGGGCTGCTTGATCCTTAGGTGCGTCACCTACCCAGCCGCTCCAGGGGAAGCGCGATGGGTGCCGGCCTGGGCCCGCCGCGACGCCTGCCTCACCCCGCTGTTCTTCGCCCTGCCCGCCTTCTTCTGGCCTCTGCTGCCCGCGGTAGCTGCCCTCTCCGTCGTCGGCTTCTTCCTGAGGGCATTGGCGGAGGGGCTGTGGAGCATAGCCGGCTCCTCGACCTCGTGTTGCGGCATACCACTTCCTCGGCGGCGGTCTGGGAGTGACGGGGCTGCTGCTGACGCCGCCGCTGCTGCTGACACCACTGCCTCATCGGACCCGGACTTGGAGATGGGGCCCGTCGATGCGTGTGGCGAGCATCCCGTGGGAGGCGTCCAGCCTGATGGTGGAGCGGATGACCCTGATACCTTGGCCGCCGGTGTGCGCTGTGCTGGTTCCGGCGAGTCGGAGCGCCCGCCTTCGTATACTTCCGTGGCGCCGGACGAAGACGATAGCGGGGAGGCGGATGGTCTACTGGCCAAGAATGACAAATGAAGCGTGATTGGTTGGTTAGGGGATTGCTCGTCACAATGTTCTATTCTAGTCTCGCGTGGGCGGATCCAATGTTGTTGAGATGGCGTGTTGAATGAAGATACTACGCTTGGCTGAATGGGATTACTCGAGTGTAAGAAAGGGTGATTAGCATAGCTTTGGATAGGTCTGTACCTATGATCAATCTACTAGAAGGGATGGTTACAGAAAAGTTCGTCATCGTTTATCTTGATACAGTGAAGATTCAGCACAGAAGAGGGCAGCTTTCAGGTGAGACTCCATGAAGTATATCGGCTCCAAGTGCGAGTACAAAATGACAAAGGACTAAAGCTCCATGGAAATATTACAATGGGTCTGATACAATGCATTGGTTTTTCATTTCAGCCGTTTTCAATTTGCTTTCGGGAAGTATCTCGTCTGTCCCACATCTAAACTTTAACTAGAATTCACTGAAGTACAGGTGAGTATTCGTTCTCGATGCCACGCCTTTCTCTTGACGGGCCTGAATTGGTGTCGACGGAGCCCAAGTTCCATAAAACGACACAATGATCGGCAGAAATCAACAGTGTTCCCTCATCCATCAACGAGATCAGCCCATGAGAATATTATGTCCCAACCAGATCCCGGCCCAGTCCTCTGAGAGCTTTCCATCAATCGGATTCCAACATAGATAAAGAGGTTCCGATGCGGACGACGCGGGACGTCTTCTTGACCTCCGCGACAATCATCATCACCAGATCCACCAACCGTTCAAACGGGTAGGTCGCCCAGAATTGCTCAATCCTCTTGAGGATAAATCTTTCGCGGTCGCTGGCACGATGCTGCACGATGGCATCCTTGAGCAAGGCAGTGACCACATCTCGATCGGTCCAGTCGGTCTTCTTGCCGCCAACTCGTTGTGTGAGCAGCCCACGACGAGATCCAAACTGGAGGTAGACGCCGTTGGAAAGGAAGAGCGGGAACTTCCCGTTGTGCCTTTGGAGATCGCTTTGGCTATATGACTGTGGTTCGGTCCGAGGGCCACTTGGAACATGGAAGCCGGGGTGCCAAAGCTCCACCTCGAGGTTCTCGACGAGAGAGAGGTGAGAGATGCCGTTGTTACGGGTGGTGAGTATGCCAAATTGATTAAGGAACTTGTTCCAGACTTTTCCAGCCTCGTCGTGCGTCTTGGGGTAAATGCGGATGCCGAAGTTCTTCTTCTGATGAATGAACAAGGAGAGGACCTCTTGGCGGAGCTGCTGGTTGACCTTGGCGAGCTCGGGCTGCTGGAACAGACTGTAGTCGCCGACTGGACGTGGACCATGGTCTATGATACTGGGGATGTCATCGATGACCTCGGAGTAGATCATGTTGCGAACCTCCGGCGGTAGAGTAAGGAGGGGCGACTGCCAACTGTCAGCGATCGGATTGACCTCTACTAGAAATCGACAAATTCTGCCCAAGCGGGATGGTTGATTTACCTTGTCTGCGGTGATGGAGTCCATGGTGGTGGAGGAAATCACAGAGTCGTTCTCGCAATCCTGCTGGGATTCCATTAGCTGTGAATTCGCATACTTGAGGAAGCATAGGGTTTGGTGGTGGTGAGCATGGCATACCTCGACAGAGTCAACCTTGTTAACAATAGCGACCTCGTCGTTATTCATGATGGGCTTGATAACTTTGCTGTTGACAATCTCAAACGATTTGGTCTTGTGATAGTTGCAAATTTGCATGGGTGTGTTTGTTCAGGTCTTTAAGAACTTTTCCGGTAAGGAAGAGTCGCTACCACACGTTCACTCGAGCATGTTCACTTTTGTAAGTGTCCATTCTGAGCAACTTGTGTCAAAGACACTTGCAGAAGCTACTGCAACATAGTGCTTGACGGCGTCAGACTAGCTCGTGTCTCCACAGTTTCACTTTTGACGGATGAGTACCCTTATGTTCAGGTCGACGGCACTGGTGTCAACAGGCTCAGCGCAACACTAGGACTCGTAGTGAAAAATGCAGGCTTCTTAGGAACGCGGGAAGTTACTATCCAGAGCCTCACATCAGAAAATTCCTGCAAGCATCTACAAAATACCCGGTCCCTTGTCCTGGTTAGACACTTGTTGTGGTTCCGGCTAAGTATCAAAACTTAGGTTACACGAATTGCCTACAAATACGCTTTTTAGGCACGCTCCTTTATATTACCCTCATTATTAGTGTCGCAGTTGCCCATCTTCGGAGCACCTTGGCCTTGTAAGATACTCTGGACGGGGTGACTCGACAAGTGGGAGGGGAAGGGCGACGTGCTATGCGGAAGAGAACGTATATTCGCACAGAAAGAATCGTATAGTACACAGATACATTACACCGCTACCTAGGTAGTGCACTCATACCCAACACACCCACACCCAACACGCCCACACCCAACGCACCCGCAACCCACAACCCACACACCCACAACCCACAAACTTACACCCGACTCCCATGCCCAAGCCCAATTAATATTAATATAAAAATTACCTAGGTAGGTGTAGGTGTGTAATTAGGTGTGGGTTTGGAAATTGGGTGTGGGTGTTATGCTCTGATCAGCTGGGGGAGAATTATCGAAGAGGTATCTGTGTACCATCCGTTTCCTTCTCTGTGCAAATATCCGTTTTCATGCGGAAAAGGCACACCCAATGTGGTGTGGAGAGAAAACTACACATATGCGGTGATGGCTGATGGGTTTTGAAAAAGAGCCTTGCTGTATCATTGTCAGTGAAGGAACGCTACTTGACTTGATGGAGATGTTCTATGGAGCAGCCGGCAGCTGCCCTATGGCGGCAGGATAATTACATTAGCGATAATTTTGTCGACATATCAATGCCAGTACAAGTGAGCCGGAAGTGGTGAATATCCGTTCTCAAATTTAATGTTCAACACAAGAGCATCAGTAGGGCAATTCCAAGTGTGCCTCGATCCGCCCTGACGCCGCTTGGGACTGAAGAGCGATATTTACATATCTTTCCAATATTGTACGCTATGCTCAGTAGCGGCGCAGAATGGTCACAGGTAGCAAACTAAGAGTAGAACAGGCGGCCTTTGGTGTTTGCAGGCGCCCCAACCACCACCAAAAGATAGATTCCTTAGGAATCCAAGAGCCAACCCAGCAACTCCCGGTGAAACTGCGTCGGCTCCTCTATCTGTGGCGCATGTCCCAAATCAGGGAATTGGACCAGCGTGCTATTCGGAATCATCGCCGCCGCCGCGGGTCCCAGCACGCTATAATTCCCAATGACCGCCTGCACCGCCGGCGGCGACCACGCCTTCCCAATGGCCGTGTTGTCCTTGTCCCCGATGACCAACAGCGTGCGCACCCGCTGCCCCAGCAGGCCGAACTCGTAGATGACGGGCTGCGTGTAGATCATGTCGGTGGTCTGCGCCTGGTTGTAGGTGAACTCGGCGCGGCGCGTGCCCGTGTAGACGTTGTAGAGCATGCCGACCCACACGTCGTACTGGGGCTGCCACCGGCCGACGTAGTAGGTCGTGTTCTCGTAGGCCTTGATCGAGGCGTACGTGGTTGCGTTCTCGGTGGCCCAGCTGCGGTCGACGCTCTGGTAGGGCACGCCCTTGGTCTTCCAGTCTTCTAGCCCGAGGGGGTTCACCATTGCCATGGCCGTTGTGTTGCTGGGATACATGCTGGAAGAGGAGGTCAGCGTACACTCGGGAATGATCTCGGACTGCTCAGGCTCCCACGCCAACACTTAGACTTACAGGGCATATCGAGCTGCCAGCATCCCACCTGTGCTGTGCCCGATGACAGTGGCATTGTAGATGCCCAGCTGCTTCAACAAGCTATTCGTGTTCAACGCCAGTTGTTGGAACGTGAACTGATACCCCACCGGCTTGGTCGACTTACACCACCCCACCTGGTCGGGCGCAATCACCCGGTACCCGACAGCGGTCAACTGGATGATCGTCTCGTTCCAGGTCGCACCGCAGAAGTTCTTCCCGTGCAGCAGGACGGCCACGGGTGCATCCGTCGATGTGTTTGCAGTGTTTGCAGGGGCCACGTCCATGAATGCCATTTGCATATTTAGGCGCTGTGAAGGGAAGTTGTAGACTTTGACCGGGTAGGGATAGGTGAAATTGGAGCCGTTCAGGTCATCCGGCTGCGGGCCATCGTCGATGTAGCCGTCTCCCCCGCCAAGCGAGCCTTGGGCGGTGACTACTGACGTAGCGGCGAGGAAGAGGAGAGGCAATGTACGAAGTATGTTCTTCATTGTATTGCCTTTTGTTACTTGTTGAAACCGCATAAATAATATGATTTCAGAAGTTTCCTCAGGAATGAATGTATTATATGTACAATGAGACGGAGTTCATGCTGTAATGGCTTGCAGGTACAATGAACCCGTGGAAAAAGATTATTATTTAGCTTCGCTTGGGGAAGTGAGTTCTCATTAGATGAGCGAAGGAAGGTATATAATAGTAATTGACTGATAAGATAAGCCTATCGATTACAGCGTTACATTACACTACCTTAAGAACGTTTAGCTTAACAATGGTTTTCCCTCCAACCACAACGCATCAGTGATTGTGCAAGGACGTGGCTGCCTAAGTTGTGCTGAAGGCGGAAAGAAGTTATGGTCCTGAGGTCTACTAGCCCGAGGACTTATCCTAGTGTTCTGCAGCTTAGGTGGTGGATAAAGCAAGTAGTCTGTAGTTACAACAGTTTCTGTATACGTCGCGGGTATTTGGGCTTGGTTAATGGCTCCAGTTCTGCTTGTTGGATTTCAATCTTCCAACCACAAAGTAGAATCGTGTCCTGCAGTCAAATTCCACCCCATGACGTGCAACTTCGCACTTTTTGTGGCCAAACATAAAATGCAAGAGTATGTGAGAAAGGGTTCGGGTCTGCGGCACAACAAGTCTCTCTCTCCAGACGTCCCGCGGATTACCCGCCTTAGCCCACCGCTAGTACACCAACCGGCGGGTGAAGTATTGGACGAACGCTCGGAGAAGTAAGATTTCGCATGGGGACTCGCAAGAATTGCATAGTTGATGAGCTGGCTGAGTCTCCGACTCGTACATGCAGAGCGGAGAAAAGCATGTTCTATGTCATGGTCGTGCATCACGAAGTCGTAGCGCAAAAGTATCCGGATTCCCGGGTATAAATCACTTCCGTCTCTTTTTCTTGTCTTATTTCGTCTTGGTCTCTCACGCTCAAGTAATCTAGTCCTAACTTTGCTTGTTTTCCCCATAAATCACTCTGTAAGGTGAGTTAAATTTGGGAACGCGAAGTCGAGAGGCTCCCCCTCGAGTAAGCAAACTCACAGCTGCTGGCTCTCTTTTAATGGGTGAGTGTTGTGCAGATTTCAGGTCTAATTAATGAACCATTTAGGATGCCTTCAGGTCTTCGGGGCTGTCTGCAATAGTTCTCAAGTCAGGACCGAAGGTCAAACACGAAAAGGAACAAGGTCTTCTAACGAAGCACAACAACGTTTCTGTCGATACCGACAGCACTGGTGTGCTGGAAAGTCATCTCTAGACGCCGGAAAGTATCACAAACAGCTGATGATTGTCAGCTGACCTCCGCGAGTCGAACAAAGACGGAATACTCCGAAACCATGCATCCAATCGCCTACATTCGGCGGCAAGACCCAGATTGCAGTTGTGACCTGGGACTTTACGTCGACGACTCCACCGATTTCGACCTGACACAGCGATACATTGTTGTAACCATACTAGGAGTTTCCATATACAACTGTGTGGAGCTTATTCCATTCATCTTCGCCACCTTCAAGAGGTACAGGGGCCTGTACTTCTGGAGCCTCCTGGTGTCGATCCTTGGCATCCTCATGTCCAACGTGTCGAATCTGGTAGCCAACTTCTACCCGAACCCGCCTCGCCTTCAGGTCGGGCTCATTGGCCTCGTTGGATGGGCACTCATGGTGACAGGCCAGTCCCTGGTGCTCTACTCCAGGCTTGACCTCCTTCCGCTTCGCGACAGAACACGGCGATGGGTCCTGCGCGTGATCATATTCAACGCGATCGTGATGCAAGTTCCAATCATTGTCTTGAACACTGGATCGAAATCTGCCCGGCCGGAACGGTTCCTCCCAGTATTTTCTATATTCGAGAGAATCCAAATCATCGTGTTCTTCCTGCAAGAAATGGGACTCTCGTGTGTCTATTTGTGGGAGTGCTTCAGGTTTCTTGTCATTCCAGGTAAGCTCTTTTATGATTTTAGTGCATTCATCCATTTACACCTTTTATATCCTAGTCACGGCTCAGAACGACCTTTTTCGTGTCGAAATCGCTAACGTTCTGCAGACATGCCGGTGGCGTGCCGCATGGAATCCGGCGGCTTTGGCAATGGCCCCCAGAAGAACTCGAGAAAGGTTCTTCTCCATCTTCTCATTGTCAGCATAGCCGTGATTTTATTGGACATAACTGTTATCGTGCTGGAATTCTCGGGCTTTCATCTCATCCAGATCAGCTACAAAGAGCTGGCATACAGTATAAAGCTGAAACTGGAGATATCCGTGCTAAGCCGCCTGGTAAAATTCGTTCAGTCAAGGCCTATGGGCAGCAGCGGACGAATCACAACACAGGATGAGCTTGAGGAGGGTCCAGCCATCCAGCAAGCGTTCTATCCACCTCTTTGTAAATGTAGAACTGACGCAGGAGACGCAAAGTTGGACACCAGCCCTACACAGCACACGACTGAAGAGGCTCCACACCACTCAGGGCATCATGGAGGGAACAGGAGCCAGACACATCCGACGCAAGACTTGGCTGTTGAAAGCATTGCGTGAAAGCAGCTTTGAAAGAATGAATACAAAACTGGGCATGTCTTTCCGAGTTTCCATTAGCGTTTAATCTCAGTGCCTTCCAGACGTTATTTCATAGTCAAGCGAGCGCAGACTCTTCGATGAAAATTCAGGTGCCAATGAAACGCCAAACTCGCCTCTCTCTGAGAACACGCGATTCGTGTTACATCATGACCTCTTCAATGCCTTGCTGTGTCTACCCTGCTCCTGAGATGAACCACCACTGCCTTTGCTTTCCCTCCTCCGCTTCTTTTCTTTCGCCAGCTCCCCCGACCGGTTTAGGCCCTCATACAGGGCCCAAGCAGCCAGCGTCTTGGCGTCCCTGGCCCCATCTCTCCACAGTGCTTCGTATTCCTTTACATGCAGGGTGATCATCTCGTTCTGGGTCCTCAATCCAGTGAGTCTTCCCCTGAGGTCCTCGATCTCCTGACGGTCCAGCTCCTTCTCCCATAGGAACAGCGCGATGTATTCATCGCAGCCTCCCGGGCTGGGGTACATGGCCGACTGCAGGCTCGTCTCTTGGTGATCCGAGTTGGCAAGAGCTAGTTTGGTCATGTCGATGAGCTCAGACTCGGGGATCTTGAAGCCTGTTTCTTCTTCGATTTCCTTGGCAGCGACGCCCCGGAAGTGCTTAGTCTTATCGTCGATCATGCCGGCCGGGATTTCCAAGAACTTCAGTGACCCGGCTGGTATACGCGGTTGCTCAGTCAAGATGACATATCGTTCATCTCTCGAGTCTTTTGGCCGGAGGATCATGAGCATCGCCACGCTGCCGCCCCTAAGAAAGGCAGTTCCTGGAAGCGACTTGGAAGCGTCACCTGGGTTGTCATCCGAAAGGGTTTCACGCTCCACGGCGGCGTCAATTTTGATGAATCCCACTTTGCCAGTGGGAAACCTCGTGACGGATTTGACCTCGATTGACCTAAGACTGTAAGGGTGCTTGTGAAAAGCATGCTCCTTGGACGCTTGCAACGCGAGGTTGGCGTGCAGTGTTGCCTTCCAGCTTTCAAAGGCCGGCCAGGTTTCAAGCTCATGTTTATTGATGGTGTTTGGTAGGTAAACGGGGATAGGCGTGCCAAAGAAGTCAATGTTGTCTTCTTTCCATGCAACAGTAGGGACTTCTTTGGGCATCTTGAATGGTGTAGAGAACACGGAAGAGGATCAAGATTGCAGTCAGAAGATAAGGTGTTCTCCGGAATTTGACCAAAGTGGTGGCAGTGTGCACTTTCGTGGGGCGCAGGGGACAGGAGTTAATACTAAAGACTTCTGGAAATTGCATCCCGTGCCCAAAGTTGGGGATCATTCATACCTAGGAAGACATTGGGAGGTAGCCGTCTTTCAGCCTCAAAAACTGCCTGAGGGGCAGAATCTGCATGTGCTACGTTCTACAACAATCTACAGTAGCTGGGCGGGAGGGGCTAAGCCGCTAATGCGGTGAGATGGGTCAAAAAAGCAGGCTATCTAATGCGCCTCGAGCGCCAACGGTCCTGAAGGACGGCTCTAAGTGGGTACTCGTAGGACTCGGTGGAGATATTGCGACAGGGGTTCTCGTATGTTGTAACCAACCATGCGGGATCAGCGGCAAAGCCCGCCATGATATCAGCGCCAGACCCTCCCAGCATGCAACTCCCCCTCCAACACAGGCTTGGCCTGGCTGCCGTTATAATCCAGCATTGAGCCACGAGCTGGCATGCGTGTTCTTGAGGAGCTTTATCCCCACGCAGGATATTATTCCACTTGCAACCTATATGCCAAGGCTGTGTCGTCTGCTGTGGCCATTCTTTTGCTACGAACAAGACCGGACGATCCTCCGTATTACTCCAACATGCTTTGCGAAATCTGCTGGCGGATGTTGCGAGGGCAGGTTGGGAGGCAATGGAGAGGCACCTATGACCTGCATTTCGACCACCACCACTCCATTGAGACACTGAAAGCATCACACAACATGGGCTGCGGTATATGCCGGGTTCTTTACGAGGAACTTCCAAGCGACAAAGAACAAGTCTCCGATAAAATGGGAGACGATGGGGTTCAGAATAATTTGAGCGCTCATAGCACTGCGCTGCTTGGTATAATCCATGACATTGAGGATCGCGACGTGTTCCGACTCGACTTCAAGCTGGAATGGGCACGGAGGGAGCACTATCAAGAGGTTATAAAACGTACTTTCGTTCTCAAACAAACCGGTATGTGAGAGTTGATTCAAATTTTGGAGAACATTACTGACCTCGGGAGTGTGACTCGCAGGCAGCTCAGTAGCAGCATTCAGAACTCCCATGTCTGAGAAAACGGATTCAAGCGAGGTCTTCAAGCTCGCTTTGAGCTGGATCACGCAGTGCGATCAGAAATGCAATCCACCCTGCTCAAAGTTAAATCCTGTCTGGTACCCAACTCGTCTGATTGATATAAGAGGTCTCAAATCCAAAGAATACCTGGACACAAGAAGAAAGCGATACACGAGCGATGCGCCTAGCCAGGCACAGATTTTGCGAGACCTGAACAGGACCACCGTCAAACTCGTGAAAAGACCCCGCGACGATCTCCGTCACGGCCTGGATATCTTTGGTGGGACCATGGAAGACGACAACCAGCCAAACAACCTCTATGTCACACTCAGCCATTGTTGGGGCCCAGATCCGACGCATTACACCCTCACATCAGAGACCATTGGCGAACTCGAGGAAGGTATCGAGATCAAGAATCTTCCAAAGACATTCAAAGACGCAATCAGCTTTGCATCGCAACTGCACAATGTTGGCTGGATATGGATCGACTCTTTGTGCATCTACCAAGGCCAGGACGATGCTGCCAAGGAGGACTGGCTTCATGAAGCAGCGCTGATGCAACGGGTGTACCAGGAGTCATATCTCAATATATCAGCCACTTCTGCTTCGCATAGTGACGAGGGCCTTTACTCGGAGCGGGACTATAGAAATCTCTGGGAAAACGAGGTCAGTCTCAAAGTCGACGGCATCCCTGGTCTAGCACTGCATGACGAGGAGCACCATCACAACCACGAAGTCAGGACGATAAGATCCAAGAACGGCTATTTCGGCTCATCCTTCTGGAAATGGTTCGCACAGCTCTTCCTTGCCCCTACGCCAGATCATGGCGAGGAGGCTGAACCCGTCGCAAAGATCGATTGGGGTGGAGAAAAGCCGTTGACTATGGCCCTTCCGGAACCAGAGGGGCTCCGCAGGTGCGTCATCATCGATACGTCGCATTGGGAGGACCTGGTAAATAAGGCTCCTGTCAACGTCAGGGCTTGGGTTCTTCAGGAACGGTTGCTAGCCCCGAGGGTTCTACATTTCTGCAAAGGCAGTATTGCTTGGGAATGTGGCCAGTTCACGAGGGCAGAAGGTCACCCCACAGGTCTACCCAGGTTTCACTTGCAACACGACAGAATCCTGCCAGAGGTACCACTCAAAGGATTGGACCCGTTCAAGCATGGTAAGGAATTGAGGAGGATTAGACTAGGAGACTCCAAAGAGCCGGATCCTGACATGCCAGAACAAGACCTATACGGATTCGAGTTGTGGGCGCGCGTGGTTGAGATGTACTCGAGGATGAACCTGACAATGGCCAAGGACAAACTCATCGCTCTGTCTGGGATCGCCCAGCTCATGTCAACCAACATTCTTGGCTCCAAAGAGGTCCCGGCTCGGTATGTGGCTGGCCTATGGTACAAGTACCTCGAGAGCCAACTGCTTTGGAGGGTTGAACCCATTTTCATACGGCGCAACCAAACTTTTCATCAGCCCTCCGGACGGCCGGAAAGTTTCAGGGCACCGTCGTTTTCCTGGGCCTCTGTCGATGCACAATACGGTATTAATGATCGACCCGGCAACGGCATCACATACGGCGAGGTTACGGACCAAGACTTGCTCATTGACCTTGCAGAGGGTCACGATTTCAAGGACGTTGACACAACGTACCAAACCGATAACGTCTTCGGTCTCGTAAAAGGTGGCCACATCATGCTTTACGGAAAGCTAAGGAAGATCAGGCTTTCCAGAGGGGAAAGGGGCAGATTTTATTGGCAGCTAATCGACCGGAACCTCGTCTGTCCGAACATCGACAAGGAAAGACACCATAACGTATACCTCGACGCACCAGACGCAGACGACAGACGCCAGAGGATATTCGGGTCCGATGACGTCTACTGCCTCCCGGCGGCGCGCGGTCCAAGGTCCGAGGACAAGGAGTCAAAGTACATCATCTGTCTGCTCTTGCAGCAAGCCACCAACGACGACCAGGTCAAGGGCCTGGACTCCCTGAAGCAAAAAGGCACCTTTCGCCGGATCGGATTGACGAAGCTGTCAGGCTGGGGCGACAAGCTCACATACGAACATATTCTCACACCCCATGCGGGAGACGTCTACCTGCCGCAATGGCCTCATGAGTTCGATACGACCACGAATCGGCACTTGGTTCGCATAATTTAGGGGGCGGCTTACTTATTCATGGGCCGGTGGTTAAAAGACACGAGCGCCGCAACCATTCGCGGGCATGATGTCCTCTAATTCCAGCTGTGGACAGCATGGGGGAAAAGGTGGATTGCACGTGGCTGGCATTTTCAGGGCGGAATTCCCAGTTGTTTGGTAAGGTATATTAGTGCCCAAGGGGATGAATTCACTTGAATGATTACATTTAGCTGCACCGCTCTCCTCAAACAATTATCGGTGTGTATCCCCTTTGTATCCCGGCTTCAGCATTCCACTGAGACCCTACGACGTCGGAGGCTTGGGTAAAAACCCACTGGGCGTCGCGCCGCCAAAAGTGGATATCTTTCCATCAGTGAAACCATACAGGGCAATCTCAGTCAGCTTGACTTCGCCGCTTCCGAAGTGCTCTCGGACACGTTCGTTCTCCGGGACTCCTTGAATGGATAGCTTGACAGCCAGTTGCTGCTTGTCGACATCAACCACCATTTCCTCCACAACGTACTTGAGCCCAGCTGTCGCAGGCTGAATGAGGTTCACGAAGAAGGCCCTCGTCTGTTCATGATCCAGTAGCCGACCTGTCGCTACGACCTCCTCTGCCAAGTGTTCGGCTACGTTGGTGTGTATGCAGCGGGCGTTGATGTCGTTTAGGTATCTCATATAAGCATGTTTGAGTTCAGTCGCCGACAATGGATTCTTCGAGGGCTTGGTAGTGAAGGCCGGCACGACCGGTGCTCGGAGGTTGCGGCTTATTTCTGACTGGATCTGATCGAAGCGAGAAATCTTGCCGTCTTCCACGGACCAGATTATCGCATCCCAAACCTCGAACATGGTTCCTTCGGCATCTTTGGCGGTGGCAATCAGGCGGCCGGCCGCAGACTTTGCGGCGTCTTCGGTTGTCAACCCATCCACCCGAAGTTTGATTTCACCTCCGTTGGTATTCTCGGCAATGCGGCAGGTGAACCGGTCCCTGGTTTCTCGTTGCCCATTGTAGATCACGAATGGCTGCACGAATCCATGGATTTCATCCCACTTTCTTTCGTTGGCTGTGTCCAAAAAGGCCTGGAGTGTGGTGATGGCCGTTTGATCAGACATTCTTGTAGTGCGAGTAGTAATAAGGCACCCGATGGGGGGCAGGTCCGTGCCTTGATAATGGTATGTATGGGCAGTATGTCCTTCTCTGTCGTCCACCAATGCCCCGTGGTGATTTATGCGGAACGGTGCCTCCGAAAGGTTCTCAAGATGTGTGTTTCAAAAGAGCAAATCAAACGGAGTCTATTCATCGATAAGGCATGTGGCTAAAGTTTGGCGTGGCGGAGAGTTGTATTTCTACATCGGATTGTAAAGTCCAACGGGAATTAAGGTGGATGCTGGCAGGAAAGCGGGACGTTCGAGGAACCCTTATCCGACTGCGGTTTCCTCGGGTTTTCCGCGGGATCAGAATAGACTTTCGCAACATACATTGGAAAAATCGAGACGCGCGTTGTAACCCCATTCAGCATGTCGGGGATTTTGAAGTCTGTCGGATATATGGGGGAAGCGGCTTTATGCAGGATTCAAGTCCGACCCCGACTATCTCGGACCCACTTATGTTTTCAGCATATATTTTCCATCGAGTTCAGTTACTCATTAAGCCAAATTGAGGGATCATATTAAGTATGTCTTTGGAAAACTCCTTGGACCTCTTGTTACGTGCACTTGGTGAGGTGCAGATTGCACTCTCGCATGAAATCTTGTACAGGCTCGATGAAAACGAATACAAATGCAGTGTCATGATCAATTGAAGCTGCAGTCTCGACTCCTTAGAACATGGTTCCTAATCACCTGTTTTAGAGTCCAGATTCTTCTATAACTGAATTCCCCAAGCCAGTCTTTTCCCGCATAGCCGACATCGAATATCACCAGCTTCGGATATAATTTTGAAATCTCCAGCGCCGTGCCGTTCCTGTTGACATTTGAGGCGTAAGACGGCCTCAACATCTGCTGAGTCGGCGCACCGAGTCTTCAGGCTCCCCAAAAGATGCCAACGGAAACGTGCTGTGGGCCAGAGCACAGACGTAACAACGCGGTCGAAACTGTGGCTGCGACCCTTCATCCTAAGTATTTGGAAGTGGTCCGGCGACGAGAAATCCAGCCCACGACTTTTCGGCGGTAGGTGAATGTAGTGCGCATTCTGGTTGACAAAATCAATCTCCATAGTGTCTCCAGCTCGTTTGCTGAAATAAGCGAGGGATTCCGACACCAGTGAGAAATCGCGCCACCACCACCACCGAGATCCTGGCCTCATATCGCCGGCATTTAGCAGCGCTAATTCATCTCTAGTAGTTAAGCGACATCGAAATTGTATGGGCTTGTACGACCGAAGCGCAATCGCTCTAGTTGCTGCGTCTACAGACAGCGCGGCTGGATTACATTCAGACGATCTTATAACGTATCGAGAGGTTGCTGCATCGTGCGACTGGGGTGCGTAGTTTCGGATCCACTGTCCCCAAATCCTGACGTGGCGAGGCTCGAATGCATGCTCCCACATCATGAGCTTCAATTCGAAGGGAAGTTTCTGGTAAAAGTGAAAGCTCGTGGGGGGCGGAATTGATTCTTCGAAGCGTGGTATTAGCTTACTGAACTCAGAGCACTTGTGCTCTTGGCTTGCATCTTTTGATAGTATTTGACTCATGGAGGCTGCGGTTTGAGGATGATTCAACCTAAGGCCGTGGCAGTGTCGAGGTGCTGGGTTGGACGAGTCACTCAAGGAAGATGAGACTGTACATCAAAATGGAATGGCTGCTGAAGCTATATAGAGTACCGGCAACGAAAGTCTCATTCGATGTCACTTTCTTTTCCTTCGCTGAGCTTATAAAGACGATATTTTCCTAGACACTGAAACGATTGGGTACAAGTGTTTCTCATCAATTGGGCAGGCCGTCAAAGATATTGTGCAGATTCTTTGACTTAAGGTTTCACGATGTGAGACAGAATGAGACATTGATTCAATTACAAAACAGAAAGAACAAACGCCTATTGTAATCGTCTATGACCAATCTCCTTCAAACTCCACCTTCTCCCCCTTATCAATCCGGCCATACAATTCATGAAGTGACCATGGCTTGTAGTCATACCCGGGAGGGATGTTGGTATTCTGAAACGGCGAACCGTCCATGAGGCTCCTCAAAGCCTTGCCGTAATTGTCGTAGGCGTATCTCTCGGGGTTATGAGCCCAGATCCATCGCCCATATTCCGGCTTGGGAGTAGCTGAGCCGCCGCCCGCTTTGTTTCGCGACGCGGGCTTCAAGAAATTGGTCTGATTGAGGAAGCCTACAAGTTGACAGCAGGAAACACGCTCGAACCTACGGTGATTGTTAGTTGGGTCATCGCATAGGTAGCTAGTAACGTGGCTGAAAAATCCGACTTGCCTGAGTTTATTATGCGTCTTTGACCAAAGACCATTCTTCATACCCCCTATCTGCAAGCAGGTCGCGACTGAGATTGCGTCTTCAATGCCTTGGACTGCCCCGTTGCCCGATGACGGCAAGAAGGTGTGTGCGCTATCTCCGACCTGGACAACACGGCCGAGAGGCGAGGTCCAATTCGGCTGAGGATCTCGCCACAACAATGCCCAATCGATGATGCCATCCTCAGGAGCGGTCCGGATGAGTCTGTAAAGGTACTCGGGAACGTCGGGGAAGTTCTCCTTGAGGAACTTCACCACGTACTCGGGCGAGGCCTTGTTTGCCCACGACTCCTGAGAACTTCCGTCGCAATCCTTCAAATCCGTTGTCAGAAATTAAAT
Source organism: Diaporthe citrichinensis (assembly GCA_014872995.1). NCBI lineage: Eukaryota > Fungi > Ascomycota > Sordariomycetes > Diaporthales > Diaporthaceae > Diaporthe > Diaporthe citrichinensis. The sequence continues at coordinate 360,464 of JADAZR010000046.1, read as the reverse complement.
ACGTATGAATAATTAGAATTAGCTTACATTGTGCACCACGTGCCATTCAACGACACCCGGAGCGCGGAGGACCAGGATCTGGATGTCATCTCCAGTCCAGATCTGCAGCACCGCGCCTCCGTCCTCGCGCAACGGAAACATCTTGTCGAGTCCAGGGTCAGAGCTGATGTGGTCGGCGTGATAGGCGGTCCTGAAAATCGAGTGCTTGCTGCTCATGGCCCGGATGTCGTGCCCGTTGATCAGCTTGTGGGACTTGGTGCCAAGGCCGTCCGCAGCGACGACGACATCTGCGTCGACCTTGGATCCATCCTCCAGTATGACGCCGGCCTTGCTCTCGTCTTCAAAGTACTCCACTGCTTTTTGGCTGTACGTAACTTCGATGCCAAGGGCCAAGACCTGTCCGAGCAGCGCAGCATTGAACCTTGGGCGCGAGACGCGATATACCCGGTCAGGGCCCGGCTCGCCGTCCTCATTGACAGCTACCACCCCATCTTTCTTAAAGCTGAAAGGCTGTGGGCCAGCTACTTTCTCACCAGTCACCTTGTGAAACGAGATCCATGGGTCAGGAGCTGTCTTGAGGGCTGCATCATACACCGCGGGCCAGGTCTTCTCCACGTGTCGCTCTGCAGAAGGGCCGAACATGAAAGAGTCGCCTGAGTTGTACAATGTCAATGAGGCACACAGGCTTTGTTTAAGACCACGGTATGTTTCTACTGACCTGCTTGGCTGGGTGCCGGAGCCCGGTCAATGACACGGGGATTGTGGCCCTTGCGCCAGCATTCGAGTGCGGTGTACAAGCCGGCGGGACCAGCTCCGACGACCAAGACAGATATCCCCGTTAGAGGATGTCGAGGAATTTTGGAGATGTCCTCAGACTTGAGAGATGCTCTGACTTCTTTGAAGAAACTCATTGCTGGAAGGCGAGTCGGCTTTGAAGGTGCAAGGCCGGAGATAGTGGTATTGTAAGAGGTGCTTGATAATCGGGCTTCGAAGTCGGAATGCTTGTATTTCAGTGTCGATTATCCACGTTTGTTTTAGTCTCACACATCTGTATATATATTGGCCTGGTTCGGCGTCGGATAAGACATTTCCATCCGAAGCCCGCCAGCTGAGACATGTGGCCCACCGTCGCTTATTCCTTCAGTTACACAGGCACGCACCGCCTCATTCCTTCTGGCGCCAGAATGTAAGACGCGGACTAATCCACCCACAGCATGCATGCCATACGGCAGCTACGACACGAGTATAATTTCGCCCCACGTCTTGTGTGACAGACTCTGGATGCTTCTTATTCGTTCTACATCCCGAAAATAATATCGGGGCGGGCCTCCCGTCAAGACTCGGCTGAGTGGCAGGTCACAGTCTTGTTCGTGCTTCTAACTTAAGTTAACGTTACGTTCCTCTCCGAAGGACCCGAAGGACTGAGTGAATAATCACATTCAAGCCACTCTTTCAACACCAGGGATTGAGAGTTCGGTGCTTGCAGCTTTCCTGCTTGTACCGATGGACCAAGTTCGACGGTCGAGTTTCTTGCTTCGAAGCAAACCAACCTCAAACTATGTGTACGGCGGCCAGCATGTCATGTTATAGAATAGTCGGACCTACGGTGACAACTACCATTATGCCTATCCTCCCGGAAAATATAATGTCATTCGGTAGCACTTGATTGTCAGGTATCTCGCCACAGAATTGCAAACTCCTTCGCTCTGTTCTCAACTATTCCAATCGACATGACCAACTTCTTTCCCAGTCTCTTCGGTGACTTCAATTTAATATTCCTTTACCGGAAGCGGTTAGCCCGGGTAGTCATCCTTGACTTTATCACGGTACATTCTTTGTTCGAGGTTACCTTTCTCAAGCTCGAACTTCGGTCAATCCTTGCCTTTGATCATCTCGGGCCGGTGTCTATTAGCACATCACAGTAGCTCACTCACCTTCCTACTCTACAGGACTATCTTGTACTCTCTAGACACTCAGCCCCAAGTTAGCCGCACAGATATCCCCGCAAGATGGCTGAAAGCAGTAGTAACTATAGCAGCAATTCCGACTCCAGTAGTTCAGATTCCAGTAGTGCCGTCGACCTGGGTGGATATGCCCCAGGGGAAGGCGATTACGACTCGATCAAGTTCGCCCTCCAGGCTACCTATGACTACTTCGACTATTTCTGGAGGGGCGAGGGCCGCCGCTGGAACCTGGGTAACCGGAGACCCAGCTTCGAAGGTTTGCCCGTGCCTAGAACAAGGACACGTCCCCCACGGGGCTCTAGACCTGGTCGGGATCAGCCTGTCCCCCGGTATGCTCAATTTGGGACATTAGGGCTGCGGCAAGAACGCCCGGGTGCGATAGCAAAGGTTGAGGAGCAGATCCAGCAGGGATACTTTCCGGTGAAGGCTGCCTTGGATCCTCTGGATATTAGTATCTCCAAAATCCTCGGCTGGGGAGGCCAGGCGGTTGCCGTGCTCTGCGAGCTGCTCGGGGAGGGTGGACAGCGGGAGAAAGTGGTGGTCAAGTGCCAGAAGCCAGAGAGGTCAGATCTAGCGTCAGAGATTGCGCATATGGACGTGAGTATTCGCCTGTTCAATAACTTGGCGTGATATGGAAGGCACTCCGGATCTGTCTGATTATCGATACAGCGATTGTCTGGGGCACGACATATTGTTGGGAAGAGAGAGTATGTGCCTCAACGTTTCAAGAACCCACAGAATGATTCGGATCGGGCAATTGCAATCCAAGCCGGTGTCCTGTCTGCAGAGGGGGAACCATTGACCCGAAAAGACATATTTGCGATGGAACTCATGCCTAACAACTCCCTCGAAAACTTGCTCAAGAAAGCTTCCAAAGCCGGAATACATTTCAGGAATGGAGAGCTATGGAAAATATTTCAATGCCGTAGGTTGCAATTACCGATGGTATATGCTGGGTTGGCGTTGGAAGCTGACGACCGTATTGACAACAGTCCTGAAAGCATGCATTGCGCTTGCATACCCGGACAGCTGGGGAGGTGGTAACATAAACGATGAGACAATCCCACGAGGGGATGATGGCAGTCTTCTGCCTATCCAGAATGCCATAATCCATTTCGACATCAGCACGGATAACGGTAAACAGATTCAGTCCAGATATGTGTGTCTGATCAAACTAACATCACCTCAGTCTTCATTGGAGATTTTGATTCAACTCCTGGGCCCCTTAGCCACGACACTGTTCCTATTTTCAAGGTGACCACACAAGCTCTCCTGTGTCATTGCATGACCTAACAGCTTTGCCAGATCGGGGACTTGGGTCTCGCTGAGTGCTTTTCACAGGCTGATCGGGCAGACATGTAGGTAGAGGTCGTATTTCGGGCGTATTCCCGTTGACTTGACCTGGATACGTGAAAGCTAATAGTTCCATGGAGGTTTACCATGGTAGGCCGGAGAAGGGTCGGAAAGTCTGTCTGCTTCACGCCGGTGAGTAACAGTCCAGATCTAATACTACCCAAACAACTACACACACTGAAAAGTTGATCACATAGGAACAATTTACCGATGACTGGAATCACTTGACCAATGCACCAATATCGGAAGGAGAGGAGACGGCTGGCAACTACGACTCGTGGACTAATGTATACGGCATTGGACTCGTAGGTGCCCCTGGAGCTTTTCTCTCATCCGGACTGGACTGGATCTAACGTCATCCCAGATCATGTGGCAGCTGATTACTCAAACAATGACCGAGATGCCTCCACAACCTACACGTTTGAGGTTGCCCGAGACCGCAGGCGCTTCGGCGGAGGATGCCGAGACCTGGACTTATGGCGGGAGGTTGCAGAATCCAGAGTTTGACCATTATGACAGCCAACTCAAATACCTTGTCATGTGGTGTTTAGGTAAGATCTTCTCAAGACCGAATCCGATCCGAGGCCCACTGCCGGGGGCCGTCGGGTGTGAGGAGTTGACAGACGGCTGATCATCCACAAAGTGGACCAGCCTTCACTCAGACCAACCCTAACCGCGGCGCAAGACATGATCTCTGCAGCTCTTGCGAGAGATTGGATTGATCTGGGAGATGATCATCCCAACAGGACGTCCATCGAGAGTCTCCTGAGAGATCCACCACAGTAAGTTCCGGTTGTTTGAGATTTAGACTATCCGCCATTCCGGAATCCGCCATGGCTGCTTCTGGTGGTGTGAGCTTTTCCTCTGACTGCTGCGACGCGCCATCTTCTCAAACCTCCCCATTCGCTTGACTAATCCCTTTGGGCACAGAGCTTCCGCGCCCGTCCCACCCAAATTGGATCAATCAATCCCCGGAGATTTGGGAGTGCAGGCACTAACACTGCAGCCCGCCCCAAACCGTTCCGCGCCGGCCCCCCAAGACGTTCCAGACCCTGTGGGCCCGGCACCGCTCCCCGTCGCGGTTTATGCGGGGCGGAACGGGTTGTTCGCGCGGGTTGGCGATTCGAGAGGGACTTTGCACGAGTTGTCTGTGCACGACAACGGCGACAGGCACTCGTTTGTCGTCCTGCGCGATGTCCGGACCTACGTCGTCGACGTTGGCGCGGCGGACCCTACGGCGCGAGGATCGCCAGCCACTCCAATCCCGGTCTCGACGCACGCCGGCCAAGATGGCCGGCCCTGCGTGACAGCATGGCGACCAGGGTTCAACGTGGAAGAGCTTGTCGTGCACACGGACATGACGAATAACACCCATTACGTGGAATTTGATGGCAGGAGGACGAGTATATTGCTCATGGCAGGCATGCCCCCGCGGCAGGCCTGAGTGCCGAGGCGTCGGGTTTGATGAGGTACGCAATGGGGGTTTAAGTGAGATAAGGGCGATAGGGGGAGAAGCGCGAACATGTGAGATCCCAGGTATTCTCCGAGGGGCACGCACGTACCTCGACCCGGTGGATGGGAAACCTAGATTTCACGTGAGGAACCCCAATCACAATCGGGCCCCAATGATAGGTAGCTAGAGCGTCAATTTGACTTCGTTGCAGCGGAGAGTTGCAATTACCGAGAACACCGGATTGCGTATCTCTGACCTCCGTCTTGTACAGTGTGATAGATCGATCTTCAATTTGGCTGAATATCGGGATACTGGACGACTGTATTCACATGTAGTATTGGCAATGAAAACATAGTCACTCAGTGCCAATCACGAAGTCAAACGGTCTCAGTGTTGAGTAACAATGTTGTTAAAATTCCAAATGTCAAATCGACAAAGTCTAGCCACCCGAAGTCCCCGCCCGGAGGTGCCCAGGTATGCAGAAGAGAAGGCCGGCTGCTTTTAAAGAGCAACTCGGGCCAGTACATCATAAGATACAGAAAAAGGTATGTGAAGCGAAAGTGGTGAGGGTATCCCAAGAAACAGAAGAAGCGAAGAAGAAGAAAGAACAAGTCCCACGTTCATACACGCGATACCCTCCCGATACTCCAGGTCCATGCGAGCTCGACAACAAATGAAATCACACGCTGTCATCCCAACCATCATCAATATATCAACTCCAATCCAGGTAGTACAAGTATTTTTTGTGTGTCCCTGCTATGCACGTCTCCGACGCAGAGAAGAAGGAGAAAAAATGCGGACCCCGCCCTTGAGGGCCTCAGCCTCTTGCGCGTCTTTTGTCTATCGTCTTGAAGAAAAACCGTTGCGTCACTCCCCAGGAAGGTTTGAGAGGGGGGAAGGAGCTTATTTCCGGTAGGGTGTCATCTTCAGGGTATCCGTGCTCCGGGAGGAGGAGGTTGACGAGCTTGATGACGTGGAGGCCGCGGAAGAGCGGCGGGCGATGGGGGCCGGAGTGGGAGCCCGCTTGCGAATGGACTCCGATCTCTTCCGGGAGGCGGACCCAGGGTGCGCGTGAGCCGCGTTCTCGGGGTGGAAGCGGGTGGGGGTCTCGAAGTGGACAGGCATTTTGGATGGAGGTTGAGTTTTGTTGGTTTGTTTTGTGGTTGAATTTGTTGGTTGGTGATGAAAGGTACGCTGCTGTACTCAGTACTGCGTTGTGTGCGTAGAGAGGTTGTGGTGTGATATGATTGATGTGTTGTGTTATGAGGCGGAAGACCAGCGTTGAACCCGGCAACGGTTTGGAAGAAGTAAAAGTACTGGCGAAGAAAATGCTCAGAAGGCGCTCAAGGCTTGAATGTTTTTGTTATTGTTGTGATGATGAACGGGAAGAAGATGTTTTAGGCTGGGAGAAGCTGAGGAGTTATATGCTCACTTCCGTCCGACGCGTGTCTTGGTGGAAGCAGCGACGATTGCAATTTCCATATCACATCCCTTCATCTACCACTGGCAGACCCCATAATTTCCCATCGGACGAAGGTTCAAAATAGAGCATGGATGGGTGGCTGGGGGAACCTATCTCCAGAGGCCGATGTTTCGACGTTTCAGCGTCTCATGCATATAAGGCTGGTCAGGGATCTTCCCTCTGTCCGAACCCCTATTCCGAACTTCTGCGCCTGCGAATCCAGTGACGACTGACTCTTGCACACCCTGATTCGGGCGCCCACACTGCTAAATCGGGGCCGGCTCTGCCCAAAACCACCACTTCTGAGGTAGATGATGTGCATTCGCAATGCACCCGAGCAGGTTTGTTCTTTCTTTCCCTCGTGGGCGCCTACCATCGTGACCTGTAAGGCTGAAGATCAGACGGTTACAGCCCCAAGTGCGCCTGTCATGCCTCCTAAATTCAGACCCTTCCAACTAAAATGTTGGCTGTGGCATAGCGGGCTTACTCGCCGACCCGAGGGCGGTGTTGGCGCCTATTCCCGTCGTAGGTTTCCAGGAAATTGGGTGCACCAAGCCATGAACGGCAAGCTTAGGCGCGTCGCTTGGGTGGTCGAGAAGGGACTCGCACCGCGATGGAAGCCACATCTATATTAGACGTCAATATGGGTTCATCCCGGCATTTCAAGGGGGCTGGTGCCGCTAGACGGCACTTGTGCTACTCCGGCCGGGCTGATTGGGCAATGCCGACGCATGGCAGCCGGGCTTGTCCCTGACTAATGAGCATGATCCCCTGGGTAGAGGCGTCGATCGCATGCCATGCCGACGCTTGGGAACCGGCGGAGAAGGGGAGGGGACCCAGGAAAGACACGTGCGGTCACAACTCAAACTGCGTGATGGTAATGCAGGCGATCGTGCTCAGAACATTCAGGGTCCAGTAAATATGATTGACCTTTGTCACGCATTGCACCCGCATCGAGGCACCGGAGACACAATCTACTCGAAGTTTCAATTGACGAGTGATCATACGTCACTGGAAGGCTTCTCAAGGATCACCGGCTGCAGAGTTTCAATAAGAGATCAAGGGGGGAAGACGACATCGGATCATCATCAGCTTCCAGAAGCCCGAGTGGCTGCGCATCGGATCATCGAGGGACCAAAACTTCCCCCGCACAGACAGTTAATTTAGGGGACGCACATGGCAATCTCGCGGCGTTGAAACATAAGTTCCGTTCTCTTAAGAAGCAGATGGGGGCATATCGCAAATCGTGATGCTCGTCGACGCGTAGTCACGCCATGATTCAGTTCAAGTTGGCAGCAGCATGCTGGAGAGTTTAGATGATCCTCAAGTCAAAACATGAAGATTCGGGATTCCAGGAAAGACGTGAAAGGAAGTCTAATCTGTGCGAGCCTGTGGTATATGACCTATATAGACTATACAGGAGACAAAATTAGATAACGTCTTTTCAGCTCGTCGCAGCAGGCATTGGAACAAGGTGGTCTGGATACCTCCAGGAATCTTAACCAGTAGAATGTTTGCTCCAGTCTCAAGTAGACTGAATGAACTGATACCGGATAGGAAATTTTCTAGAGGCTTGGCTCATTCTCTCGGCCGAACGAATAAAAAGGTGGGTTCTTACTGTATTGTGGGTAGTTAGAGATCCACATGATGCGGCCGTGTAGGTGGCTGAGGCTGTCTCCAAATGTCATCAGGGAATAGGCTCGAAAGTGTGGGGACAGGATCACTCAAATGACGGATCCAAAGCAACGTTGTGCACCAGACTATATTTGCTGCCTGTTATTACCACAATGTTTCTTCGAGGCTTGAACTGAGAGCCTTCTAAAGTTCCCCATTCTTGTGTAACACGGTTAAGTCCGTCGTCAAAACCCCGGCAGGACTCTCCCCCACCAAATTTAGACCGTAAAGCTGAAGCCAAGTCAGGTACTCTGTTACAGCCTGTCCAGTTCCAAGGCTGAACGGCCTTGCATTGGTATTTAAGACCGGGTATGTGCGGACAAGCCGGAGAGTGGCCATTGCGACCCCTGAGCCTCTCCCCACCCCCACCAGCCTCCGACGACAGCGGACGATTTTGGCTGTAGATCACCTTACTCGGCTCTCTTGATGAACGCATACTCAACACCACCCAGTATCTCACCGGATCCGACTTCTTCAAATCCCATCGCACGATACAGCTGGGCGCCCGACGGACTTGACAGGAAGTGCACGGCCTTGTGCTCCCCCGCAGCCCTGTCCATCCCCCAGCGAGTCAGCATCTTGCCCACACCCTTGCGTTGATGCGCCGGGTCCACGGCAACCGAGTTCAGACCTAAAGATCTGCTATCAGCTCTTGTTCAAAGATAGATCTTCCATAGACGGCCAGGGTGACGTTCGACCTACTCCAGGAACCCCGATATCCCTCCTCACCCAAGGCTTCTCTCAACTTCTCGGACAACTCCTCAGCCTCCCGCCCGAGTCTCTGAGCAGCCTGCAAGTCAAAGCTCGCAGGTAACCGCGCGATGCCTTCAGCTTTCTTCTTCTCTTGCTCCTCCCGTGTCAACTCCTCGATGGGGTCCTCCCCGCTTGTCCACTCCGCCCAGCCCATGATGGTATCCTGCTCGTCCACAGCCACAATGTAGTGGCGGTTCTTGTAGTCGAAAGTCCGAATCATATTCCTGACAGAAAATTCGATCTCGTCCGTGTCGCCGGGGTTCACACGCAGGCGTTCTGGGAAGAGCGCGGCGTTCACCTGCCGCCCGCTGTGCCGGAACGCGGTGATTGAGAGCTGCGCCATGGCGGCGAGTTCGTCCTTTCGGGCGGGGCGTATGTTGGAGGGCTTCTGCATCTTCGGCAACTATTAGACGTGTGTGGCCTCAATGCACAAGCTGTTGATGTCTTTGGGCGTGTTGGGCCGTGTTGGCAGAGTCATGTGTATAGTTTCAAAGCGGTGTGGGGTAGGCGATAAGCCTGCCTTTCGAGCGGATGATATTTATCCGACCGTCTTTTTAGCGCCCCCTTGACACTATACATACGCTCATCAGCTTAAAGGAGCTTCAATCATCTGTAAATAAATGGCATAGTGTACTGTATTCCTTAAAAGTCAAGATACACAACACTCCGTCGGCATAATATTAGACTACGGACGCATATTAATGTTGAGAGGAATCATTCAATAAGGCCCGTTGAAGGGCGAAAAGATTTGTACCCTATTGTGTATCCTGTCAATTTTGTAACACTAAATAACATATTCATGGGGACGCCATTGCCGACTCTATCTCTTATTTTCGTGAGTCCGATTGTCTGCACATTCAGGCTCATACTCATGGTGGTATCCTGAAGGAGTGCCATTGCTGCCATGTGGGTGCCAATTGGCTGCCAATTCTGGAGCGGAAATACGAAGCAAATACTCAATCCTCCTTTTTGTAGTTATATGCAATCCTGGAAGGGGGAACTGTCTCGGGGGCAGCAAGGATCGCCGCTCCCGGTGCCAAAAAGAACTGAACCAAGTCGACATGCCCTTGCCTGGCAGCTAACACTAGTGCTGCTCCTCCACCATATCTGCAAGCCGGTGCGTTGACATATGCCCCTCAAGAAAGAAGAAAGTCGGCGAGTGTTGCGTCGCCTACGAAAGCCACGGCTGAAAATCCACTGAATCCGAGGTTCCAGGCCGGAGCTACGTTGAGTTTCGGCCTGTGGTCAACACCCACCTCTATGATTCTCATCTTGCTCACGCGGTCCAGGAATAGGCGTTCTTCCAAGCAGCGAATGGGCTGTATAGGTTTACTATGCTAGGGCTATGTGCCGAAGAATTAAAATTAGCGAAGTTCTCTAGCGGAAGGTGAACCACTTCCTCCTCCCCATGCAAGATCGCGGCTTGGAGCGGACTCACGGATTGGATAGATTTGTGAGGCCGATGCCTCGTAGCAAACCTTGTCAGACGCCTTCTGAGGCTGAGATCACAGTCTTTGCGAGCAGCGTATCTGACAGCGCCAGGACGAATGGGGATGTGGACGGCAAATGTTGCTGTTGATATTCACACCTAGGTCTAGAAGCATATCCACGGCTTCTGGATTGTGTTGCTAGACGGGTGTTTCCAAGGCTGTCATATCAAAACGAGAAAGCGTTTCAACATTGAAAGCGAGCCATATCAATATCTTAAGATTTCTTCTGCCCACTTTGTCAGTGTCCAAGAAGTGGCTGGTCGAAACCTCGCCTTCGCGGGCCGGCATGAAGATCACTTCAACGTCGGTTTTGCTGGCCCACCTGTCCTGGCATCGGCATTCCCATGCCCGACAACCCATTTTGTTCGGAGGGCATGAGCATTTTGCACAGTATAAGGCGGCTGTTGGGCTGGCGAGGGCCCCCTTGTATGGGAAATAGCCCCTGGTTTTTGCAGGTACAAAGGGGGTGTGTTTACTTGTTACCAAGGTGGTTTTCCTCGCAATGCTGCAGGAGGTCGTGCAAAGTAGGCCATGTTTGATCGCAGCACCTGAAATCTCTCATAAAATTCTGTTCAAGCTTGGGAAGGTACGATGTCGATGGTTGGAGTGACGACGACTGGAGTGACGACGATTGGAGTGGAAGCATTTGTCCAAAGACGGGTGGCGGAGTGCCCATCAGGACGCTATCGCAGCACACAAGTCATGTTAGTCTAAGTTCAAGAGCTACCGCTAGAGAGTAGGGCGGTTGGATAGATATTGAAGTCGGTTGGTGTTTCGCTAATAAAATATTGCCATCTGCAAGCGGCATAGATGAAAGAAGTTTATAGTGCATGCACAAGGGAGGAGGGAAGCAGGTGGGCCAACTCACTCGTCCCGGATCAAGCCGCCAACTAAATGCCCTTCCCAGTTCATGCCGTCCATGAGGCTACCGGCGAGGGACTCGCGCCTGGAGCGGCTGCCCTGGTCGCCGATAGGGTTCTCGATTTCCATGGAGATGGGCTTCGCGCTAACGAAGGGGTACTTTCGATTTGGTGAGGTCCGGATCCCGTCGCGCGGCAGAAGCACTCCAGATCCACGAGGCTCTGACCGTGATGCTCGGAAAATTTGCGTCATTTGCGAGCGGGATGAGTTATTCAGAACGGCGTTACCAGCTGTCATTATTTCGTCTTCATCATTCTCAGTGGTCCGCTCGTCACTTCCTGTGGTAATGTGCGAATTCTGTGGGCCTGTTGATGTGAATATCTCTCCTGGTGGCTGTGGTGACCACTCCCGGTTTTCTGGGGCTTGGGCTTGAGTAAACTCTGGCGACGGTGATCGCAGTTCTATGTAAGACGGTAGTTGGGGCAGAGAGATAGAGTCTAATTGCTCTTGTTAGCTACGACTGAGAAGAAGCTGGATGAGGTGCCACTTAGCGGATACCTTCTAGTGGCTTTAACTGGACGTCTTTCAGCCTCCGAATCTTCCTACGAATACTGTTGAAATCTTGCTTGACGCCATGAATAACAAACACTGTATCCTTCTGCTTTTTGTTCCGCCGAAGGAAGTGCTGGTGGAGCAAGGCCACTTCGTGATTCTTGAGATTCTTCGCACCAGCAATACGAGTACGCTTTTGAGCCGAGGATCGAGGATCACAGGATGGATGGGGACGGTTTGGATGCTCGAGTTGTGCAGATGAACCTCTCCACTCATCCATGGCCATGAAAGAACTGATTCTCAAGACGAAATATGATGAGCAGTGCAGCCAGGACAGTCAAGGGGCGATCTGAAGGCTTAAGCTAGGTCGGCTCCTAAAGGTCGTTGGAGTCAAAGTAGTGAAAGATGTTCGCGTCCCTGGTCATTTATCTCGACTCTGAGTTCGGATGAGTAGGACTGAAGGGGGATATGAGGAAGAAAGGAGGCTCCGAGTTACTGGTCTCCGGCTATCCCCATACGGAGTACATCAGCACTAGAGCACGGGCCCACAGACAAACCGTGCAGAGCTTTATTCAGCTGCCTTTCCACCCAAGGGGGCTTCGAATTTGCAGGGGTTGTCCAATTTCTCTTGGCTAGTATGCAGCGGCTCGAGAGACCGAGCGGCATCTCGGCGGTCAATTGACCGGGGGACCAGGGTTGTCCAATACTTGTTGGCTGGCAGAGCCTCGCCGGCACTGCCTGGGGCGTGCAGCCCGCATGCACGTCTGCACCACCCAGTATGCACCTGCTGTGCAATAGGGTACGAAGATGGACAAGGGATTACTATTCTTAGGGGTGCTAGTTGCCACAGCAGGAAACTCGCCTACTCCACCCCACCCACTGGGTGCGGCAGGGGTCATCCAGAGCTTCTGCACATTGCACATTGCAAGGGAGCTTGACTTTCTTCCACATTGGAAGACAGGGGCGGTCCAAATTCTTGGATGCGATATAGCCTTGCAGATGGCGTCACCGGTTTCTGGGGTTGTCCAATGCTGCAGCTGTCAGCAACCAGGCAGACCATGTCCTGCGGGATCCCGCGCCGTTGCACGGTCCACCTGCGAGACCCCGCGCCGTTGCACGGTCCAGCTCGAGACGCACAAGAACAGTGTCGGGGGCGGCACAATTGAGGGGTCGACCAATTGTCTTGGGTTTGTCCAATGCCGCAGCCGTCAGAGAATAAGATGGAACTAAGTACCCGAATAATCATCCGGAGGCCAGGGTCGACCAATTCCCATTGCCGTGGATGTGATTGGCGAGACGGGTCTGGAGAGATGAACGTCGAGACCTGTCAAGTCGTGTACGAAATATTTGAATCATTTCACCAGGGTCATCCAAAACTCGCGCCCTGTCCGCCAGGCTCAGTCGAGGCGAGGAGGCGAAAAGGTCATCATCCGTCTGGGCTAAAGAAACATGAACGTATAGCAGTTGCATCCCCGAATCTTGTCCAAACATTGCAACACATCAGCTGACCATCTCGGGCTCTCGTCTTGAAACTCGCTTTCGCACCACTTGTATCCGTCTGCATCCTGCGTACATATCAGTCGATTGCTACGAACAATGCTCGACTCCAACACAGTCATAGCTGTCGTCTCGCTCCTCGTTATGTGTGTTCCAGGGGCATGGTTTACCATTCGTGTCCTCGGCCCTCGCTTTACGCAATGGAGGACTCGTCGCGGGGGTCCCAATGAGGCTCTTCACTACCTGCCTTTTCATTCCCCACCACCTATCGCGCTTGAGCCTACTGGCCTCCGCTCTTCGAGCCACCCCGAGCGCTTGTATACCATGCGTATGTCTACGATACGCTCATTTGTCAGTATAGCACCACCTTCCGTTTCAATCCTGGACATGTGCGGTTGTGTTAACGCATGTTATCACTCTTCAAGGACCGAGTAGAGACTCATAGAACATACCTACATTACGACGATTCCGACCAGCGCCTTCAGGGTATGATCATACAAGGGTTTTCAGATTGAGGAGAGACGGCAAAGAAGTGTTCGAGCTGATTGTTTGGACTCGGCTTTTGGATTGTGTCAAGACCATGGCGACGGGGGTGTGAACAATCAGACACAAAGAACAAGATGACACAACATAGATGGAGTTTATAGAATACATTGATGCACCAAACACCTCACCTACCCCGTGCTCTTACATTTTGAAAGAGGGAGCAATGTGTGCCTGCTATTTACTTGTGCGCGAGCATCTCGTTGACTCTGTTTGAGACCAGGACTGCGCAAACCCACGTCAGTGGCTGCGGTACTTTGTATATTTTCGTCTATTCCTTTATACAGGCGCAGATTTCCATCTCTTCTTTTACTCAAGCTGACATAGGGACAACTGTAGCCCACCGGTGCTCAGTCACCCCAAACATGATCTCAGAAAGCCATCGCTTTAAACTTGTAGTGATCTCCGCACCGTGTCCGCTCTCACCCATTGGTACGGGGATATCGTTTCCTCTATAGTGAATATGAGACACAGCGGAAATGAAGTACTGGTTCTGTCAGTATGCAGTAGTCAAGTGAGATGATACCGATTGGCACTTACAGCAGTGCCTGCAGCAAAAGACTCCAGAAGACGACCTTCAGCAGCAGCCTCCATGATTTCCGTGACTGTGAACTTGCGCTCCGTGACTTCGATTTCCGGCGCGAGCCTCTCTTTGGCCAGCTCAAGACAGCTTCGTCTCGTGATGCCGTCCAGGATTGTCTTGTCGTCCAGCGGTGCGGTGATGAGCTCTTTCTTGCCATCCTTGCGTACCCACACAACGAAGAAATTGCACCCTCCAGCTTCAGTGCATTCACCATCCTCTCCGAGGAGCCACAGCACCTGATGATATCCACGAGCCACCGCTTCCTGGTGAATTATCACCGACGGACCATAGTTGGCTCCGACTTTCGCATACCCAAAACCGCCAGCCCAGGCTCGGACAGCGCTCTCCGGCGAGGAATACAGGCGCAAACCCCCTGGAGGCTCATCAAGGCGAGGCATGTAGGCGAGGACGATGAACAGCATTGCTTCCTTGGGCGCTTGAAGGCCAAGCTGGGCTGCAGTGCCGATGACGGTGGGGCGGATGTAGAGGAAGTCACCGGCCCGATGGGTGGGAAGCCAGCGGTCAGCATCCACTGACAGCAGACTGAGAATGAGCGTTTTGACCTCGTCGGGTTCGAAGACCGGGAGAGAAATCCGAGCTGACGAGGTCCTCAGCCGAGCAACGTTGCGGTCAATCCGAAAGACTCGCAGTTTGCCGTCGTAACCACGATATGCCTTCAGGCCCTCGAAGCACTCGGTGGCATATTGTAGACAAGATGCAGTCGGCATCAGGCTTAGGGGGCCATAAGGCTTCAGCTCAGGCTTGGACCACCCGACGCCGTGCTTCCATGTTGCGACAACCATGTGATCTGTGCATATACTTTCGTCTGACGATAGAATCGTCTCCTCGTTCGGCACGGGTTTGGGGTGGCTCGTTCGGGTATAAGATAGTTCGCAAGCCCTTAACGGGCGTCCTTCCGCTGGAGAGGCCATGTTCAATGGTGGATGAGTCACGGCCGTCATGTGTTCCTGGCTGCTGCTTCGCGAGGCTCCTGCTCAAACGACTAGCAAATACAGTACGGTCTTCGAACGCGACGTGAGTGTTTGAGCCAGGACGGCAAAAGATGTGAAGGTCGCAATCATCGCCTCATTTATGGAAGTGACATGACATGTCTGGCGCCCTCAGAAAAGCGAGAACACCGATGTCGGATATTACACCTCGGCGTAATTTGTTTCTTTTTGTTCTTTTTCGGTGGCTATCGGACCGGAGGGAGTCTCGTCGGCGAAGACCTTTGGTGCCGATGTCTCATCATGTCATCGCCTTGGAAAAGCATCCATAATTTTTGGCTCCCACTGGCACTCAAGCAGGGGTATCACTTGTCAACGCTAGGTCCATGAGTTTCTTTGGACGGCTAGTAGTACCAAATTGCTTTCCTCGACACATTGTGACCCTTTACGTCTGAATCACACGATGGGCATGTGTTAGGTTTTGGGCAGCTGGATCTGTGCTACCATCCAAGGTTGCGAGAAAGATTTGCGGATTGGCCCCGGAACCAAGACACAAGACGACTAAGGTCTCGTAAAAGTAAGCGCTTCATGCTGTGATATACTGATATAGCGAGCTACGAGACGTTGATCCCTTCAACCAGTTGAAATCCAAGCCCCTTTGGGGTGGAAATTGCATGCATTAATTAGCAGCACCACGTTCCAATCTCACGCGCTTTGCTCGAGCTATACCAACGGTCGCGGGCCACGTTGGGGGTTTCGGCCCATCACATAACCTTGAGATGACCATTTGACGATTTGAATTTGGCATCTCACGGGGCTCTGTCCGTCGTCGGAGCGGTTGGCTTGACCGTGACGGCTCTGCGTGTTCCCCCCGAGGCCTTGGCGCTCGGCGATACAACTATTTTGCCGAGTGAACGTTCTCAAATCAGTCTGACCTGGGACTTTTCGGGCACTTTCCCGAAGTTCGACCGACCTAGAATTTGTAACTATAATCGGATTCAATTTCGTTGATTAGAACTCACCCCTGTAGCACCTGCTGAACAAAGCAGGAAGCCCATTTGCCAGGCAGTGAGACTCCGTTGACCTAGCCTAAAACTTTAGAGTACATACCGATCTTTGTATTATCTAAACGTCAAGCTGGTAAAGGTGCAAACTGTACGTTGACAGGCACAAAAATGTCTGGCAGCGATGAATCCACGCAGGTGAAATCGTTCGGGGTCATTTTGCTATTACTCTTCTTTGCCTTTGTCAATTCACTCATGGTGAAATAGCTTTCCGAAGCACTGTTATCATTTTCTCGCAAAATTGCGTTCAATTAAAGTGATCGAGCAAGAAAGAAGAAGGAAGTTGGCCCCAAGCCCGTAAGTATTCGATTCACACTCATCGACGGTTCTAAGAATCAGTGTAATTCGGCCCATCGGAAGCCAAATGCTGTCTCAATTTTTGCAGTCGCAAAAGTTCGTCCTGTGCCCTGAATATCTCTTCAGCTGTCTTGCCTACAAGCTTCTCATAGATCTTCGGATCTGTTGCTCCTTCTAAGCTAAAGATCACGCACCGGCTGTCTTCTTTGAGACCTAGCCTCTCGCGCAAATTCTCGTCTCTACCAGCCTTCAACAGAACGCCCATGGTTGCAGCTGATGACTCTCCACAAACAACAGGAATTTCACCATGCTTACCTTGTGCCAAGACTCGCATCCCATCAATCGCGACAGAATCAGGCACAGCAACAAAGTCGCTAGTGAGCCAGTCAAGAATCTTCCAAGCAGCGGGAGACGGCCTCCGACACGCAAGCCCAGCCATTAAGCTTTGGAGAGTGCCCTCGCTCAGACGAATCTTCCCTGCCTTTGCGCTCTGAAACAAGCAGTCTGCCTCGGTTGGTTCGACAACCACGGAGCGCGGGAGCCCCACGGTGCTGCCTGGTTTTCGAATCTCGCAAAACCGATTGTAAAAGCCCATGAAGACGGCTGCAGCAATACTGCCCACGCCCCCGCAGACGAAGACATGCGTGATAGTCTCGAGACTTGGCAGCATGCTGAGCGCCTCTTCGACAACGACCATGTATGCGTTCATGACGTCCTGGGGTATGCCGTGGTCGAAATCAGTCCAAGAAGTGCTGCTGACGAAATGCCACCCGTTCATCCGCGCGTCCTCTTTGGCTCGTTCCACAGATGCCTCGTATTCTCCGTCGACTCGGATCACAATTGCGCCAAAATCCATCATCGCGTTGGCACGCTCGAGGCTGACATGGGAGTGGATATAGTCGACACAGCGGCATCCAAAGACTTTCGCTCCGTACGCGAGCCCCCGGCCCTGATTGCCGTCTGTCGCGACACAGACGGTCACCTGCTGGGTGATATGATGATATTTGCCGGTGCGAAGCTCGGCTGATGAAGGGCGGACGCCGGTCTGGTGTTGAACTTCGTCGGCAAGGATTCGATACACCGCATATGGTGCCCCGAGGGCCTTGAAAGAGCCAACTTTTGCGCCGAATCGTCTGCTTTCGTCTTTCACATAGATGTCGCCGAGACCCAACGTTTTGGCAAGTCGAGGCAAGCTTCGTAGTGGTTGCGGCTCATATTCGGGCCAGGTCTGGATCTCTTGAACGGCAGCGGCCCAGTTGCTGAGATTGGAGACGCAGTTGGCAGCGGCCTCTTCGGCGGCCTTTGACAGCCTGCGGGCGCTGTAATGATGGTAATAGTTGACAATAGTCATGTCTGATTGTCTAAGAAAGAAAGCAGATGCAACAGATCAGATGATCAACATCACAAGTCTGGGATAGTTTCCTCATGGCGATCGAGATCTTATAAGTTGCCTCTACTAACTATACATAAACTATGAGATACCCGAATCCAATTCAAGGACATTTGCAAAGGGGTTTCCCTCATAAGATGACTCAGCGAGCCAGTCATCACTTCGGCAAGTTTCCAGTATGCCGAATTGGTGGTTGACTCATGCGTCACTAACCTCGGCGAAAGGTGCTAGCGCCCGTAGTTCACGCCGAGGGAGGTGTTGTCGGATTATCAGGCATTCCTGTCCTTTCACCTCACGAGACAGATCATGTAAACTTTTTCCAAGACGCCAGATTACCGACACTCTCTCATTTCTGACAATATTCAAGTTTCGGCATGAGGAAGCAAGATGCCGAGGAGCCCGGGATCAAAACGTCCAAGCGCTGCTCCTCGTAGCGCTCGGAGCATGCTACCCACGGGGAAAATTATTGCGTAAGTCTTTCGCAGCCAATGCCATACAGCCCTGGCCCAGCGTCATTGTAGCATGCTCAACTCTTATAGTTGCTATCGATGCCACGAAAGAAAAGTGAAGTGTAGCGGAGGCCGCCCATGTCAGAATTGTCAACAGTCCGAGAGAGCAGCCGACTGCTCTTACCCCCAAAGGAATAGAACTGTCAAGGTTCCACAGAGGTGAGTCCATGTGTCAGCTCGGTAACCCAGCTCGCGACATGACCTTCTCCTAACATTGCGAGATTCAAGTCTCCTGGACAATTTGTTCCAGGAGATTGAAATACTGAAGCGGCAAACTGTCACCCAGCCGCGATCAGCTGAAAACCATGCTACCGAGAACGATAATGCCCATAACACGGGTCCATCCCAAGATGCCACACAACAATTACTTCAGTCATCCTCTATAGATGCTCGTCGGGAATTTTCCGTTGATACGGCCGATGAGAAAACCGAACCGAGTCCAGCCGTGAGTACCGGCCCATGGTTCGACAGCATGAACATCTTCAAAAGTCCCGTCCTCATCGGTGAGGCCGCTGATGCCGCATTCGCAACTCGATTTCGCCAAGTCATCGCAGACCCTTCAATCCCCGAACCTACCCACCTCCTACGGCTAAACCATGCTACGAACGAGTCTTTGATGTCGCTGGTCGATGTCAACGTCCCCTGGCCGAGCCCCTCCCGCGCCAAGTTTCTGCTCGAAGCGGCTATGAGATATATTGGTCGTTGCTACCACATCGTACAACGAGAAGCAGCTCAAGAAGCTTGGGAGCAAATAAGTCATAATTCAAGCCGCATTGGCACCATCCTGCGATGTAGGAGCTGGGCATTATTTGCTATTGGGGAGCTCTATATCACCAAATCCATCGGTGTTAATGGATTTCCCGGCATGGCATACTTCGCACAAGCAACCAAGGCGTTGGCATACCTCGACGAGCGCCCCGAAGTTGAGTGTGTCGAGCTCTATCTTCTCTTGGTTAGCCAGACCTTTCATATCGTCCTGCCGATGGCTAATACCTAGATAGGCTTTCTACTCCATGACTCTGAACAGACGATACAGTGCGTACCTCTTTGCAGGTACAGCCACGCGTACTGCTATTGTCATCGGCCTGCACCTGAATGTTCCAGAATCTCAGTTGCCGGATCCCAGGACCCGCGAACATCGGAAACGTCTCTTCTGGACGGCCTTTGTTCTTGATCGTATCTTCGCGTCGAAGCTAAATCATCCACCCGCAATCCAAGACGACGACATTGACCTTGACCTTCCTTCCGAAATACATACGTCTACGCCGAGTGATAGCTTTGGAGACTCTGAATACCACGTTGCAAATATCACGTTGGCTAGGCTACTAAGCTCCATCATCCGATCTGTTTACAGCGTCCGGAAGCAGGCCGACGGCACTTGCGCAGACGTCTCGAGCCGCGCCGAGGCCTGCCTCAACGATCTCCAATCCTGGTACCAAGCTCTACCTTGTCGGTTCCAAATTGACGACAAATCTCTGGACGACCATCATGAGCTTCAAATTGTCTCCCTTCACCTACGTTTCTATCAGGTTGTGCTCCTTCTTATGTCCTCCGCCCTCCTGTGGTTTCGCACCGCGTGCATCAGGCTGATCCTCATTAGTACGTGATACTAGCCACGAGGCCACTCCTACTACATACTTTGCGGCTTCAGATTGCGGCCTCACGTGTAGACCCATCTACTACATCACCCAAGATTCCACCCAGCGCAACAGCGCTCTCACAAGCATGCGTACGATCTGCTCGCCACTCGACAAGACTCCTTACACGAGCTTGGATCGACGGGAACTTCGTGACCTTCGATTGCTTCTACACGCAGTCTCTATTTTCATCTTTAATCATACTCGCGGTATCCAGCCTGTTGGACGGAGTAGGCAGTCGACAAGATCGAGAAGCCTACGAAGAAGCGTCCCGTCTGCTAGAGCAGCTGAAGACGGCAGGGAACCTGGTGGCTCAAGAATGCAGCCGCCATGTCGAAGCAATAGAGGGAACTATGCTGGCTCATCTGTATATTGACCCTAAGACGCAATCAGATGACGCAGCGAAGCACAGTTCCCAAGGTACCAATATGCAAGTTGAGCGCAGTGTTGCAGACGGGGCGGTGCCAGCATCTGGAATGCCTTGGCCAGAACAGCAGCAGCAGTCATTTCAAGAGCTATTGTGCCAGCCGGTTATGGACTTCACCTCCTTGGAATTCGTCGTTCGGGAGGATTACTTACCAAACACATATTGGCCGGACATGAGTGCAGATGCCGAAGACATCAGTGGCGCACCTACGGGTTCAACTTTGTAATAACGATGAAATATTCCCCATTTAGATGCAGCAACAAAGACTTATAGTCAGCTATCTTTGGACGCTCATCAATTTGCCATCTTATAGCATGAAGTCCCCCAAGAGCATGAGGGCGATACAAATCATTCTGAGTTGGTTCCGTGAGCAAACCCTGGGCAATTCTTGAATCAGAGGACTTTGACAATGATCTAGGGCGCATCGATGAGAGAAGAGGTTACATATAAGCCAGGGGACAAGGGGAATCGCTGGAGTGAGCGGCGCACTCGACAATGTCTGGCCAAGTTCCAGCACACCGCAGAGATATTGGGACTTAATGGGAGCCCTATATCGGCAAAATGTACCCAAAGCACATGACGTGGTGGGGTCCAGAAACCGAAAGGCCTTCTGCCGGACTGGGTCCCTTTTGGCATCATCAAACATTCCAAATAGTTAGTGGAGAGGTGTGAGGCTGTGTCTACCTGTGCAAGGCTCTCGGTATAAAACTCGCAGACCACAACGTAATGTAGTGATCCTTTATTTGTAGCGATATCACGTCAGACGGAATAGTCCATAAGATATCAGCTGCACGTTGATCCGCCCATAAGCGTCGCTCGAATGCGGAAATGGTTGCACACGAATCCTCTCAGCAGTCAGCATCTGCTCCACAAATTAAATCTCTAGGCCAAACGTCCAGATGACCTTGTGGATCTTGACTGTGAGAGCACAGGCCTGAATGATGAGGCTCCTCGCAGGAGTGGGTCAGTAATTTCAAATAAATTTGTAGGCTACAATTGGTCATTCTCATTCCAATCTAGAATGGCAACGGCTTGATCCGGCTGATGTGCCTTTTTGCCTTCGCCTCGTGGGTCGCTGAATACCACAAGGTATGAGTAAGGAGATCTGCCTAGACGGCTTCCTCCGAAAGCAAGATACTTTAGCTGCTGGATTTGGAATTGAGAAAGGTCGTCATCTTGCACCCAGTCGGACGGGTGCCAGTTTATGCTTCCTTCAACAGGGAGACCGATCTACATACAGTGAAGTACTCGCGAGAAAAGTCCCGGCAAGGCTTCGACTTCTTGCCACCTTGACCGTCCGGGATAAATGGTAGAATTACGGTGAGAAACGCACGACAGTTAAGATACGAGAAGGCTCGGGCTTCATACAGATCGATGTTTGAGAGAGGCAAGAAGTTGCGGGATCGTGGTCTGAATGTGACATATGCCCACCTGTTAGGTTTCTGTTTTCTCGATTCTCGGTGGCTGAGCTCAGGGTGTGTGTCTGCATACTGTATCCAGGATCCTGATCCGTCTTTTCTGTATGTTATCGTTGATGGAAGGAATCCGTGTCCACATGCCCAAAGCCTCGTCCTTTGAGTTCAGCTTGCCGAGGATGGGGGCGGGTGAGAGGTGAAATATTTAATGCCCTGATACACCTGCGAGGAGCCTTCAAATCAAATTCCCACATTCTCTTTCCAACAGGCCTTTAGTGTCCAAGTAGGACATACCTTGAGCTTTCAGAATAAGACACCACATTACCTGAGCATCATCCATCCTCGTGGGCAAGTTTCTATCGCTTTTTATCATTGCATTCGCGTACAGGAGGACGAACATTGTTTTCGCGACTTGGATCGACTCAACCCCATCGGCCTATGTTTCCAACAGAAAAACCTTTTCAGGTAAAATGATGACTATGGACAACCCGTCTTCTGCTCAACCAACGAAGAGGTATGCGAAACTCCGAGTCCCCTCGAAAATTGCATTCGATGAGAACATTTCATCGAGTGCAATTTCCATAGTCTTACCCGGCTCTTGGACTAAAATAACCCTTATTGTAGGACCGCGGACGCCTTACCGTCTCGTGTTGCTTATTTCTGTCATACCCTATGGCTCTTCAACTTGAGTGATCTCAAAACAATCGTCGTCCCGACCACGATCTTCGGCATTATCAACGCGTTAGCAGCGCACAAATTCGGCATCACCGCGACGGGGAGCAACCCTATCCTGAGACTGCCTCTTGTGCTGCTATGGGTATGGGCGAACCTGCTCCTTTTGTCCATCAACAATCAGAGGGCGCCCTTGTCCGTCTCAGAAGACGCCGTGAACAAGCCGTGGCGCCCGCTGCCACAGGGCCGTATCTCGCCCAGCCAATCAAAGGGGCTGATGTACTGGATATACGCCATCACGCCCCTCATCAGCACCTTAGCAGCAGGCGGTCTACGTCAAAACTTTGTTTTGATATTCCTCGGGACCTGGTACAACGAGTTCGGCGGCTCAGACTGCCACCCGCTCCTGCGCAATGCAATCGTCGCCGTTGGCTATTCCTGCTTCGCCTCCGGGGCAATGGAAGTGTCGCTTGGATTCCAGCTTCCGATGCCCTTGACAGCAGCCCCTGACTCTGATGTCTCGATGCCGCTCTTCCAATGGTTGGGAATCATTGTGGGCGCCATAGTCACGACCATGCATACGCAGGATATGTACGATCAAGAAGGGGACGCCTTAAGAGGGCGAAGGACGCTGCCGCTCGTCGTAGGCGATGGCTGTGCTAGGTGGATCACAGTCTTCTGGATGTGTGCTTGGGGGGTTATCTGCCCTCTGTTCTGGGGTTTACCACCGCTCGGCGGTGTCTCTCTCTTGGTCTTTGGACTCGCAGCCGCAGTCGGTGTCCGAGGCTTGTTATATCGCGAAGTTCCGAGCGATAAGCTTACCTTCTGGATTTGGAATTTGTGGATCTCATGTATATTTACTCTGCCCATTCACTGCTAAAGTCTTCGGTCATGTTGGAAAACCGACATAGCTTAGATTTCAGATCAACACGACGGGCTACGTATTTAGAGCTTTTCGGAATCAAAAACACCATGACGTCCAGCTCCGTCCCTGAATCTGGCAGCGCCACGAACACTTTCGGTAGTGATGACCTTGACTCCCTCGTCGAACTCATTTCTGAGCGCGTCTTCGAAAGATGAAGCGTCGTAGGCAGTGTAGTAGCAGCTCGCCCTGTCGACATTCATGCATTCCTGGGGGAACAAAAGCAACTGCTTCGCAATCCTCGTTGCCTCCTCCAAAGCCATGCCCTTCTTCACCACCCGGTTTGCTAAACCCATTTGCAGGGCTTCAGGGGCACCGACACCACGACCAGTGAGAATCATGTCCAAAGCGCGTCCTAGCCCAACAATCGCCTGCAGGCGGACCGTACCACCATCAATCAGGGGCACACCCCAGCGACGGCAGAAAACCCCGAAGATGGCATCCTCCTCGGCCACACGGATATCACCGAGAAGCGAGAGCTCAAGCCCTCCGGCGACAGCATAACCGGAAACGGCGCTTATAACAGGCTTCTTGATCTGCATACGAGAAGGACCGATGGGGCCGATATTTCTGCCCTCAACCTTATGGCTTGCGTCGACGATGGGTCCCTTGTAGCCGGCCTGCCCAGGGCTGAACGTGGCAACCTCGTGAAGGTCGAAGCCGGCGCAGAAGGTCCCATGGGCTCCGTAGAAGACACACACCTTCTGGGAAGGATCCGCCTCGAAGTCCAGAAATGCAGAAGTCAGCTTTTTACCGGTTGAGCCGTCGATGGCGTTTCGGCGATGTGGCCGGTTGATGGTGATCGTAGTGATACCATCACCGGTCTTGGAAATCTGTACTGCGTTGGGTTCGGTGTCGGTCATTGTGGGATCAGGTAGTTTGAATTGATTGGCAACTAATGATCTGAATGTCGCTGGAAGCACAAAGTGCGAGGCCGGAATTTAAAGGCAGATCGTGCGAGCAATGGACGAAGTAGCCTGTCGGCGGAGCGACGTCGGACACAAGTCCAAACGCTGGCGTACAGGTTATTCACAACTAAAGCTGTTGCCGAGAAATCTTGTATAAGCTTGCGGTCTACTCTGATGCGACTTGCCAAATTTCCTCCCGGTCATTGGCTCGGTCCAATGGATCATCATGCCGAAAAGGGCCAATATGCTGCTTCTCCAAGTACCGATCTCCTCCGTCGGTGGCCACGCGGCCGCCTGGCATTGTCAGAATCGGGTAGCCATTGCACGCCTTATGAAGATCAAGACTTTCACTCTATCGAACGCAGATGAGCAACCCCTTTTTCAGACTCATATTGATTATCGAACAGTTGACTGCCTCTGTCGGACAACTTGCCAACTCGGTATGGATGTACCGGGTAGCCGAGGTGCCAGTACTCAGGATCTATATTAGGTACCAAGGATTGGCAAATAGCTGGAAAGTAAGATTTTGTGGTAGATAACTTGAAGTCCTGAGTGTCCAGTGCGGGTAAGCCTCGGTACTTTAAGTGATGTTATACACGGAGTTTCAAACTATGTTAATCGTGAGTATCGTATTGGAAGTCATTCACCTATTTAACATGTCCTGAGTGCACAATCGTTCCCAGCTCCACGTCAGAAATGGGCGTGGCGTCTCTCGAAATCAGCATCGCCTCCATGTTATGTATCCTCGCCGTAGGGGTTGGTATGGCAATGCTATCGCGGATCTGGTTGTATGCCAGCGCCCGCGGAGCCGTGCTCATGCCGAGAGACTGGCCATTACCGGACACAGACTTGGTTCGGTCTTCGGACGAGTCTACCACGCCGCGGATGCGGAGGACGAGAGGCCGCATCAGTGGGACGCAGGCCAGGATGACGGCAACGCTTGGCTCTAATCCGCTCCATATGACTGTCTGCATGATTGCATAGGGAGTATCTCGGAAGTCCCCGGAGCTGAGACTGGAGAGTGTTCCTAGTCGGATGATACTGATGACACAGGTGCTATGAATAAACGTGTCAGCATTGAAAGCCCCGTTATTCGTGTCACGATTAGATGTTAGGGTTTTGCACTTACAAGAGACCAAGAGCGAACGTGGCCAGGAGGACCAGCCGGCGATACAATGGCAGCTGCAGCCTGAGAACATTTCGGACAGGCAGCAACAGCACAATGACATCCGAGACAATGTTGAGGGCCCCGGTTACACGGAAGACGAGTATCCGGTCTCCGCATTTCCCCTGGAAGAGGTTCTCATAGTCCCAGTTATCATCCACATCCTCGCAGACCAGCACCGCCGCCAACGCTGTGCTGAGAGTGTAGCAGAAGATCACGGCCATGATGACTCGGCCCCATCGCTTCAGGGTTGGAAAGACCTCGATGTAGAAGAGAAGTATCGACACTTTGTAGAGGCCGCCTGCTATTGCCCAGAGTATTTGCAGGGCGAACGAGATCTGATGGATAGTTCAGTGGACGGTCGAGAGATAAATAGGATGGGCGACATACCTGGAACGCGATTTCCACCTCTGCATGGCCATACATGTCTATTATTTCGCCGACGTGGAATCCCAGACCTCCGATTACAACGCCTTCGACGAACTCTGTCAGCAAGTGGTGAGGCAGTCATGGGCTCAATAGCTCTAGCTTACCTGCCAATGCCGTGGCCCAATATGATACTACCGTTATCTGCAATGAGAATCAGTACCTGTTCTTTTTTCTTCCGAATCCCATGATTCCAAAATACTTACACATGCTGCTATTATCAAATAATCACTCCAGTCAAGTTGCCGGCGAATAATCCTCCTCGACACCAGCCGCATCCCGACGGCCACAGCAGCGAGGACGCTGAACACAACACCGACGGCAATGATGGACTTTTGGTCCCGGCGTTCGATAGGAAACGAGTTCGGCATCGTGGAGTGGTCGCGGATCGTCAGCGGAAGTTGCCGTGGGACATCAAGCCCCGTGCTGGTGGTAGCGGGAGACATGGCCCGAGTCTTATGTCAAGATGAACGCCTGCCCAGGGTGACATCCGATAGTAGCATGTGGCATCTAGCTGGATCTGTCAGCGTGCAGGTGCAGTGGTCTGCCGAGATGTCTGTTTGGTCTTGGAATTCCTGGGCACTATATACAGGCCCGGCGAAGGGTGGGCATCTGGCTGCGGCTGGTGTCCAGACCGGATCTCATCATGGAGGCTTGAATCGGCGTCAAAGCACACTGAGATCGTCATATTATAATTCATCCCATACAGACAGACGTCGTTTATTACTTTCTCGCTTATTTCTCCCTTTTCGAGAGTTGGGTTGTCGCTCTCGTGTGGCATGCCTAGGTGGGATTCCGGGAACCGGGATGAGATCAAGCTCAAACTCAATGGGATGCAGCCGAATGGCTGGCGTATGGAGACTACCAGACGTCACAGCACGGCGCCGAGCCGCGTCACTTGGTCATCGGGCTTCTCGTAGGACACACGCCAAGTTGTCATTGCTCAGGTATGCACAACATGTCAAGGTATTCGTCTGCGTGTCTGTGGTAGCCCTCCACACAGATTTCCGTAAACCTTAATCGTGGGAGCTCGGTTTGAATTGACATCGAAGCTACCCCTTGTGTGCCTCGGCCAAGCGGTGGTCAGGGCGATTCCGCTTGAACCGCAGGCTTGTCGAGAACGGGAACAAACTTCCCGTCTGCAGGCGATTGACTCAGTGCAAACCGGGGAATGAGAAGGACGAGTGGTCATAGCGAGGACCAGGTGAGGGAAATCACGTTCAAATGTTGAGGCTCTAATATAGAGAAGCGGTGCCCAAAGCACATAGCTGCTTCCGGTGGGCGGCTGACGATATTTTTGAAGTCCTGTCTGGCGCGACGTAGCCGGGCTTTTGGGAGCGGCTAATATGATAAAGTTCAGGCCATCCCAGGCTGAACCACGACAAGCATCTCAGCGCCTGGGTTTCTGCCCTCTTGGCAATATGGCATCGCAAGTTTCTTTACCCAATTGTCCATCAGCTCTTTCAGCTTTGACCCTCAACAGCAGCCAAAGACGTCCATCTTGATCACGCTCAACTCCACAATTGGGGAGAGAAAGCCTGCGACTCTCCTCACCCGACGATGACTCGTCGTCAGCGAAATTTGGACGCCGAGATCTTTGGCTTGACTGGATTGTTAATCACCTACCCGTTGAGGGAAAAAGTAGCGAGCCACGGAAACGGGTACGAAAAGAGACGCTTTTATATAACCTAGATTTGCATTGATATTGTGAGTGCGTAGCGTGCGTCGATTTGCAACCTTGTGATGTAGCAAGAACAAGGGATCTCTTATCAGGACTGATCAAGGCTGGCCGCAACACCGTGCAAAGTCATGACGAGATCGCGATCTCAACGGATGTCCGCCCGCGGATTCGAGCCATCTCGGTCTTTGTTAAATCCCCGCCTAAACTCAATCTGTAATCTTTCAACTGAGCTCTGTTTCGAATGCTCTGTGCGATGCTTTTGCAACATTGTCGTCCAGATACAGAGTTCCAAATGTGCTCAGGTCCCATTTAGCCTCGGCACCGACAGGTCAGAGGTGTCGTCTGACATGGAGGTTAGAAATCAGGACGACAAGAACGAGTGGAGCACCCGAAGAGACTGTAACATTCATCTAAAGTTCATCGAGGCTTACAAACTATGTATTTGAAATCGTTGGTTCGCTTCCGATCCACACATGCCAACGCCTGTAGTCCGATGTTGACATGCAGTCAAGTGGGCACGTAATGCAAACTTCCGGTTTACACGATGCCGCACGCAAACACCCACACCAAAACCACCAAAGCCCCTGGGCGAACCTAGGCGGGAGAAGTTAGAACGTACCTTAATTGAAGCTACCTTAAGCCCCAGCGAGGACATGTCAGCCTCGGTGCTCGCAATAAGCTTCAAATTCTCCCTCCACCTCCATCTAAAGCACAGACGCTGTGCCGCTGCGAAAGCCGTGAACGGTTCAGGACTAGCAAAGCCAATTCTTCTTTCTTCAGCTCGGCCATTCGGCCTTTTAGCGGCCCTATGAGACCTTGGCGTGAATCTCTCCGAGTCCTCTCATTTGTTTTTGGAATGTAGGCTGCTGGATGCGAAAGCGAGGAAAGCAGGATTCTTCCTCCGGGGAGCCCTTCCATGCCGTTGTATCTGCCTAACTCTCAGCTTGCATGCCCAAAAGTCGTGCTTGGTGAGCTCTCCGGCACGAAATGGTGTGATGGATGGAGTAGGTATGTGAGATGACATATCGACTGAAACGGTGACAGTCACATCCCGTACTGATAGGATGAAATCAAAGTGCAGGAGCCAGAATTCCTTTGCTCGTTCTGTTGTACTATTTGGTGTTTGTATTATCTCTTGGCATAGCATCATGTAAGGTTTCTCAATCTTATCCCATACATTCCTTGTTCTTTGACCAACAAGTGAAACCATTGTGTCCAATGCTGTTCCCAATGACCTCTTAACTTACCAAGGCTGGTACTTGATCAAAGCACTCGGAGATTATTCGGGGCCCAGGACTCTGCGCAGAAAGCAAGGCTGAACAGCAAATTCATCTTTAGAAACTTCCCGAGGTCCAACTCCGCGGCTTGAGTCAATGTAGGATGTGCCTGAGGGGAGCTGCCTGCTCCAGGTGACAGATTCACAGT
Organism: Diaporthe citrichinensis; assembly: GCA_014872995.1. NCBI lineage: Eukaryota > Fungi > Ascomycota > Sordariomycetes > Diaporthales > Diaporthaceae > Diaporthe > Diaporthe citrichinensis. The sequence continues at coordinate 331,394 of JADAZR010000046.1, read as the reverse complement.
GTCTGGCGCTATGCAGTCTGAAGGGAACGAAGTGCCCATAGGGCGACGTCTCAAACTACGGTCAAATAATGTCCATGCTTCTGCTGCTTTCGCCTCAAGAGTTCTCATTATTCCATCTGTGATTTATTACATGGACGATCGGCGCAATAATGGTCCAACCGGTTCGTCATTAAGTCCCCCAGTGCGCCAGACGCGCTACTAGTACTGATCACAGTCCCTCATCGTCTCTCAGACGCAAGCGCCTCCGCGCTCACAGGCTCAGCACTCTCAGCACCAGGCCAGTTGGCACCTCCCTCGGATGCACCACTAGCCCCCTTCTGCCCCTTCAGCTCTCCGGCGCGTCCCTCAAGGTCAGCCCCTATCGCCCGGGCCTTGCCCTCGATGGAGCCATCTCCCGTCTCGGCGGACTGGCCGTGCTGGAGGTGGCCCTCGACGCCAGTGCGGCGCTCAGTCTTGTCGCTGTGTGCCTCGGCACTCGACTCCCCTTGCGCGGGCTTGCCGAACTGTGTCGCATTGTGGACGGAGCCGGATGTCGCGCCGGCTAGGCTGCCCAGGGCGTCTGTCTGTGCCTGCCCTGGCACCTCTGACTCCGGGTTCGGCTGGAAGGCGTCCTTGCTGGGAGCTGTTCCGGGCTCGTGCGCCTCCGTGCTGAACTCGGGGGCGGCGTCGTTGCCGACCTTGACTCCCGGCTTGTGCTGTTGGAAGGAGAGGGTGAGGTTAGTCTTTCAATCCGTCCCTTTCCCATGGGCTGAGACTTACTCCTCCATGTGTGAGGGGTTCTGCGCCAGGCTTCTTGCTGTGGAACTCGCCCTGGCCAGCAAGCGAATCGATGTTTGGTGCCGACATGGTGGTGGAAGTGTTGAAGAGGGTGTTGATTTTGCAAATGGAAATGGTTTGTGGTTGTTCGGACGCTATGAAATGGGTATCACTGAAATGTCGAGAAGATTGCTATGGTCGGAATAAGTCCAGCAACAAGTGTACGTGAGTGCTCGAGCTTCCTTCAAATATGAAATGCTCAAGAACAGGCCAGGCCATAGCTACGTCAGCTGCACGACGCTGTTTGGGCTGGATGAGCCTCGATGATGTCAGTTTGACCTGCGCTCTTGCTTTAGCTGCTGCATCATCTTGGTATTGATGGGTCGTATTTCGCCAGATGCCCCTGATATTACACAAATCAGTCACGTCGCCGAGAGGTCGCCACTCTGAGAGGCGCGCCTGCCTGTGATGACCGTATGATGCAAGACCGTCTGGCCTATTGCCGATGGCGAACAGTCGATTGGCACTCAGTCGCATATGACTAAGCATCCCGGAGCACTTCCTCCGTACCTGGACAGCGTCACATGGAAAGAAGGAGGCAAGCACTGGACTCATGCATATTGTTTCTTGATTGAATGAGACCGACTCTCAACCACATTTAGTGAAGGTCCCAGATGAATTTTGTGATTGGGTAAATTTTCCTTCATTCGCATGCAATTGATGCGGATTATGACCAGGCTGCTAAGTGCCGAAGGTGAACAGTTTGGTGCCTACGCTCACTTGCTTCAATTATTCAATATTCCATGCCTTGAATATGATGGACCCTGAGCCTTTGGCTTTTCTTTTTCAACTTGAAAATGTGGCAATATCTTGGGATTCTACCGGTATGGTTCGAAGACTTTTTATTAAACATACCTCCTCTGAGCAATGAGATATTCAACTCAACTGGTCAAGGAAGCTACATTCAAACGTTACAGTCCTCCAGCCCTAACCCAAATCAATTATCTCACAACACAATTCAGATCGGCAGACCTTTAACAGGGGGGAAATGATGACAGATTGTCAAGCATCGTCGGAGTCAGGGTCAGTGACTGTTGGTTCTGAAAAACAAAGTATCAGAATCAACTTCCTTCAATATTCCCAAAGAAATGGATTGAGACTTACTTCTGAAGATTCGTTGTTCAATAATTGGCTCATATAGCGGTTGTATTGGGTGTCGTCCGGGCACCTGCTCCTCCGCGGTCAATCTCTCTCCAACTGTGCCGTCGTTTACAGATATTTCAGTCTGATCCCTCAAGCTTGGGTGGACAGCTGTGTCAAAGTTGTATCCCATGGGAACGAGAGCCCCAAATATGCTGTCTTCACCGACTCGATGACTTACTATATCTGCATCGTTCCTTCTGCGCAGGGAACACCCCCCTTCACTGTCTTCACCGTCAGTTGAGAGATCCGTTCGCCCCCCTTCTACACGAAGACCGCTGGGTCCACTCGAGGGATTATTCATTGCAATTGCTTGCGTAGAGGTTGATGGTCCTCCCGAGTCTCGCAATGGAAATTCCACTATATGTCCTGTTCGCGGAATGCCCTGATTGGTGAGATTGGTGAGACCAGGATGTTGATCGTCGCCTGGCTCAGACATTGTGATCACTCCCTTCCCAGTGTGGTTACCTGCGAGGCCGTCAGCCTCGGATGCTTGCCTGTCTCTTTCTCGTCCCCTTTCATGCTCTTCAGAGACAGACTCGATTTCCAGCCCCTCGTTTCCAAGATTTTGGTATGGTCTTCTTTTCGTCGATGCAGAGTCCGCAGTGCCCTGTGTCTCCCGAGTATGTCCTGGTGGTTCAACGTAACTTTGCACCCCTGCTTCTCCAGACATAGAATCTCGAAATTCAGTCTTTCTCCTCTGTTCCCTTGGAGATTCAACTACTCGCTGGAATGTACCATGTGCATCGGTAGTCTCAAATGATGTGTGAGGCTGACTCCAGCGTGCGGAGACCCGGTCATTGCTTACTCCTGTGTTGTTCTAGTAGGTGCTCAGGCCTTTCTTCAAGATATATATATCAGGGGGCTCAAAAACATACCGTGGTCAATATCTCTGTAGTGTGTTATGACCTCCCTTTCAATGGTCGGACCACGGATGACATTCGTCTTCTCGTTCGCTTGATCTCTCTGCACATCTCCCTGCAAGGATTTGCGATCAACTGCTTTCCTCACCGACGGTGTTGAGCCGAACTTGCGCTCCAAGTTCCCATGAGACTTGACTGTTGTTTCCGGGTCATGCTTGGAACTGATCTGAACAGAAGTAGCGGGACGAGACGTCGTGGGAACCTTGCTAAGATTGCCACTAGGACGATAGTCGTCCACGTTTGTACGGCGAAAGTTCGTGGCGTGCGTCCTCAATCCATACTTTTCTTCCATATCAGCTTTCACTTTCTGAGGAAGCCATTGCATATAGGCTGTATCAATTCGTGGTCCGGGAAGCGCGACATTGGCACCCCGAGATCGTCGTGTCAGAGCTCTCATTATGGAGTCTCGGGCCCAGTAAAGGTAGGGATCTCGTATGACCCGGTGATCTTTCCATTCCTTGGTCTTCCTGAGTTTTTCGAGAAGCGAGTCTTGTTCTGCACGCTCTTTGTAAACAAGGTAACTAGTGAGCCGTGTCCGAAGACATCCATCTCGGTCACCCTGCACGTGACCTTGTAGGTTTTCCAGTTCCTGAAATAGTGTTTGCGGTTGATTTGATCGTAGTATCAATAGCCTGTAGCAAAGGGCTTGGGTCGGGTAGTCCTGGAGCAGCGCTGCAGAGTTCAGGGCCGCGAGCAGTGGTTCATTTGCTTCTGTTGAAGCCTGCGGCATGAACCACCCGGGGTTTTCGATACCCCGAGGCACATATATCAAGGTACGAATCCAGTCGGAATACGAGAAATACTTTCCTGGGAAGTCTTCCACGTTTTGGAGTAGCTCCACAAATGGATCTGTGAGTCCCCTTTTCCCCAGGCAACCGAACTCAGCCGCTTTCACCAGGACCCACCTCAGATATGGCCGCGTGTTCATTGAGTCCGGATACTTCAGCCTGACTGTATCCGCGCAGTCAGTTGCAACCTGCAATGGCACTCGCAATGAGTCCAGCATGTCTTTGGATATATCCAATTGCAACACCACTGACACTATCATGTCCAGTAGGGCCAAGATGGTTGATTCGTCGTCCTCGTCATTCCGCCAAATGTCGGTTAATTCATGCAAATTGTCGTAGGAGATTTTAAAAATTCTGTAATGCTCTCTTCCTGGTCGGATCCTAGCATATGCTGCTGCAAAAATATCACGAAAATCTGGGTTGCCGTCAGTTTTGATTGATGGTTGTCAGCATGCATGGTAGAAGCTTCGGCTCACCCCAGACTCTGCCTTCCGCCAAAAGCCGTCTCAGTAATGCTTGCCAATCAGTCCACTGATCGATGTGCGTGTCAAGGTTCCCTTCAAACGAATCTGGGAAGACAAAGTCGACGTATGCGCATATGCGCAGCGTTAAGGACATGATTTGGATCTGTGCTGCGTTCAGCTTCAGGAAGATGACGAAGGAATTCTAATATCAAACCTCAGTAGACCCTGCATCTGCTTGGAATTTACATTCCGTCAAATTTCGCCGGGCTTCCTCCAATGCTGTGTTGATCGTGCCCTCGCGCTGCATGAGGAAGACAGCTTGAAGGAGTTTCCATTGCCGGTGCAAAAGCTTGAGTTCGCCGCTCTGAGTATCTGGAATTAATCTCATCAACATCGAAGTTGACCATCGCATGCGTTGGTAGTCAAGAGACTGGGATGCTTACCAATTCCAAAAACACTTTGTGCATCCAATTGTTCAAAGGCCCGGTAGTTGCCCATCTCTAGCAACATACTCGCAAACTGAACGAAAACAAAAGGATGACCCATATGATATTCTAGATGCTCCGTGAAATAGTCAAAGGCCGCCTTAAAGTTGCCCAAGCGACTTAACAAGGCGAAGCTCTCGAGCTCTTCCTCGAAGTCATCCGCGATTGGCAGCTCGAGATGCAGCGTGACATCCTGCGGATCCTTTCCGTTGAACACTGTCTGAAAGTTGCCTCCTTCGAGGTGCGATTTCATTCGCCCTGAAACCTTTTGAAGACTCTCATGCTTTGTGCCATCACTGTTCTCCCGAATCGCAGCACTTCTGAGGGATGCTATTCGAGGTGTACCAGGGACATATCTAGCAGCAAGTGAGTTAGAAAGATCATGTGCATCGCGATTCTGATTGTCTCCGCCTCGTTTCATAATGGAGGTCGACTCCAGCTCCCGATTCAATGGTTTCCAGTGCCTTTTTTCGTTGTGGATACTGTCGAAGGTCGTCTTCTTGGGCTTACTCATCCAACTCGGACGATGCCCTTGGGTCATTTCTTCTGCAAGGTGCTCCATTGCCTGCCATACAATGAGACAGAAAGGCTTGATAGAATTCGAGTGCGGTAACGTGAATATCTGGGTGATATTCTCACGGAGTGCAATTGTATCCGACAGCTCGAGATGGTAGCAAACACTCGCGCGGGGGGCTCTAATCAGGCTCTGAGCCTGCGATATACGGTGAGACCGAGCACACCCTTTTAAATGGGCCACCGCTCCGCCACGTCTGCTTCTTCGGCCGTAAGCACGAATCCCACTTTCTTGTAACACCTTCCTTTGTAAGCATACATAAAGTAGGTGAGTGGCAACCACGTCAACCCCTCTTCAGCTGTGAGCCGCATCTGGATTTCTTGGAAACACTGTGGCTTTCGCCTGTTCCGGCTCGGGCACGTTAGTGGATACTCGGCAGGCCTCAGATAAGGCCGTGTTGTACAACACTACGACGCATGTCAGCCAAGTGGGGTCGAGGCAGATATTTGAACCATTTGTCGGCTACCCGGAATTAATCCCCCTTTCTGAGAGCCTTGTCCACCCTTCACCATGACTTCGAGGAGCTCGGCCCATCAGATGTCCCCCGCGATGCCACAAGAAGATCCTCTGTTTTCCCGAGCGTGGAAGCGCAAGGGAGGATCTTACGACACCAAACGTTTCGCCAATCTTGGACCCACGAGCCCCTCTATTGGACACGGGGACATCGGGAAAGTCAAAGTTGATTGCCGACTACTCTTTAGACATAGTCGATGGGGTACACTAGGATCAGATGAGTCCATGGCCGGAATTGTCTACCTCGAGCTGAGTTTCCAACAACCGATTGATTGTAAGCTGAAAAAGGCAACTATTCGACTAAGTCTCCACGGATTGGATGAACACCTCTCAAAGCACCACGATCCTAGCATACCGTCTTCTTCACAATCGCTTTCAATCACCGACTATTATGGGCCAAAGTATCTTGTGGGCACCCCAACGCAGATGCATGTGTCAAAGCACAAAGGTCTGAATCCATCGGCTGAGGTCGGGGGGTTCGGGGCCTCCATTGGCAGCGTTGACGTCGAAAAGCACTTTCCTCATGAAAGCCGGTGGACTTTCAAAAGTGACAGAGAACCTGGCCACAGCACAATCATCAATTGGGAAATGACGGAAAACGACATTGATAAGCACCCTCTGCACAGTCACAGGGTTTATACGGCCTTCGCGTACGCGCACGATGGGCAACCTTTCTTTATGTGAGTTCGAAGATTGTGAGGGCCGTTTGGAGTGCTCGAGGGGTGTGATACTGGGTCGTATATGCTAAGAGGCCGAACGGTCATCACAAGTGGCTTGCTGACCACCAATTCCTCAGGCATGTTGAGGTGTCTGGGAAGCTACACAGTGTCAGCGATAGTGTGAAAGGGGCCTGCAAGAAGATCTTCAGCCCTCGAGGAGCCGGAAAGGATATCTCGACGACTCTTGTCGGGGGATATAAAGGGAAACGATGGCCGCTTGATGAACACGCTCGCGGGCTGGAATCTGCCATGCAGCGGGAGAATCGGATGGCCGTGCCAAAGGAGATGCCCGACGCAGATGTTCTAGAATTCAAGGCCCATGGGAGTTCAAAACCCTCGGAAGCACATATTACGGGGCCCCAGGGGACATCAACTCGCATTCCATACACAACACCGCCGCATCCACTGTCGGTCCACACCAGAAGTCCACGCCTTCAGCAGTCCGGAGACATCAATGCTACTGAAACCAGAGAGGTTCTTGGCAAAATTGATCAGTGCAATGTCTCTGAGCCAATGGAGCTATCACGACAAAACTTGGAACGAGCTGGACTATATTTCTCCACCCAGCAAGCGGTGGTTCGGGAGAGATCCGGGGACACCGTGTCCGGGATCTCACAAGAGAACTCAGACCTGACGCTTGTGGGCAGCCAAAGAGCATCCCCTGAAGATGGCAGGACAGGGATCATCAGTCCAAAGTCCTCTGACCAGGAGATTATTGAGCGGATGTTGGAGTCTGCTTTCATGCGGATGGTGTTATGTTGTATCCTGTTTTCCACGACGAGTTTAAGTGCATTTTACAGAAAGGTCTTTGGAAAAGGCCATCAAAAGAAGACACCTTGAGATAGAAATAGTTACGTAGATAACCGTGCTTTATTCTCTGATCAGAGATCTGTCAATGTACAGATGTCTACTTTCGGAACACAGACCAGCCCTCTCTCAATGAAAGCTATGTGAAACTTACATGCCCAATTTCAACAACACGCTTTGGTCTGGGTATCTCGAGAGCCCGATCCCCTCATTCAGTGTTTCTCTATGGCTGCGTCAATTGTCTCCTATGGTGCAGCGGACATCGAAGGAGTCCTGTCTGACAGATCTAACCACAGATTCTACAACTCGACTCGTCAAGCCTTGCGCATGCCCCAGTGGATTCTTAAATAAACATTCTCCGATCTCGTCGCGCCAATTGGTGTTATGAGATATCTGTGCCTTGGTGCGTGTACGATAACACTGGACACTTCCAAGCGTAAGGCTCTAGATGATGCGTAGGAGGTGGGACCAATACGATTGATTCAACTACGAAATGAACATAAATCCCATCGCATCTGACGACACCGCAGTGTAAGGCAGTCGAAATATCACTGTGCTTTGTACAAGACCTTTTAATTTCATTAATGAGGTTTCCACCGAGACGCCTCTGGATGATATGCTAGGCCACCTCAATAGGCTGCATACCGATACTTGATTGTCTCAACTTCAAGTGACCGAGGCATGCTATCTAGTATTGGTAGGCCCAGACGACACTATCGCCTACCAGATGACTCCTACGACACCGTCACTGCAGTGGGCTCATGCAGAGCATCGCCGGCACGTTCTAGACGCTGTCCACCAGCCGATGATAGCTTCAGCCCGCACCTTCATCTGATCATCGGCTGAACTCTCAGCTCCCCCTCATGCGGGCCACGGCGTTAGCCCAAGATGGTTCCATTACAAGCACCCGGGCCTCAGAAATAGGCTCGGCGAGCACGGTCGATAAATAGAGACGAAGTCAGATAAAACCGAGGAACCCGTATTTCTGGACCCAAATTTGGATCATTGACCGCCTGAAAGACGACATGGCCGGCATGTCGTGGGCGCAGACGGCCTCCGCGACACGAAGAAACGGTATGCACACGGACTCTGGCTCACCACCAAGCTTTATCACGGCAAGACCTGATAGATGAAGGCCAGAGTCGGCTGATGATTCACGGCGCAACCTTCTGCAGGCTATCTAACTACAACGAAGAAGCTATGAGCATCCGACCATGAAAAGTCAGATATCAGCAACCTCAGAGGCCCACCTGAAGCTTGCATGCGCGGCGGGCATGGACGATGTCATACTTCAGTAGGCGGGTGCCCTTGACCCCATACGCAACTGCTCGTGCTTGCACACCTGCTTTCCTTACCCACTGTGCAGACTATGCGTCCTGCATCAATTGGACAGCCATGAGATCCAGACACCTCTGGCCGTTGATTGACCTGGTATTCTGGGCGCAGGTAGACACAGGCCAGTCGCTGCCCGTGTACTACAACGGCGATGCAGGGCTGATATGGAAACGAGATCGACCGCAGTTCGACACGGGCCAGCCGATCGACGGAGCAGGCAGAGGCGGCCCCATACTGGGAGGCACGAACCACCAGCTGGACCTCCAGAACCCGTCGAACCTGGGCCAGCAGCCCACAGACAACGGCGTGGTGCCCAACCTGAAATGGAGCTTCTCGCAGTCCAAGACGCGCATCTCGGCCGGCGGCTGGACGCGCAAGCAGACCATCACGGACCTGCCCGCGAGCCACGACATATCGGCGGCGCAGCAGCACCTCGCGCAGGGCGCCATCCGCGAGCCGCACTGGCACAGCACGGCAGAGTGGGGGTTCGTGTACAACGGCAGCGTACTGGTGTCTGCGGTGGACCAGGACGGGAAGTACCAGGCCGAGACGCTGGGGTTCGGGGACATCTGGTACTTCCCGCGCGGCGTGGCGCACACGGTGCAGGGGATGGGCGCGCAGAACGAGTTCCTCCTGGTGTTTGACGGGCCAGACACGGACGCGGCCGGGTCGACATTCAACGTGGACGACTGGGTGGCTCACACGCCGCGGGACGTGCTAGCCAAGAACTTCGGCGTGGATGCGGCCGTCTTCGACGGCGTGCCACGGCCGAGCCCGGGGATCGTCAACGGGACGGTCGGGGGCAGCGATGCGGACCGCGGCGTCACGGCGGGACCGGGCGAGCAGCCTGCTGGCGGGGCGGACTCGTTTGTGTTCCGCACACTGCAGCAGCCGCCGATCCAGGCACCGGGCGGAGGTGGCTCGCTGTACAAGGTGGACTCAACGAATTTCCCGCGGAGCACGAGCATCGCGGCGGCGCTGGTGACGCTTGCGCCGGGGGCAATGAGGGAGATGCACTGGCATCCGGACGTGAGTCTTGCTCGTCCTTGTTCTGCTCCATCGGTAGAATTGAAAACACACCCACATGCGAACACGCCGTTACATAGATGCAGGTTCTGAACATCATCTGACAAGAGCACACACAGGCAGAGGAGTGGCTCTACTTCCACCAAGGCACGGGGCGAGCAACGGTGTTCACGGGAGACGCCAACGCACGCACGTTCGACATCGCGGCGGGCGACACGGCGGCGTTCCCGGCCGGGTCGGGCCATTACGTGGAGAACACATCGGCCGACTCGGGGCTCACGTACCTGGAGGTGTTCCGGGCGGGGCGGATCGCAGACATCTCGCTGGCGCAGTGGCTGGCGCTGACGCCGCCCGAGATGGCGGCACAGGCGCTCAACGTGGACGTGAACGTGATCAAGAGGCTGCGCAAGGACAAGCAGGTGCTGCTGCCGGCTGGGGGGCTGCCTCCTGTTGGCGGTTAGCTTGGAGAGCGAGACAAGACATGACGGCTGGATGGGCGAGCTCACTCAATCACGGCCCTCTCCCTCGCTAATGGACATGATGCACTCTGATCCAGCCTGTGACTCCACTGCCGTACTGCCGTGGTGGAACCATTTGTGGGATGATGTCACTGTCCAACGGTGTTGGTTTCATGAGGTCCCCTCAATGGATTCCATGGTCAGCATCATTGTATTGGAAATTGAGATGAACCGCATAGCGTGGGATGTAACTCTGCCCCCCAGGCTTACAAGGTATCTTCACCAGCAGCTTCAATTGTTGACGTTGATCTCGGTGTTGTCAGCGGTTCTGTGGCCTTCAAGCTTGGCTGCTCATTAGACTACTGTATGTAAGCTGCAACGTTGTGTGGGCGACATGAGCACCGCACTGTACCTGGACCCCTGGCTGCATGATGCCCAGGTTGGCGCTAAACTCTTGTTTTTGTCTTTTTTCGGCAAGGCGAAGTCGTGTCCAGCTGGGTGTGGGCCGGCCACCCAGCTTCGCCAAGTCTAAAATAAGCCTGGCTGTTTGAGAGTTCAACAGCACAAGCACAGCCAGCTGTTACCATTCTCTCGGCCACTGGCCACTGCCAGCAGGCAGAGGAACCGTGGAAACAGGACTGGTGTCTCGGGGAAATTGTTTGCATTGGGACTGTTCGGCCGATATGCGAGATCGCCGACGGTACCTGACCTGCCTGCCTGCTCGCTCGTTGTGATGTGTGGAGGCAGCCAGCCAGCCAGTTCACGGCGCTCGTCCTGACTCAACCCTCGGACAGGCCTGTCGTCGCCTCCACCGGGATGCGACAAAGATAGAAGCAGCAGAATCAGGACTGCTGGTGCTGGTGGCGCGCTTCCAGCCTCGAACCTTGGAAGGCTCGTAAAAGGAGTCCGTACGGTAAAGAGTAATACAGTCTCTAGTAATCCGTAGGCCCGTTGAATACGAGGGGCTGTCTTGAACAGAAAACAGACGGGTGGCAATGGCGCCAGATGATGAGTAAGCCTTGGTCGTCTCTAGCGAGCGTGCCTTCATCGGTTTGCAGTTGATGCCAACACAAAACAGTTGATGGGTTGTTTACTTTTCAATTCCGCATTCGAACGGGTCAGTCATGCTATGCCATGCAATCAAATCAACAACTATTCAATCGGTCACCACTGCATTCGATCATATGTGACATTCAACTGAGGAAGATCCTCCATGTTGGTCGCTTGGGAGACGAGCAGGGCTGGCCCTCCAATCAGGAAGGAGAAGAAGGGGTTTAGAGGGTGGGAAAGTGGGAAGGTGGGCCGTGCCTGGGGGACCCTTCCCCAGGAGGCTCGCCCTTTGTTGCAGCGCTAGCCACCGTGAGGGGGCCGGGGGCAGGTGATCGCCCCAACCTTGGAAGGAAGGAGGGAGTCCAGAACCCACAATCCCAGCCATCCCATCCCCTCAGCCCGCCCATGCACACCCTTCCCAACCAGCCAATTCGCGGTTTTAGACCAGCCTGCCAGCCCGTGTTTCCTGTTTCCAAGAATACGAGCGAGCGAGAACGAACGAGGTCATCACTCGCCGGCCTTGTTTGTCTGTCCGTCAGTCTGTTTTGCCCGTCATTCTGCCCGAGTGTTTTCTTTCCTTCTTTTTGCCATTTCCTACCTGGCTTGCACTTGCATACAGTACCTTCATTCGAGTCGATTGCTTCACTTTGCTCGTGGTCACTTCCGTCGGCACGACTCCTCTCGGCCCACACTCTGACCCATCGTATTGCTTCTCGCCTAGCCATCTGCCCTCTCTTCGCCCGACCCACTCAATAAGCATAAGTATAGACAGGGCTGGCACGGGCTGTGCTGCACTCAACTTGCACCCGCAAGACGCTGTTGAAAGCGAAACCAAGGACGAACAGCGACAGGGACGAACCCAACACCACAGAAGAGCACAGCTGAGAAGAAAACAGGGAGAAAGAAGAGGAAAACCGCCTGGAAATTGTCGCAAATTTATCGAGCAGCAATCGGTTGCATTGCGTTATTACCTTCCCCTCCCATCGAACCGCCAAGCAAGGGCACTCACTCCCTCCCGCCTCTATCTATCCTCTCCCTCGGCCCAATTTGCGGTACTCCTGGCTCGTGGTTGCAGCGCTCTCTCAATCTCCGACACGCTGCTCCAGTCTATTCCTAGTCCTGATTCAAACTCCGCGCTCTGACTGGCAAACACTCCCGCCCGACCCCGTCGCTGAGGCCGTTCGTCCGCTGATCGGCCAGGGAAGACCATTTCTTGCTCTGAGACACTTTGCCTATTCCTGAAATTGTGATCCTCAATCTCCGACAGCATGCCTCGATACTCTTTCGAGTCCGAAGGCGACGAAAGGGAGGCCTTCAACGCCAGCTCTTCCACCGAACAACCTACACTGCATCAGCAGCAGACACAGCCCACAATGTCCCAATACCCTCCAGCCGCCGGCTCGAGGCGCTACGAGCAACCTCACTACGAAGACTCGCCCAGTCGACAGGCCATGCCAGGCACACACCCAGACTCCGCCTTTGCCCAGATGCGTGCAAACAGGAGGTCAAGCCGGGAGGGCATGCCACCGCCAAACTCGAGTCGAACTCCCTACATGGCCGCCGGCGCTGCCGCAGGCTTCGGAGCTGGAGCTGGAGCAGCATCAATGCAGCCAGTTTCGCCGCAGAGTTATACTCAATCACCTGTACCCTCGCAAGCTCAGGGCCAATGGCGGCCTGACCCAGACTACTATGCTCCCCCACAGAGCAATATCACCCCAGGTGCGGACAACTTTAGTGAGGCGGCGGCCGGGGGAGTCGCGGGCATTGCTTACGGTGTAGCAGAACAAAACCCAAGAGAGAGTGGCCTCGACGCCATGAGAGGCCCCAACTACCCCCAACAAACCTACCAAGCACAAGACCCATACGGATACGGACGAGGGAACAACGAGTACGGGATGCATGACCCCCAAGCTAGTCTGCGGCCAGGCGCAGCAGCATACACTGGCGACAACGCTGGTGACCGTGCCTCACATTCCAGCTTGCAAGGCCTCAACGCCGCCGCAGTGCCAATGGCTCAGTCTTCCCCCGGTTACAGGTCAAGTCCAGGCTACGGCCCAGGACCCTACCGCGACGACCCGTACCAAGGCTACTCAGTACACAGCCACGCCAACTTGGGCACTGTCGATCCCAACGAGATTCTCGACGACGGTGACGACGGACTCGATTATAACCAGAGGGGGGCTCGGCATAGCATGCTGAGCCTCGGTCATTCGAGCGGCAAAAGCGGTCACAACGGGACTGGAGCAGCAGCAGCAGGTGGTGCGGCTGCCGGCGCTGGCGTGATGGGCGCCATCGGCGGACTCGTTGGCAAGAACGGAGCCAGTCGAGACGGCAACGGCCACTACGACGCCGTTCAGGGCAACACAGGATACCAGGGTGCTGGTGGCAGCGCGTATGATCTCGGCACACACGGCGCTGAAAAGTCTGCATGGCTTGAGAAACAGGGTACAAGTTCCAAGAAATGGAAGTTGCTGATCATTGGTGGCGTTCTCTTGCTGATCGCCGCTGGCATCGCACTGGGCGTCTACTTCGGTATCGTCAAGAATAAGGGCTCGGGTGGTGCTGCCGCTGGCAAATCGGCTGCGGACGACACGGCTGACAATGGAGACCTCAACATCAACAGCTCCGAGATCAAGAAGCTCATGAACAACGCGAACCTGCACAAGGTCTTCCCTGGCATCGACTACACGCCGATCAACACGCAATACCCCGACTGCATCCATAACCCCCCTTCGCAGAACAACATCACCCGGGACCTGGCCGTGCTGTCTCAGCTGACCAACACCGTCCGGCTGTACGGGACAGATTGCAACCAGACGCAGATGCTTATCCACGCCGTCAACCAACTCGAGCTCAAGGACACGGTCAAGATCTGGATGGGCGTCTGGCAGGACGGCAACACCACCACTAATGAGCGGCAGCTCAGTCAAATGTGGGACATTCTTGACGAGTACGGGGACAGCTACTTCAAGGGCCTCATCGTCGCCAACGAGATCCTCTTCCGCGAGCAGATGACGGCCTCGGAGCTGGGCTCGCTGCTCTCAGAGGTGCGCACCAATTTGACCAACAGGCAGCTGACCTTGCCTGTGGCGACCTCTGACCTGGGCGATGACTGGACCTCGGAGCTGGCGCAGATGAGCGACTACATCATGTCCAACATCCACCCCTTCTTTGCGGGTGTCAACGCCAAGGACGCGGCATCGTGGACGTACTCGTTCTGGTCGAACCAGAACGGCGGCTTCTGGAAGTCCGACATCAGCAAGAACATCATCGCCGAAACCGGCTGGCCGTCACAGGGTGGCACCGACTGCGGCACTACCGAGGTAACTGACTGCCCCAACGCTTCGGTTGCCGGTATCGACGAGATGAACACGTTCATGGACAACTGGGTCTGCCAGGCTCTCACCAATGGCACCAACTACTTTTGGTTCGAGAGCTTCGACGAGCCCTGGAAGATCATGTACAACTCGGGCAGCCAGAACTGGGAGGACCACTGGGGCCTGATGGACGTCGACAGGAACCTCAAGGACGGAGTCAAGATCCCCGACTGCGGGGGTAAGACGGTCGATTGAGCTGAGAACGGGGAATATTTTAATGATGTATATGAAGAGAAGATTTGACGGGTTCATATTCCTTCTGTTTTTTTGTTCCGAGATCTTCTGAGACATTTTGATATCTAGAGGCGAGACGGGACTTGATCTAGGTGGCTTGTATGGCATATGCTGGTCTTTGGACCCGAGGTCCCAGGTGACCCGGCCAGCAGGGACCAGATGAAACGTCTGTCCATGCGTGTACGATTTGATTTGAAATACTCCAGGGGCTTCGGTTTGCATTTACTTCGGCGGACAATAAACATTCCCTGGTGGGGCACCCTCCTCATCCGGGATGGGCATCAGCTTCTTTCTCATGGTCTGTGGTTACACTACACCACCCCAGACCGCATTGTTTGGGCTTCCTTTCTGGGCTGCAAAAGGGCCTCATCTGGCCTGTCCTTTTCTCTGGCGACTTGATAGATCCGTTTCTTGGGTGCGTTGTGATATATATCGGAGTTTCGGGGTTGGGTTTCAGCACTGAAGCTCGTTGTGCTTTGACGATGGTTGGATTGCGACATGGCAGTGCGCGGTCGGGCTGTGGGTAATTATATATACACTGAGTGGATGGTGAAAATATATTATTGCAGCATGTCTCTGTTCCCATCTCGACCGAAATGTCACCTCGAGGTGAGTCCCCACGGTGACCTTCAATGTGAAATGCATATTGGGAAGGGGTGACTCCCAGCGTTCCTTTACTCACCTTCATTGATAAGACTCGTTTTGTTAAAGATGTGGCTGCGCTGCACGATAGTCCATCATTCATAGGGTAGTCCGTTGAAGGGGCTCTTGGATACTGTATTACTGAGCGACGGAGGACAGGGAGTCTGTAACAGACTCCCATTCCATCACTGTAATCCATCACTCGCAGACTGACCTCGAGCTACTATTTGCTCCTGTGAGAAGGAAAGATACATTTCATGAGATTACTTCCAAGGTTATAAGATCTAGACAATGAGTTACCGTGAGCTATTCACAGCAGCCAAGCTTGTGTTCTGGGTAAACGACCGTGGGGTGACGTGTCTTGGACCTGGGCGAGGGTGGATGATGCTCGTCCAAAACGCTTGAATCCTCTCAAGTCAGGCTTTTTTTTGCGTAATGCAATGATTTTAATACCAGATCCCGAGGCGTCGAGGGACCAGGTGCTTTGAACTTACCAATCGTTGACTGAAGTTGACAATGCCCTTAATCAAAGTACAATGTAGCATCGGCATTGCCCAGAAACACACTGAGACTTCTTTGTTATCAGAGGAACAAAACAGTTGTGTAATAACAAAAGCACTGTTGCCTTCCATGCATTGTCCTCGGAACGAGTGTGTTTCCAAGTCCACCAAGTATATATTCGCGGCCTCATTAACGATCTCAACAACTGTCTCTCTCCTCACTCACCACCTGACCATCCTGGCCTCAACTGAATACCTCCATCTGCACATACCATCTTGCACACATATTTATCCACTCTTATCACAGGAACCATGATGGAACCCATTCCTACTGCCGCGGAACTGAAGTCTCGCGCTCAGCAGAGGAAACAGGCCAAGATGCAACGCGTGGCCATCATCATCCTCACCTTCCTCGTGTCCGGCCTGTTGGCCTCGACCATCTCCCTGGCCGTTTTCTACGCTCGCCACGTCCAGCTGTGCCGCGCCTACATGCCCTCTGAGGTATCTAACGACCCGGCTGTGCCTCAAGCACCCCCCGTGGGCCGCCGCGCGAGCCATGAGCTCGTCGTGGTCCCTGTGGTCGCCAGGACACCGGCCTTGGTGGCCCCCTCGTCGAAGGATACCATCGACCCCGCCCCCCTGGTGGTCAGGGCTCCCACTACGCCCATCTACACGAACAGCACCTCCTCACCCAATGACGAGCAGTGCGAACCCGGCTCGGTCTGGGGCGGCCGGGCGCTCGACAAACTGAATCACGGCTACATGCCGCTGATGCAGAAGGCGCTGAGCGAATCGCCGGTGGGCGTGGCGGGCGAGATCCGCGACTACTACCATACTGCGCTGCAGAGCGTCTTCCGCTGTGGTGAGTCGATGGTGTTTGGACAGCTTGAGCTTATTGATGCTTGCAAGTCTGGGTATGTTGTTGGTGGTGAGAATGTCAAGTGCGATGAGGCTGGGAGCTACGGCATCTCTACTTCTGCTCCGGCTTAAGTGTAGTGCTTGTATCGCAACCACTTCCTCCTTTTTGTCTTTTTTTCCTTGCGACTTTCCTTGGTTGCGAGACTATTAGGACTAGATCAGTGGGCGTTCTCCTGAAATTGAACTATTTTCTCATCTAGCATCACTGGTGATTTTTGTTGTCTAATTTTGTGACACTTAATTCTGATATTTCCATAAGCACACAAGTGTTCTTGATCAATACATGTCCCTTTTCAACATCACCAACGCACAACGCCTTCGAGTGCACCTACCTGGGTGAATTTAAAGGATTCTTCTGGCCATGTAGTGATCAATAATTTGCACCGTATGCTCCCTCCCTCTGTAGCCGGATTGTATGTCTATTTTGCATCATCCCAACGTAGTTAATAGTGACTCAAAGCAGGCGCAAAGCACTTGAGGTCTCAACATGGCAGTCTGTTCGCATTTGCACTGGGGTAACCAACAACTTGATGCCGATTGGTAAATGCAAGGATCGGTGAATATCGATGGTTTCTTTTTCGTGAGGCATGTTAGATAAGGGCAGGGATGCGGATATTCATTTACCACGGGAAAGGGGAATCAGTCTAGCTGAAGCGTCCTTGTTGTCTTGGCGCACCATTTGTGGCTCTGCGGAGGCTCCCTACTGGCTGGCTGGATGGAGTGTGTCAGATTAAGCATTCGCCTGTTCATCCGTCCATTAACACAGTTGGCCCAAGTGCCGCTGCGCCCGATCAATCAACGGACGCTGGTGGACGAAGGTGCTTTGAAGATTGACAAGGAGGGCTTATATAAGCCACTTAAGATATTCGGAACCCAGCCCAGCAGACTCAGGGCGACGTTTTATGTTAATGCTCTTGTTGAGAGGTGATCTGCCGAGTTAAAATGGTAGCCGTCCTGCAACTTCGGAACAATAAGTTTATGTTCTTGTCCTTCCCCGGCATTTATTTTCCGTTGCCATTTACCAGGAAGCGTGGGATAATTCTTTGGTACTAATCAATGGATGTTTCGAAACGAAGGGCGGGACGAATCATGCCCTTGCCATTTTAAGGGCAAAACAGGCGCTCATGACGTGAAGCCCGTGGTCGGCTTAGCTTTGGCGTAGAGTCGATAATTATTAGAGGATGAGTGTTTGCCCGGTATCCACAGGATGGGATGATCCTCTTCCTTTTGCTTTCATCGTCTCTCGTTCATTGGTATCACTATTCTTCTTGGTCACTCGTTCAATATGTTGTACAATCATGCTATCACCGTTGCTCTGTGCGCAACTATCGCACATGCGGACAAGATGGTATGCGCTTCAGTAACTTAATGCCTCCACAGTAAGGCGCATGGACTAACCTCAATGACAGCTCCGCTTCTCCTGTTCGCAGCTGGTGACCCAGCGTCTTGATCCGTGAGTGTGGTGCGAGAGAAAACTTGTTGCCTTCTCAAGTCTTACATGTTCCATCAGCGTAGTCCAACCTGGACAGAATCCATCTCAACACGTGCACCAGGTACGCATCTATCGTTCCGACTGATTCAAACACGGAGAAAATATTGACATTTTTACTCAGATTGTTGGAGGCGTAAGTAATCCGGTGGACATAATTACTAGGCCACGAATATGAATCTGAGGATAATAGAATGCATTCAATGTCACCATGGGCCCGACGCTCGATATCCCAACCGAAGCATCTTGCACAACATGCACTTTCACTGAGGACTTTTCCAACTACTGGACACCAACCATGTACTTTCGAGCTCGCAATGGGACCTTCAAGCGTGTCCCCCAGATGGCCAACCAGGGCTTCAACGGCGCCGTGAGTACACCCCATCAGGGACCCTCTCCGCAGACTTTCCAGACTGATCTGGTGATTATCCAGGATGGCGGCATGACCGTCTACTACGTGACACCCGACGACGCAAGCGTCAACATCACGGCGTTCGCTCCGGGCTTTCGCATGGTCGTGGGGGACCCTACCAGCCGCGCACAGGGCGGCTTCGACGGCGCGATGAACTCTTATCGCTGCTACACCGGGAAGAACTTCGAGCCGAATCCGTTTGGAGTATCTGACAACGACACGTCTACATTCCCGACTCGGTACTGCGCTGGTGGTGTGAGGGTTGCCATCTTCTTTCCAACGTGAGTACCACCAACTACACGCGTACGGGTAATCACCACCTCGACGCCACGAATTAACAGAGGCATGATGCAGATGCTGGGACGGCGTCAATCTCGACAGCGCCAACCACAAGTCACACGTCACTTTCGGCTACAACGGATGCCCCTCCTCACACCCCGTCCGCCTCCCCCAGGTATTCTTCGAGACGGTGTGGGACACAGGCGTCTTCCCCGAGTCAGAATGGCCGGAGGATGGCAGCCAGCCGTTTGTGTGGGCCCAAGGGGATGCGACGGGATACGGACACCACGCTGACTACCTGTTTGGCTGGAAGGGGGACTCACTGCAGCGAGCCATGGACGCGAGGTGCGACTTTACTGGGTGCACGGAGCTTCAAACGCAGGGCTTTTCTGCAGGCAATACGTGCACCCAAGAGCCGATTGTCAACGAGGCTGTTGATGGTTGTAAGTGCCCCCGGCTTTGCGGACACGAAGACGAGGTGCGAGTGCTAACTGTAATGATTCAGGGTTTGAAACTCTGCCTGGCAACTTGACAGTGAACTAGGCGCGTGTTATTTCCCAAAGAATTTAGATACGGCAGTGCAATGAAAATACTGAAGGGGTGAAAATGAAGAGCCGGAACCCATGATCTCCATAGTACATAGGTGCAACAGCTAGACGTCGTCCAGCAAAAATACAGGAAGGTTCAACATGTTCAATGAGAACACCGACCTCGACCTTATCCTTATTCTGGACGGCATATAGTATTCACGGAGGGAGAAGCAGACAGCTAATACAGTGTCCTTCGCAGTTGAAGCAATGGAATACATGATATGTCAAACAATGGAGTACCTAGGTATGTAGTAAAATCAGTCCAGTACAACGTAACAACTACTCTGATCTTCATCAGATACAGAAGGAATGAGGGGAAAGAAAGGAAAGGGAACGAAACCAGACACCAAAGTACTATCAACATATCTCAACTTCAATACTAAGCAACACCTCATGTCCAGTACAGTTGCCCCAGCATTAACGTGATTCCGAAGAGAACTCCCAAAGCCCAGCATTTGATACAAAACATAGCCAAGTACAGCACTGTGCAGCTAATGAGACATTAAATGTATCGCGGATAGACCATTGTCCTGTAAAAAATTACAAACAGGGTCAACAGCATCCTCTCGTAAGGAAGAGATCGCTCGTCGGCAATGAACTGGCGGGTGCTCAAGCCTAGGTTGTCGATCCTCGGAAAGTCTTCTAGCAGCTGCAGGCCCGGCGCAGGTACCGGGTCTCCCGTCAGGATCTGAAGTGCGACTGATGATTGCAAGCGCGAGTTGTCGCCGAGAAGCGAGACGTCGGCACCAGCCCCGATCAGAACATAGGCCGTCTGGAAGGTGTGCTGGTAGAGGGGGCCCAGCACGAACCCGGATGAGCCCGCGTGCTCGAGGGCGGTCACGCCGTCGACCGCCTGGTTCACATCCGCGCCGCGCAGCAGGAGGAGCTGCACGGCGCTTGGGTTCTGAGCCTGAGCGGCGTGCGTGAGGGGGGTGTGGTTGATGGTGAGGAGGTTGGCGCGGTTGCGGAAGTAATACAGTATTGCTTCTCTCTCGTTGGGCATCGGGAGCGCCGCCGGGTCAGCCGTCCCGTATACCTGAAGGTATGCGTCGATGACTCGCATGATGCGTGTGCGGTTGGCCGTCCCGAACCTGGTGTCGAGTGTGGCCCGTCTCGCGACCCACTCCAGTAGAGATAAGGGGCGTTCGGGACCAGGACCTGGCCAGGGGTAGGGGACGGTCTCTCTCTCGCTGCCCGGGGTATCAACAGCAGCAACAGGAGGGTAGTCTAGGCGATACTGATATCGTGCTTCCAATATGAGTGCGTTGAAGTCGTTGCTCAAGTACTCCTCTGGAGCCGAATCTATCAGGTTCCATACACCAGGGGCATTGAGATTCTCGATTATTATAGTTCGCAGTTCTGGTGGAAGGGCAATGCCGAGTCTCCTCCTGCTGCGCGCTGGCGGTCCTCGGTCGGGGCTGTCCCCGTCATCATCATCTTCCTCCTCGTCGCCCTCATCGTCATTGTCTCTGACTCGTTTCCCCCCCGATCTTCGTGGTTTCTTGCCTCTCTGGTCATCTTCTCCTTGATTATCCCCTCCTTGGTCATCCCCTTGGTCATCCCCTCCTTGATTATCCTCTCCCTGGTTATCTCCTGATTCGCTACTAGTATCGTCTGTCTCGCTGATGTCTTCCTCACTCTCTTCCCCGTTCTCATCTCCCTCGACGGAGTCTCCCTCGACGTAGTCTTCCTCGCTATCGTCCAGCTCGCTATCATCCACCTCGAAAGATGTGTCCTCATCTTCTGGTTCGCCGTTATCTTCATCTTTATCAACAATATCATCAGGTCGACTATCGTTGTATAACCGCAGGCCGTTCTCTACCAGACGAAGATAAAGCTGGTACTTGAGACCGCCTGTGGGAAGCCCGTTCTCTCGGAGCTGGTCTCGTAGTCCTTTGACGGTAGCATTACCAAAGTAATACAGGTCTTGTTCTGGAACAAGGTCCTCATGGTTCGCTGCGAAGCTGCCCATGATGATTTTGTTGTGAGGATCTGCGATTGGTGCTTTCTAAATCGGCTCAGTTGTATTGACTTAGAATCCTGGTAATGTCTTCTTATCAAAGGTGGCAAATAGAAGGACTATATACAATTGCAATAGGTGAGTTAACCTTCGGAATGACCCCCTTGATTGGTCCAGTCTGCCAAAGCCTGGCTTGCCTTTGTCCGGCCTCTTCTTACACACGGGTAACGACGGCCCGCGAGAAAGCTTACACACATGCATGGTAAGATTGATCGGACCGTCATCTGGTCAAGCTAGTCTTCAAGGGTGCACTTCCTTTGTCCTGAAAGTACGGTTTATGGTGAAAATCGTGATAAGTTTCAAAATTGCCCGGATTCGGTCCTGTGTCTTTCTGTTGCTCATCTCATCGTGTCTAGCCAATTCGATTCTCCCTCATTTTCCCGTCCCATTCAAGCTGGACTCTAGCGGAATAGGGGGCACCCATTTCCCTGTACAAAGCTGCTATGCCGTTCGGTCAAGGAACTCTTACTCTTTCAGCCTACTTGAAACAATTCGCAATTACTACCGATCCGGCAGTGTGTATTGTAAGGAGAAGCCCAGTCGAAAAGTCCGTGGAAGGGAGTGGGCAGGGTTCGAATGATGTTTCCAACGCCTTGGTCCCTCACTTGGGTTGAATTCCAGTCTTATGTGGAGCTGGAGGCTAGCTGGATAGACCAACCTTTAATCTATGCAAAGAGGCATACTGCGTTCGTTGTATATGTGCGCGTGTGAGTTTCAAATGAGCTGGGACCAACGTTATGTACACCTTGCTGACTACCTATACTTGATCTTGCAGTATCCTTACCACCTGCCGCACATAGATTTATCGGATGCACTCTAATATTGACTTTGTTTCAACAATAAATTGACAATCTTTACACAGACGTTCTACGGACCCTAAATTTACTTGAGACTGTGGTGAACAGTAGCTCCTGCTGAGAATGATACACGCTCTGGATCAGTCATTCCAATACATCGCCCCACTTAATTCCTTCTCGTTTGTTGTGGACAATCGCGCTGCCAATGCGAGATGGTCCAAGGACAGCGGCGAAGCAGATCTTTGGGGAGACGGAGTTGCGACGACCATCCAATTGTTGTCGCCAAATTCAGAAATCGCCGCATCACTGTAATAACTCATATCCGTGATTGTCTGTGCTGGTCCACAGTCCAGCCCTAAAGAGATGTTGACACTGTGTGCGTGAAGCTGTTGAGAAGAAGTAATACCCAGAGAGGCTTCGACGATCAACCACTTCTGTTTCGGATCCTCAAGGTTATCCGCTATGTCAATGGCAATCCTTGTCGTACAGCTTTGTTTCGCCACGAGCGCGGCCCTTTTCAATAAGTCGGGACGATGCTCGATATGGGATGGCACGAGTGGAGAATCAGGTCCTACAAGGCAGAGCCATGCCGCACCATTGTAATGAAGACCGAAGAAAGCAGTAAAGAGAGTACCGTGGCGTCCTGTAAGCTCATAAGATGCACAACCAACGGGGGTTTGGTGGCCGTAGGTGTGAAACATCCGTTCTTTATCATCCCACATGGAAGAAGGCGAGACCTTGGTGTTCCAGATACTAAGCTTGGTTCCCGGTATGGATAGTTCACTTGAATGTGGGAGAAGAATTGAATCCCTGTGGAGGTCGTTGACGGAATGATGTAGCTGTTCCACCGATGGAGCGAGGTAGAACGCGTCTTGACCAGGGCCCTGCTCGAGATCCCTGGAATCCATGGATTTGAGTTCAGTGCAATTCGCCCTCACGTAAGTCGATCCACCAACCCATTTGACGTAAATACCAAGCGATCTGCCTCTCAGTCCTGGTCGCTTTGGATAACCTCGCGTTGTTGTCGATGCGCAACACATCAACGGCATCATGTAAGACCCGAAGGTGTCACCCTTGCGCAGGGTTGAGACCATCTTGAGACCTTTGTTTGTGATGGTATATTCGGAATTGAAGATTGAGGGGTGGGGAAAGCAGCTCGAAATCGATCCTGAATGCTTGAACTCCCGGGGGGAGCATGCAAATATGCCATGATAGCATTCCCGATTCCCTGGCTTTCTCATTGGGCCAACAAGCCCACTCGCCCGACTGTAGTACATGACGTGCTTGGAAGAGTGTGATTCGGGCTTGGTATCTTCGGACTTCCAGGCCAATATTGTAAGATCATTGTACTTGTTGGCAATGGCCTCCTGTAGCCTTATGAATGCGGCGTCTCGCTCACCGTAGAGAAGTGGCATGTGAATGTCGAATATACCGAGCAGACAATAGGCTGTGTCTTCCACCTTGGTCGTCTGGCGCATAGAAGCCCAAGACATCTTTTGGCAGACAGGGATCTCATACAGTCTTCGAGCGATGCTTTGCTCATCTGTTGTCTCGAGAATTTTCGTGTCAATTCCCGTGATTTGAGCAAGCTCATCGCTGAGTTCGAGTTTATCGCCAATGAATTGCCAGTTGCCGTTGTAAAATCGTACCTTTGGCGAGGCAACCAATTCTTGCAACGTCCATCCTCTCGTGAACCATTTGGACGTGGGATCCAGCCCGTCGGACTTTGCGTCACTTAAATAGGCCAAGCATACAGTACTCTGGGCGTACCAGTGGAACATGGAGTTGATAGACTCTGAGAGTTCTGCGACATCCTTTTTGTTGATGCAGCAACTGTCCACCCACACATAGTCTATATCTTTGTCGAAATTCTTAGCTTCCCTACACACTCCCTCAATCTTTCTCCACCCCGTCTCATTTGTCTCGTTCCTTCGCTGCGAACCATCTTGGAAATCTTCGAACAAGACCTCTGACGTTTGTTCGGACCCTTGTGCTTTTTCCCAGGTATGAGACAGAATAGCGTATCGTTTCGGTGCATTACAGGGCTCAAAGTGTTCCAAGCACAGTGAATCGAGTGATTTGCAGTTGATGAGGCGCATCTTGCAAGTCGGCTGTGGTATGAGGAAAGTTGTGAGAATCACCAGACTTTGAGTTCTTCTAGGCGTTGAGATTGAGGAAAGCGATTTTGAAATCAATGCACTGAGTTTCTGGCGTCCTTTTAAACCAGTGCCTAAGGCCACGCATATTGGTTTTGTTTGGATTACACAGGGACAAACCTTGATCAGTGCTCTGTTCAACAGCTTACAAATCGCCCCTCTCACCAAAATGAATGGGAATCCTACGGGTGCCTAAATGGTTTACGTGTATATATTCAAGAGCTGAACTGGTGGTCAGGACATGTGGAAAAACCCCGCATGCGCGGTGCAACGCACAGCCACGTCCGACCCGACCACTTATACAGTACAAAACAAAGATGCTATTTGACCTAAGTCGCGCTTCGAGGACTGTACGTATGGCCAATTTCCCGGCGCCATGCCATCTATCATCTCTCCCACCTCGAGCATTATAGTCCCATTGTTTGCATCGCCCTGAAGACCTCGTTATAATTCGATCTGTAGATCTCATATATTTGCTGCAGGGCTTGAACGTACTGGGGTCAAGTGATCAAGCTGGTCAGGTCTCAACCTTGGGTAACAAACAGCTTCTCATGCTAGCAAAACCCAACGCGGTGAAATGCGCCATAAGTACCAACAGTAAATATCGGTTTGTCTATTATATTGCTTTGTGCTCAAAGATACTGTAATAACAGCTTGGTGTTCTCGGCTATTCATTTTCGTTTGTAAATGTAATTGGACTCAAACGATGATACAAATTCCTCCCACACAGGACCTAGCATGCCTGACTGCTCTCATTTAAGCTCCAACCTCTATGTGCCTGACTATTTTTTATTCTCCATGGCCCTTTTGAGTTGTTCGAAATATTATGGATGGTCCGGATATGCAAGCCTCAAGTGTCCTAACCTCTTATGGAAGGACAATCAATTTCCTCTGACCAGGTTCAACTGCTGACCAATAGTTCTCCAGGACCCGAATCCTGTTGGTTATCTGGGGTAGCTTCTGTGCCGTTCGCTTATGTCAGACCTCCCGTAACCATTCCACTCACCACCTAGGTGAAGCCAACGAGGAACGAGGTGCAACATGCCGCAGATGAGATTCGAGGCAGCTAACGGTGATTGAGTAAAGTCTCGCTTGTGTTCGCCACTGGCTTATGCTTCACTTCGTCCTACAGGGTGATACAACTACAACAAGTGTTCCGCACCCTGCTCCGAGCCTCCTTCGAGACATCGAGACATCCGCGTTTGGCGCGTAGTACTTGATCAACAGTACTTGATCAACACTTGCACCTCTAACACCAGTGTGGCTCGAGTTCCAGCCATCATATCTATATCGCCCACGGTACCATGGACTTCTCTGGCTGTCTGGATGATGGAGCACTCGAGCCGGTCGTTGCCGGCTGCCGTGGCGATTTCGACTTCACAATCAAATTCGAGAAGATTTTCTTCTCATTGATACCCTCCACGTCAGTCATATCTGCCTCTGTCTTGTATTCCTCCAACCAGGCGCGGCTTGTGCTGACATCGACATCGCAGATTGTTCATCCTTGCGTGCGCTCCGCGGCTTGCCCTTCTCTGGCGCCGAACAGCCATTGTGGGCGGCAAGCTGCTCTGCTCTATAAAACTGGTACCCCCCCCCCCGGAAAAATCTTGAATGCAATATCGTCGAGCATTGCGGGCTGACCTCAAGATACTACAGGCCACGCTTAGTTTGCTTTCCGCCTTGCAATTGACACTTCTGGTCTTGAGCATCGCCAACACCGGAGCATACAAATCATACTTCATCTCCGCATCGGCCTTGGCTCTAGTCTCGGGCCTGGGATTGATCATCCTGTCGCTACTGGAGCATACGAGATCGCCAAGGCCCTCGATATTGATCAGCTTCTACCTCGCTCTGACGCTACTCCTCGATGTTGCACAGACCCGCACCTTGTGGTTGGCGTCAAGAAACCAGACAGAAGCCAGGTTTTGCAGGTTGTACACATCCGCCTTGGCTCTCAAAGCAGTCTCCCTGCTCCTGGAGTCACAGAACAAGACACGATGGATATGCTGGGATATGAAAGAGCACAGTCCGGAAGAGATAAGTGGACTGTTTGGACTAGGCGCGTTTATCTGGCTGAATCGCCTTTTCTTGTCTGGGTATGCCAAAGTCTTGAAAGTTGGCGACCTTTACCCGCTGGATCCGGCTATGTGTGCCGAGACTTTGGATGAGAGACTGGCACGCCACTGGCAGAATTCCACATCAACAAGCCGATCAAAGGGGTATGGTCTTGCTCGAGCGTTGATGAAGGCCCTCGCGGTCCCGATCTTGTTGCCAGTCGTACCACGAGCAGCCATGGCTGCGTTCCAGTTCTGCCAGTCATTCCTGATCAACGCTCTTCTCAGCTATTTGGAAGAGCCAAATCCGTCTAAGAATACCGGGTATGGCCTCATTGGAGCCACCATCCTCATCTATCTGGGTATTGCTGTGACATTCGCACTGTACTGGTACTACCAGGAGCGCGCAATGTACATGGCCCGAGGAGCCCTGGTTGCGGCGATCTACAAGAAGACCACCGAGGTCGGCCTACCTGCAGCAGATAATTCTACGCTTACACTGATGAGTGGTGATATCGAGCGCATAATCGCCGGATTTCTCAACATCCACGAGCTCTGGGCCAACACAGCACAGGTCGCCATTGCCTGCTGGCTCCTCTCGCAGCAGATCGGCCTAGCCTTCCTCGCCCCTTTGATCGTGGTTGGCGTCTGCGCCGTGTGCTCCACCATCCTAGCAAGACTGACCGGGCCACGTCAAAAGGTCTGGATGGAGGAGATCCAGAAGCGAGTCGGGCTCACTTCCACCGTGGTCGGGCAGATGAAGAACCTGAAGATGTCAGGCCTGGCTGCTCCGGTCGGTAAGTTGATCCAGCAGATGCGTATTGACGAGTTGCGGGCCGGCGCACGATTCCGGATGATCTTGTCCTTCACGGCCACCCTCGGCGTCACACCTCTCTGCATCTCGCCGGTGATGGCGTTTGCATTCGCGTCCCGTACCCTTGGCGTTACTACTATCTTCACTTCGATGTCTTATATCGTTCTACTGGCAACACCGCTGTCTGTACTCTTCCAGTCAATACCCACTCTGATGGCAGCGTTCACATGCCTCGACCGGATCCAGGTGTTCTTGGAGAGTGATGCGCGGCGAGACTTCAGGGTCGCGACATTTTCGCCGAAACAGGATGAGACAGGTGCAGCGGAGAGTTCCACGAGGAAAGAAGACATCAAAGCCACTGCGCAACCCACGTGCGCAATCGAGATATCAGGAGGATCTTTTGCCTGGAAGCCAGACCGACAAGTGCTCAGTAGCATCGACCTCAATATTCCTGCCGCAGCTCTGACTATCATCATTGGCCCGGTTGCTTCTGGGAAGTCAACGCTATGCATGGCTCTCCTCGGCGAGACTACCGTGGCTCATGGAACAACACGAACCAGTTTCTCTCCCGGCTCGACACGAGTCGGATATTGTGACCAGGCACCATATCTGTCCAACGCTACCATCAGAGAGAATATTGTCGGATTCTCGGATTTTGAGAAGGATAGATATGACGAGGCTGTCGAAGCCGCAATGCTGCGTCATGACTTGGATGTCTTGCTCCCGGAAGGAGATCACACTCAGATCGGAACTGACGGCATCACCTTGAGTGGCGGACAGAAACAGAGGGTCTGCCTCGCGAGAGCAATATACCATGACACTGACGTTGTGATCTGCGACGATGTGCTCAGAGGGCTCGATGCTGATACGGAGGACAATGTCTTCCGAAAGGTGTTCTCTGTTAATGGCGTACTTCGCCGCCGGAAGGCAACAGTGGTTTTGTCTACACACTCTGTGAGGTACTTGCCATTTGCAGACCACATAATCGCCTTGAATGAGAACGGGACAATCTCGGAGCAGGGAACGTTTCAAGAGCTGGTGGCAAACCGGGGCTACGTCTATGGCCTAAACGTCGTACACAGAACCGCTCAGCATTCCGGTGACGGGGAAAGCCTTCCACCAGATGCGACGAAACATGCGGAGAAGTTGAAGCCTGCAGCAGTGACCGCTCCCCGGGACGCAAACAAGGCAGAAGATGAGCACAGCCGTATGTTTGGTGACGTGCAGGTCTACAAGCATTACTTCGCGCGAATCAGCGTCTCGTCCCAGCTGGCCTTCCTAGTCTCTGCCGTGGCTTGGGGGTTCTTCTACAGCTTCCCAACTGTCTGGCTCACTTTCTGGTCTGACGACATCACATCTTCACACCCAGATCACTCGAATTCCTTCTTTCTCGGCCTTTACGCCCTGTTCCAAATCTGCACACCAATATCCCTGTTATTCATGAGCCTGATCTGCTTCAGAACCATGGTGCACCAGTCCGGCTCGAGACTTCACCAGGATGCATTGAATACAGTCATCTCAGCACCCCTACGGTTCTTCTCTAGGACGGACACGGGCACTATTACGAACCTTTTCTCCCAAGATATGACGCTGGTTGACGGGAGGCTCCCAATGGCCCTAACGAACCTGTCACTTTACGTCTTCTCGTCCTTGGGCCAAGCCGCGGTGATCGCCACATCTTCCCCGTACCTTGCAGTCACATATCCATTCCTCTTGGCGCTTCTGTACTTCATACAGAAGTTCTACCTCCGCACATCTCGGCAGATGCGACTTTTGGACCTCGAAACAAAGAGCCCCCTCTAGTAAGTTAAGCACCGTTGACGCAGTGAATGCCAGCGCCCTGAGGCTTGTGCTAACAATTCGCAGCTCCCATTTCATCGACACGATGAAGGGGATAGCCACCATCCGCGCGTTCGGGTGGGTTTCGGAGAATGTTAACCTCAACAAGGCTTACCTAGACACATCGCAGAGGCCAGCTTACCTCCTCGCCATCATTCAGCGCTGGCTGGGCTTCGTACTCCGAATCATTGTCGCGCTCCTGGCCATAGCAATCGTCACTTTGGCCACGCAACTCGGCTCGAACACGGCTTTCACGGGTGCCAGTCTCGTGACGCTGATGAGCTTCGCCGAGGGCTTATTGTACGTCATCACCATGTACACGCTGCTGGAGACGTCCATCGGTGCTGTTGCCAGGTTGAAGGACTTCGGTGAGAAGGTCAGGCCGGAGGGCTCTGGAAGTGAAACGCTGATTCCGCCGCCGCTTTGGCCCCACGGAGCTATCAAGCTGAACAATGTCTCGGCCACATACGCGTAAGTGTAATGCGACATTCTGAAAACCGTCCCGCTGCTAATAAATGCCTTGATAGGGACTTTGGCGTTGAGTCATCGACATTATCTCACATCGATGCACCCGAGAATGAGAATGCAGGCAGCTATATGATCGGCACAGACCAGCAGTCATTGGCATTGAAGAACCTGAATCTTGACATACGTCCCGGAGAGAAGATTGCAATATGTGGCCGAAGTGGGAGTGGAAAATCATCGATCATATCACTGCTACTGCGGCTTCTGGATCCACTTCCCAGCTGTGCTGACGGCATATTCATTGATGATACGCCTCTGAGCCTGGTCGATCGCACCACCCTCCGCGAGCGAGTCCTCACCATTCCCCAGGAAGTAGTGTTTCTCCCCGACGGTACCTCATTCCAGATGAACCTGGACCCGTTTGGTGCGTCTTATGAGGATGACTGCTGGGCCGTCCTGGATTCTGTCGGGCAGAGGAGCTTGGTCGAGGACCACGGGGGTCTTGCAGCCGGGATGGCTGTCGATATGCTATCCCAAGGGCAAAAGCAGCTGTTTAGTCTCGCCCGCGCTCTACTAAGGCACAAAATAAGGGCCAGGAGCCTTGCGAATAGCTATGGGGAGACAGGCGCGGCGCGACGCGGGGTCCTCCTTCTCGACGAGTTCAGCTCCGGTGTTGACTACGAAACCGACAGGGCCATGCAGAAGATTATCCGAGAGGAGTTTGAGAGTTATACGGTCATCATGGTTAGTCACCGGCTGGAGATGGTCATGGACTTTGATAGGGTCGTCATGATGGACGCCGGTAGTGTTGTGGAGACGGGGCGGCCTTCGACATTAATCGAACAGGAGGGATCCAGGTTCAGGGAGCTGTGGATGGTTGGCCGCGAGTAGTTAGACATGAACAAGATGGGATAATATTCCGATCCACTTTGTAAGAACTACACCAGCGCAGCGGGGAGATCGCGCAACTCCATGTTTATACCAATCCGGGTCAAATATTTTCAGAGCCTGTCATAGAGGAAATGGCCTTATCCGAATGAGATATTTGTCTAGATCTCCTCCTCCTGACTTGCATGCCACCGCAGACTGAACATTACACACGTATGATTGTCTCACAGCAGATCCAACGAGGTTCGGGCCTCAGATGCAGAATTCTGAACCGGCTATGATCCAGAATTTTGTTAGCTCAGAATCAAGGCGGTTTGGCCGAGTGGTCTAAGGCGATAGACTCGAATATCAATTTGATATTGGTGTGATCTATTCTCTTCGGAGGCATCGGTTCAAATCCGATAGCCGTCGCACACGTTGGTTTTTGCACTCACTGTTAAACGGTTCGTTAATTTTTATTCTTTAGGGAAGACGAATTGTTGTAAATATCGTGGGCTTAAGAGTGTAGAGGCGCGGGGACTACCAAGCCTTGCCTGTGGGGCGACGTTGAGCTTGAGGGCCCACGGCATCATCAAAGAAAATGCGTCCCACGGAGGTTGCCTTTCTTTTTTCTTTTTCGACAAAACAACCAATGAGAAAGGTTCAAGTCGTTGATGGAGATAGAATAGTCTGTTGCCCAGCGCCCTTACAAATTGGGAACCACGTCTCAAAGGCTCCGTCTCGTAATGGTATTTATTTTCATCAATTCATACATCCCTAATAGACCATATAGAAAGTTACATGAGTGACAGTAGTAGATACAAGTCGTGAGTCATACAAAGGAAATAGGAGTCCGACACAATAGAACCTGTTCACGTCCAAACCTGTGCGAAGCAAGGAGTGTGTGTGGCCGAGCCAACCCAGGGCTCAGTCAGTAAATGAATGGCAGCCAGGCAGCATCATTTGGCTCTTTCACTTTCACCCTTAGGCGTCGAAGGCTCGCGCATGCCTCCTGGCACCTGCATTCTTCCCAGTTCCCTGGTTGCCCGCGTCCTCGTCTGTGCCCTCGTCTTCTCCCGTCCCGGTAGTCCCTCCAGTGCCCGTACCAGTACCAGCGCCAGCACCGGTGGCAGGTGGCGTAGCACCGGTAGCGGGCGGC
Source organism: Diaporthe citrichinensis (assembly GCA_014872995.1). Classification (NCBI taxonomy): domain Eukaryota; kingdom Fungi; phylum Ascomycota; class Sordariomycetes; order Diaporthales; family Diaporthaceae; genus Diaporthe; species Diaporthe citrichinensis. Next base: position 299,684 of record JADAZR010000046.1, on the reverse strand, counting down.
GTAGCAGGAGGAGTCGCATTAACCGCCCCATTAGCCATCTGGAAGGCAATAATCCCACCAAAGGGGCCCGCGGCATTGTTATTAGCAATCTTCAAAAGACAGACCCCGGACTGGCCGTTGACCTGCCCCGTGCAGGTCGTGCCGGCGGGGACGGTGAAGGCGACGTTGAAGTCCTGGTTGACGTTGGTGGCGCGCTTCTGGATGACGCCGGTATTTTCGAGCAGCGACCGCACGTACGACTTCTTGGTGATGCTGCGCGGGCAGTTGCCCCGCGTCCCGGGGACGTCGGCCGTCGTCTCGGCCAGGGTGCCGTCGGCGAACTGGCCCGTCGCGGTCGGGTCGATGACGGCCTTGACGGCGCCGCAGCCGTCCGAGGTCACGACGTGGAAGACGCCCGTGATCTGGGAGTTAACCTGCGGGAGGGCGCCGCCGCCGGAGAGTTCCTGAGGGGGGTTTTGTCAGCTACTTTACTCAATGGCAGGAGAGTGTGTCTGTCTGTCTGTGGGCTTACCTGGGCTTGCGCGACCATTTCGACCGTGTTCTTGCCGCCGCCCTCGGTCCTCCCCAGGCCATTTGTCTGGATGTTGGTCCTGCCGAACACGGTGGTGTCGACTTCGGTCTGGAAGAGGAATGGTCAGTGATTAACCCTTTCGCACAAGGCATCGTAAGTATGAACCAGGAATATTTCTGCCACTTACAACTTTGTTCTTTCCAGGGCCGGGAACCACAGCACCTTGGATGGCCAGCCCGGTGGTGTTTCCGGCGACATCACCCTGCATTTGGGCCACCTTGCCGTGTGCGGCGGCCAGGGGAACAAGAGATAGAATGAAAGCCTTGGATAACATGGTGAAGACTTGGAACGGTAATGTCAATTATTGGAGTTGTTGTGTACTCTGGTATTAGATTTGGGAAGTTCCAGTAGAGAGGGCAATCAAGGCACTGCCTCGAACCTTAGTTGACAAAGGTGATAAGGGAAATGACTGCCAAGGAGAAGAAGACTGACTGAAGCCAGACTTTTGTGATGGGCTAAAAATGCTCGAGAGTGGTCCCGCTTCTTTTATACTTCAGCCTCGTCGAATATCAATTGACGATCAACAGAATCTATGGCAGACGGAGCACAAAATGATCGCCGCAGAAGATCCCAGACTCAGGGCAGCATTCTTCCCCTGATGCATGAAACCCGGTAAGCTTTCCCTGCTGCCTGGCACTGAAGTCTGATCATGTTTTCGTGATAGCTTCACCGACATACCACTTGCCCCGGAGCGCGTATAAACCCCCCAGTTGCCACCACACCGTCCACCTGCCAAGGCGTATGGGCCAGGATGCAATCGCACACGACCCCACAATATCATTGGACGTGGTAGTTCGTGCCGAAGTCAAAACCATCTAAGCATAATGACAGGCTTGGAATTCCTTGGTGCGAGCTATGACATCTGTCGCCCAGTCTCAGGCATCATGGGTCGCTCGCGTGGCCATGTGCCTGAGCAAAAGAGTATGAAGATGCCTGCCCATCCCAGACTTGTGTCCTCATTAGTCCGCGACGGACAGAAAACCAGGCGAAACTGATATTGGAGGCAGGAAACCTAGATTTTTCGAACGGCACAATTGTCTGAGAGGAGAAAGTATGTCACGACTCACTCCATGTGCGATATCTCAACGAGCCAGTGGGCAGCACGAGGGAGACCGGGCGAAACCGAGCAATCTGAACAATTCGAGTCTTTGGCGACACATGTAAACTTTGTAAGGAAGCCGCAAGGTAGCAACGGGCCTCGCTTGGGCCCTCGTCTGGTCCCGGCCCAATGCCGTGAAACTAGGGCTCGGCGACAGACGAAACAATTAAGCCCGGGCGCCCTACACCACCACACACAAACACAATGAAGGTTAATAGAGTATAGAAAAAGGCATCAGGCGAGATATGGCTCCTTCTTCGCCAGGATGCATGGGCTTTGGCATCCTTGCTTTGATCCTGCGAATCCTCCGATCATGGGGATCACTGATCACCGTCGAGGCTTGACTCCCGCGTGTCAAGTGCTTGGTATCCTCGGCACCTCGCGTCCAACTACCATACTCACAGGGAGCCAAGAGTGCTGAGAGGGTGGTTCGTTCCGTATATCAGTTGACAGTTGGATGTCAGGTCTTGACTGGCCGTCAGCTACATATGAGATGGTTTCGACTTCACTGCCCCTAACTACGGATGGTCAACATAACTACCATGCACTGGCAACATCACAGGGACAGTCAGGTTGAAAAGGCTTCATTCAATGGTTGAGCAAAGAAAAGACGGCTTTCAAAGTCCTGGACTGACAAGTAAATAGTATACTTCGTGCAATGTTCCTGTAGCAAGGCACCCCGCTTCGAGAAACGCCGGCGGGCTGGACTGGGCTGGGAATGTTTCAGCTCTCACAGGTGACTGGTTGGATCTTCCCGCACGCTCGTGCTCAGCATAATGGAAGCTTAAACGGACGTCACAATTTCGGCGAAGTCAGCCGTAGAGGAGGTCGAGTAAGTTGAGCCTCCAATGAGCAGGACCTGTTGCGATAGGCACGGTCGTGAGTCCCTCAATGTTGCCCAACCGCCAGATAGACGAATCAAGTTATAAATTAAGTTTTGAATTCATGGAGTAGCAACGTTCACCACGATACTACCCCAGGTTTCATTCCATGTCTAGCCGTCCTCTCATTCGCCGCGACAACATCCTCAATTGCCGAGCGGCGACTGCCCACCACCTGCACCTGCATCGTTGACGCTTCCATACCCTCCCACGAAGTAGCCCGCCGGCACTTCGCCCGACCCCGAGCTGTTGCGGTTCGCCGGTGCTGCAGGCCACTCGTCCAGAGTCTTGACGTCGCCCGTCAGGGTGAAGTTCAAAGTCGCCAGGCCCGGCTCGACGTCGAGGAGCAGGCTGTAGGAGCCGGGGTGGAGGACCCTGTTGCCGTTGTCGTCGACGCGGGACAGGCTGCCCAGGGTGAGGTTGAGCGCCAGCTGAGCGGTGTCGGACGCGGAGATGTTGTGCGCCCTCCCGTACGAGACGAGGGTTTTCAGGGGGTGGGGCGCTGGTCCGAAGTCGCCCTTGAGGAAGAGCAGGGCGCTGTAGTCGGATGTGACACTGCCAGTGTTTGTGACACTGGTGGAGACCGAGGCGAACGGGCACAGGTCGAGGTATTCTTCCGTGCAGTTCGAGGTAAGGCTTCCGATGTCGAAGCTGCTCCCTGATGACCCGGACAGGCTGATCTCGGCGTCGAAGGTGGTATAATGCAAGCCGTACCCAAACCCAAACACAGCCTCGCCCTCGTACCACCGGTACGTCCGCCCGGGGAAGCTCGTGCCCGCGTCAGGCCGCAGGGCCATGTCGGTCATGGGCACGGCGGCGGCGTAGCTCGCCGGGTACTGAGTGACAGGTAATCTCCCCGCGGGCGCCGCCTTGCCCGTGATGACGTCCAAGATCGCGACGCCGCCGTCCTGGCCCGGGTACCCGCCCCACAGCAGGGCGCCGACGCCCGGGTTGGCCGCGATGGGCGAGCTGTCGAGCTGCCCGCCGCCGAGCTCGACGACGACCATGGGCTTGCCCAGCAGGGCCAGCTCGCCGATCACGTCGAGCTGCGAGCCCGCCCATGCGATGCTCACCCTGTCCATCCCTTCTGCCTCGGTGTCCTCGTCGATGCCTCCGAAGTACAGGATCACGTCCGCGGCATCTGCTGCCTCCCAGATGGAATCCCAGCTGTTGGTGGTGGGGTCCTGGTACCCCGGGCCGGCTGAGTAGAAGACTGAGTCGTTGCCCAGGAGCTGCTGTGCCGCGTACAGCGGTGAGCGCAGGTAGGGCGCCACGCCGTGGTAATTTCCTTGAAGTTGTGCTGTGGCCGCGGCCCAGTCTCCGATGACGGCGACCTTCTTGCCCTCCAGGTCGAGAGGCAGCGTGTTGTTGTTCTTGAGCAACACCGTGCCCTCGACTGCTGCTGTGTAGGCGAGTTGCTGTGCCTCGGGGGTGCCGACGTCCTCCCAGCCCAGCGAGCGGTAGGGCTGCGAATCGCCGGGGTCGAAATACCCAAGCTTGACCAGACTGCCGTAGAGACGAGTCACTGCCGTGTCCAGGTCTGTGTCGTTGATGAGACCCTGGTCATATGCACCCTGGAGGTGGTGGCTGTAGTACGTCCCGCAATTGAGATCCGTCCCAGCCTTAAGCGAGTCTGCCGCAGCCGCCTCGCGGGACGTCGACCAGCGGTGCGGGAGGAAGACGTTCTGGATGGCGTCGCAGTCCGACGTGACCCAGAAGCCGTCGTCGTTCCCGCCGGTCCAGTTCCAGTGGTCACGGAGCACGTCGTTGAGCAGCCAGTCGTCCGCACACGTCGGGACCCCGTTGACGGCGTTGTAGCTGCACATGAAGGCGCCGACCCTTGCGTCGCGGGCACATGCCTGGAACGGTGGCAGGTAGTACTCGACCATGTCCTGCGTCGAGATGGACGCGTCGAACTGGTACCTGTAGTTGCCGTTCCAGCTCTCGACGTCGTACCCTGCAAAGTGCTTGCACGTCGACACCACCTTCTTGTATTTGCCGCCCTTGTTGCTCGCCGAGTCTCCGGTCCCTTCTAACCCGGCAATGAGGGCCTTCACGTAGCTGCTGAGGTGGTAGGGGTCCTCGCCCGGCGTCTCCTGCCCCCTCCCCCACCTCGGATCGCGGAAGGGGTTGATGTTGGGCGTCCAGAAATCGAGACCGGCGCGGCCAGCATTGCTGAACGCCCTGGCCTCTGTGGAGACGACCGTCGCGACGGCGTGCACAAGGGCGTCGTCGAAAGCTGCCCCGAGGGTGATGGGCTGCGGGAACGAGGTCGCGTACCCAAAGTCGCCCCCGTTCTCCGTGTTGAAGCTTACACCGGGAGAGTTGGCGACACCGTGCAGCGCTTCGGACCACCATTCGTATGGTGGAAGGCCGAGCCGAGGTACACCCGGGGATGCACTGATGGTGGCGTTGATCTTCTCCGCCGTGGTAAGGATCGCGACGAGTGCTTTGGCGCGGCTCAGGACGTCTTGAAGCGGTATGTCAGCTTGGGCGATATATCAAAGATTTGTGAAGGTCGAGCAGTTCACCTGAGGACGTGTCACACACGGAGTTGTTTCCCAGTGGACCCGAGCTGCTGCAGTCTGGGAAGTTTGACTGTGCGAGTGCCGTGCCGCTGAGGGCAGCAAGACCACCGAGGAGGAGGGTTGACTTCGCCATTGTGAGAGTGGGAGTCGCGGAACGAGCCTCTGCCGGAGCCAACAACATCAATGGCTGGTGACGCTGTTCCTGGACCCTTATATACTGCTCGTAAATGACTTGTAAGGCATAGTCATTATCCGCGGGTATCTACCGGACCATGGCTCTTCACCAAAATCGTACGCGAGTACCCCAGATTCCCCGCGGGTATAGTGGAGGCATTATTTGGGGAAGTGTCGTCGTCGTCGTCGTGTGGGGAAAGCTGGAGCAATTTCCCCTCGCCGTCTGGGCGTGACATCGCACCCGACGTTGCCTTTCCCATCGGAAGCGACCCACTCATGGGGTTCACGCGATCGTTGAAGTCTCAGCCGGATCGTTTTCAAGCAGGGGCTTTATTCCAGATGCAGCCTCACCGACCCGACATTATCCCGAGCGCCTTGGAGTAGGGCCGAAAACAGCGAGTCAAGGCCGTAGGCGATGATGGGGCAGATCGCCATTTAACCGCTGCCGCCATTTTACCCGCTGCAGAAGGGCACGGCCCTACGTGGGTCGACCCATGATGACATACTGCAGTTATAGTCTACCGCTTAACAAGGTTCCTTACGTTCGCGTCCAGCCCAGTGCCGACGACTGTCGAGACGCATGCGACACATTTCAAGGCCTTCGTGACGGTGAGTGAATACAGGGCGAGAAGTTCCACTTAGAAAACACTAGTGTTATTATTTCTAGTTATTTTATGTCCTTGAATTATCCCCTTGAATTGAGCACTGCATGTCTTTCAATGTTTATTATGGTGGTCATTCGTTCTAGCGGTGCTGGAATGAATTACCAGACCTGGGCAGTTGATTACGGTCTCACAGTCTCAACTTCTCGATCCATGAGTTTGAAATTGTAGACAGCCATATAATATTGAATTGACTTCGTGCTATGACGTTAATATTTCTCGCACTTACATCTGAATCAGCTGGACATTTTGGGGTGGAATTGGCGTTACTAACGATTTGACTAGCGATGAGGTTTGACACAAGTAGATCGTGTTCCATGGTATGAGGAAATCAATGTTGGGCGTCGTATGTAGTGGTAGATAGATTTCCGTCTTCACAAGACGTTGTTGCGCCGGTCGATCTCATTGCGCAAATGGATCATTATCTGGTCATTGAGCACGCCGGCCATATCAGTTGAACACCCTTCTCAGGCATACTACAACAGATGACTTCGGGAAGAATGTGGTTCAGAAAACCCTAAATATCGAAGGATACGGAGATTCTTACTTGTAGAAACGGAGGGGACGCCAGAACATCACTCAGGCCTAATTCACCCAATACCCAGAAACCCAACACGTACACACCTAGCACCTACACACCTAACACTTGTACACCCGATTTACGCAGCTGATTTACGTGCCTAAGGCTAACCAAATGTACTAATCAGTTATGCGAATTAGGCGTTGGGCTGGCATGGGTGTGTGAATTCTCACGTGGTTTAGTGCTGGTGGTGTATCTGTGTACCCTCCATTTTCGCAGGTGCGAATCTTTGAGTTTATTCCAAGTGTCTAATTGACCTGCCAGCTGACCCCTTGACGCTTCTAGTGTGCACTAGGGTGACCCATTGAGCGACTACTGACAATTTCTACGGATATGCTGGAATAAATGGAATTAGTTATGTTGCTAAAGATATTCAGCACCAAAAAGTCATGGTCTAGCTCGGCCCTAATTGCGCCCACATATGGTCGGCCCCGAGCACAAGTTATTCCTCCCAATTTTGCAGTTCAAGAAAGGATTGTCTTTGTTAAAAACTTATGACCACTCTCCATATCTCTAAAAGTTTTCTTCTTGCGACAAACTTGGCATCTACAGTCACAACCGAACTATCCATTGCACCTCTACGCAACTGATACACCCGAACGACGTCATCTACTCATTTTATATCACCCATGGCTTCACATGATCGACTCACACCGCTGGAGGCACTGCCTCCCGAGATTCTTCAGATGATTCTGTCTCAGGTGTCCTGCACTGAAGACCTATCCGCGGCCATTAATGCCAGTCCAACAATCTTCCAGTCCTTCTCGGGCCGGCGTGAGAATATCCTCATCAGAGTCATCCAATCCAGCCTTGACCTAGAAATCTTCATGATGGTTCTTGGTATGGTGGACGTTCCGAATTTCGGTAACCTCCATTACGTGCCTGGGCCCGAGATGGCTTCTTTTTTACGCTCCAGTGACAGTGAAGACTCCTCGATCAGGTGGCGCCTTTCCCGACTTCGTGAGCAAAATAGACTCGCCGATCAATTTGAGAGGGGACTCTTGAAGCGCCTCAGAGAGTGGCGCAAGTCCGGCGCACCTCAACCGTTTCCAATCCCAGGAACTAGGCGGCTCGTTGACGAGGAGCAAATGGCCCAATTCAGGCGAACAGTGAATACTGTCGTCGGAATCTTCGGCAGACTCAAGAGGTATATGGAACAGATATGCCGCTGTCCACCTGGTCCCTTTCGCCATGCATGGGTCCCTGGCACTCCTTCTTGTGACTTTGAAGTCACGGTGAATTCATCAGGGGTCACGGTGTTCACATGGAAAAGATGGAGTGCAGAGTTAGCCGAACTACGATACATGCAGAACATTTCCGAGTTGAGACAACGAGAATTTCTGGGGCAACTCCTCGAGAGAAAATTGATGGGGTGGGCACACTAAGCTGGCATCCTTGCGTATACCCACCCGTTCTCCCTCTTTGGCCGGCTCTGGTGTGCGTCTACTCTCGCACTGTGTCTTTGGAGATCTCAAAAATGGCGTAATAGCCATATATGAGGATATTGCGACAGATTTGATCAGTCAAACTCATCGCAGTTTTGGTCATTCCCGGGGACCGAGGGGGGGGGGTTGACTTATGCATCAAGTCAATTTCATGGAACTAGTCAGCACCGGAGGGCCACTGCCGCCGTTCTGAGCACGCATCGATCCGGCCATCGGAGGGAAAAGGACGGCACGAGCCTCGGTTTCACGGAAAGTTATGCTAGCCAGCACAGGCCTTCTTCTAGCTTTCACTGGACCGCAGATTCATTGACGCCATCAGCTTGGAAGCAAGACGCATTCTTCTCTGCGGCATTCGTGGCCGGCTATTGGCTTCTATACACATAGCATCGCGGGTTGGCCGCTCCGCCCAAGGTCAAAGAAGCGACTCTTGTTCAGCGACTCTTGTTCAGCGGGGATAGAAATCTGCGGAATACGGCCTGGGTGTTTGGAAGAGGACCATGTGTGTTTGCAGACACTTGGCTCTGCCGGAGGTTGAGCACAACCAGAACATGAGAGTAGTTTGGGGTGGATGACTTCTACGAGCCGCCCTCCACGATGGCCCTCTACACCGGTACATCGCCACCTCTAAACCACGAAAGAGTTCAGCATATCCTCCGTTTTGACAGCTGCGAGTTTCCGATTTTGTACGAAAAGGAGCCTTACTTGACCTAAGTAAGACGCCAATGTCGGTATAGTTTCGATAGAAAGCATATTGAGACCAGTTAAAATACCAGCGTGGTGATTACATGCATCGAGAACACAGATGAAACAAAATGATGTCCATCGCCGGCGTTCAATGTTCGTGTTATCCCTATTGAGACGACATATCAGCAATCAGTAGGTTTTCTTTTGTGAGGCATCCCAAGGTCCAAGCTAGACTCCAAATCTCGGCACATATTATTGTTTCAATGATATCGAACTGCCGTGAGAGTACATTGCAACTTATTTCCTATTGGTGACTCGCCTACAGGTAGAACACACGTACAGACTAAGAAACGTTAGGGCCCAAGCATCTAATGACAGAGACAGACACGATCTTGGATTATATTTCCAAACAGTACCCTTCATTTCACGTCGTGGATATCACGCTGGCCTCATGGCCCGTGCATTGCATGGACAAAAGTACCATGTATGAACGCCATGCCTCCAAAGTCAGAGTCCCGGGGTATCCATGCGATGAGACATGCTCAGGGGGGCGCTCGTCTTGACTTCTGCAACCCCCTCACCGACCTCACCACAGGATTGCCTTGAACTCCTGCAATCTGTCCAAAGTCTCAAAGATGGTTTACCGTATGGATTTCAACGTCGACGGCGGCTGCCGTGGAAATGGCAAGCCCGAGGCGATCGGGGCCGTGGCCTGCTGTCTCGAAATCGACTACGGAAAACGATACAGGTCAAAGACCTGCCGGCTGGATGATGACTACACAACGCCGACCAGCCAGCGCGCCGAGATCACCGCCATCATCCTGGCCCTAGAGTGGGCCCTCGAGCGGTACGACGAGCTGGAAGGATACCCCAGGCTTAAGGTCAACATCAGATCGGACTCGCGGTACGCCGTCGACTGCATGACGAACTGGATTTACACGTGGGTCCGGAACGGGTGGACCAACTCGCGGGGGTTCGAGGTTGCCAACCGGGATCTCATCGAGAGGGCTTCCGAGCTAGATGACCGCGTCAGTGAGCTTGGCTCGATCAACTACATCTGGATACCGAGGGCGGAGAATGCGGATGCCGATGCGCTGTGTCAACAAGAATTGGACGAGCAGGAGGAAAATTCGCGTTTCTTTTCAATATTGTGATGGAAATTTGCGTGGGTTCCGCCCGCGATGTGAGCTTTGCTGGTTGAGGGATAGTTTGGTCTTTATGATCAGGCTGACTATTTCTGCAATAGGGATGGCCATACTAACTATTGTCCAACGGGAGAGCAAGCCGGAGTATTTGGTTCTGGAGATATAATGTTAGTGGCGGAAACCTGAGACGGTCATTACGAGACAATTGACAGCCGGATGGCAATTAATGGCACATTGCGCATGATGAAGTTGATCACTAGTACGTGATGTAATTATTTCTTTCGCATTGCTGGTATCATGCAAAATGCTATGAATATTAAGTTGAATTAGGACCTCCGCTGCGTTGACGGCCGACCTACGGCCTCAACCTCACTCCTTATCCTCGCTTACACTCCTGGTGGTCTCCCGTTTGAGACCGACAGGGAGGCATGACCTGGCGGTCAAAACATCTGCCATCCAAGGAGACGTTTTCCCCGCCTCGGTTTGACAGCTTAAGCACAGATGGTAGCGTCCAGGTTAACGGGCTGTGGGCAGCCGTACACCTTCTTCATGGCGGGCGTGCTGTAGCAGCTGGCCTGGCCGGCGGCGCAGTTGAAGAGCTCGCAGCCGTCGCCAGGGGTCAGGATGTTGCGCTGGTCCGCGAAGGGGTTGCCCCACTCTGTGCTCAGCTCGTCTGGAAGAATGTTAGCTTGGGTAGAGACAAAATAGGGAGGTGGTGATGACATACAGTAGGCGTAGTCTGGGTTGGTCGAGAACGAGTATCCGAAGAACAGAGGGCTGGTCAGGGTCTTGGTCTTGGCGACCTTGACGGTCTAGACATTCTGGATTAGCTTTTTGCTTTTTCGCAACATCATGGGTTTTGAGGGAAAGGGACTGACCGAGCCGGACTTGCGGAAGTCCTCCGAGAAGGACTGGCCGGGTTGGACTGTGGTGAGAGGGCCGGTCGCGCTGCCGTCGTAGGGGAACGACTGGACGTAGATGGGAGCGGCACAGTTGTTCTTGACAACAGCTTGCTGGGCAGAGACGCCGGTGGCGACGAGGGCAGCGCCCATGATGGTAGCGAAGAACTTCATTTTTGCGGTGCGGTTTTGGTCGGGGCTTTGTCGGGTGTCTGGATGCTTAGAGGCAGTTGAGCGAGCGTGTGTGTGTGGTCCAAACAAACATAGTCACGGAGAAGATGAACTGGCTGCCCGGCTTATATAGTTCTCATATGACCTCTATTAAGCGGAGCGGAACAGCCGATTCCTGGAATGGACGTCATCTTGGCGGGAGGAGTCAAGAATGCGCCTCATCGTCACTTGCGCGTGTCTTCTGGGGCGATCTTCGTATAGAATCCAACGTGAGGTTCCAAATGTCGTGTCCCGAGGTCACGCCCTCGCTCGTCGGCCATGCCCGTTCGAGGTGTGGGGACGGTAGTGATGCAACATCGTTGTTTGCTACCGTACCCCAAATACGAGGGCGTGCTTCCTTACCTCCTGCCTTCCTCGTATCACTTCTGATGTAAGGGCGGGGTGCTTGTCTTGGACCCAATCAATGCCGCATTAGCTTCCAGAAGACATGTAATCCCCGCAAAAGGATGCCACCGGTGGCGCAGGAACGGCACGGAGTTCTCGGGAGTCGGGACGCACAACTGCTAACTTCAACGTTTCTTAAGTGGTACAGTGGGCCCTGCCAAGCCTTAACCTTAAAGGCTAACTCCTAAAGAGTATAAGCGCTTCAGGTGCTTGGTTCCTTAGAGTTGAGTTATTCTGGAACTTACGGTACTGCTAGCTCTATTTTTAACAGGACTAAATGGGAACGGTGAAGGAAGTTCTCAAATTCTCCTCTATATTGGAAAGAAGAGCATAGTTGCTCGGCTTCATGACACTCGTGGGCGGCGCAAAGGGCCACAGCAGCTGCATGAACACTTGGAGAAATGCAAGACAAACACATTGCTTGTTGTCCACTTCCAGGTTCCCCCTGCAGCTGCAGGTAGGCAACGATTGGAGCATAACGATGGTAATCTGCCGAAGTACCTGAAAAGTAAAACAGAAGGGAACTTTGGATATAAGCATCATTTTGATTGTCTTTGCCTGAGGCAGGGACATGGAAACGGGCGCCGGGGAAAGTATATGCAACAGACCTAGTGAATTGAAATTGAAAGTGTCTAATGACAGCGCGATCCGATATACCCGATCAGGCCTATGGCTGACATCGATGATGGTGGATACATCACAATGCCTCGAGGTTGAACGGACCATGCTGATCCACTGTCTCCCACACACCGCTCAACGAACTAGCCTCGCGCTTGATGAACTGTCCATATCCCTTGTCTCCCAAAATGCCACCGTGGTCCCGGTCCCAGACAACTTCACCGCGCAGGATGGTATATCTCGGCCAGTTGGTAACTACCCTCCCCTCATACGGGGAGTAGTCCACATCGTGGTGTAACATTTCGTTCTTCAGCGTGATGTTTGGTCTCTTTGCATCTGGATACCAGATCACCAGATCTGCATCCGACACACCGGGGATCATCGAGCCCTTCTGCGGGTACAGCCCATACATCTTGGCCGCATTGGTGGACGTGACCTCGACGAACTTTGTCAACTCGATCCTGTTGGCGGAAAACGCCAGTGGCATTCTCGTCTCGATCCCAGGAAGCCCGTTGGGGATGTACTTGAACCTCCCCACGGGGTGCTCATCCGTCACGCAGGTCTTCTTCCCCGTCTGCGCGTCATCGTACCGGAAGGGACAGTGATCCGAACTGAGGATGGAGAAGGTGCCGTTGCGCAGGCCCGTCCAGATCGCGTTCTGGTCCTCGGCATTGCGCGGGGGAGGCGAGCAGACGCACTTTGCGCCTTCGAAGCCGGGCTTGTCCAGGTCGTCGCGCGTGAGGAAGAGGTACTGAGGGCACGTCTCCGCGAAGACGGGTTGGCCGTGGGTCTGAGCCTCGCGGATCCGGAGCGCTGCCGCTGGGTCGCTGACGTGAACGAGCAGGATCGGGGTCTGGGCTATAAGGCCCGCCAGCGCGATGGCGCGGTTGGTTGCTTCTGACTCTAGAATCGGCGGGCGAGAGTTGGAGTGGTACTTCGGTGCGAACAACTTCGCGGCCTCGAGCTTGTCCGTGAGCCAGTCCAAGACATCACCGTTCTCCGCGTGTATCATTGTGAGGATCTTGTTCTCCCTCGCCGCCAGCAGCACGGACAATATCTCCCCATCTCGAAGCTGAAGGGCCTGGTATGTCATGTAGATCTTGATCGAGGTGACTCCATGTTGTCTCAAGAGCTTCATCTCCTCTAGAGCCTTGGGACCTGCATTTCCCATGAGAAGGTGAAAGCCGTAGTCGCAGTAGCAGTTCCCCGAGGCCAGGCCGTGCGTGGCTTTTATAGCCTCCAACGGGGACTCAGCTTCCTTCTGTAGAGGAGCGAACGAAACGAGGGTGGTGCACCCTCCGGCAATGGCTGACCGCGATCCAGTCTCGTAGCTGTCCGCTGAGCTGCCCTTCCCGAACATGCTTGGCTCTTGGAGATGGACATGGCAGTCGATGCCACCGGGCTATGAGATGGTCAGCTAGGTTTGTCCATGATCTAGAGAGAGACGAGAGAGTGTGCAGGCCAGCTTACCATGACATATCCACCCTCGGCGTCGATGAGCTTCGACGCTTTGGCTTTACCGAGCGATGCTGAAGGGGCAAGGAGAACAATCTTTCCGTCTTTGATTCCGATATCCAATGGCGCTACATCGGCGGCAGTAACGCAGACACCATTCGTGACAACAAGGTCGAACTCTTGGGGAAGAGACATGATGCCGGACAGGGCTCTGGTAGGGTGCACAGCGGCCGCCCGAGTCCAAGGCTGGGGTCGACTACTCAACTAACACGGCTCAGTGAGCCAATAGCAGCCACTAGAGGAAAACGCAAGACCCTCAGATCCGCAGCCTAGCCACCGAGGCTTCGATGTAGAAGCCTTGAGGGGTCGAAGCCAGCATGAATCAGCGCCCGAGAAGCGACCATCGTCATCGACGTCGTTCCCGCAGCTACTAGTGCCGCAGCCAATCACATCAAAGAGGCAAGCTTATCTACTCGAGAAGGAAGAGTGGGCGATAGCCGTGACATTCTGTCATGCACATACGACCACTGGCTTGAGATGGTCTAGATTGAGGTTTACCCTTAACGTGAATAAATTTCGATGACCGGAAAAGTGATTGAGGAGCTATGAGAACTTGTTCGGCCGTCTCCACCCTCTTGAATGGTCTTCTTTTCACAACATGTACATCGTAGGTATTTGACAGTGGTGAGCTCATATTTCCTGGAAAACTCTTGAGGCAAGAATCATCAAAAGAGTTTATGAACAGCTTCAACATAGTCATTGAGACATCGAGCGGCGCCGAGGTGCTGTGCCAGTGTGTAGCCAGGCCACACAAGAGTACAGGTCAAGATAAGTGTGCACGCAGCCCGTTACCTCCAGTTGAGAAAGATATTACAATAATGAAGGCAGAGAAGAAAAGGATATGGGAGGTTGAGCGAAAGCTGTTGGCTCTAGCGAAGGCTGTTGGCCGTGAATTCGTCATTTTTCGTGATTATTATTGGGCACTAAGCTGTAACGGAAGGATTTTCTGATTTACTCCACGCCATGCTCAAAGCAGCTTACCGCTGACTGCTTTGTCACGGAGTATAACTACGATCCTTCGGAAGCTTTCAACATTAATCAAGAAGCGCAATGCGGAAAATCTGCTACAAAGTCAATTGCACGTATTCCGCCGCAGGAGACTGACTCTCCTTTTTGACCAAGCCCAACACACCTCTATCTCCTGGTCATGATGAATTTCTCTGCTTTTGCCCCTCTCTCATTCCTTCTCGGCCAGTTGTCCGCCGTCACCTCCACCGGACAAATGGCGATCTTGAACACCGATGGCTTCTCGAACGGAATCATCGGAAACTCCACTGGCGGCGATTCCACTTGCATCTCTGGTAACATTGTAGTGCCTATCAACGCGACCGGGACCAACATCCTCTACACAGCGCCTCAGGATCAGGGGCGCGTAACAGAGTCATTCGTCGAGTTGAACGAAGTCGACTCGACTTTCGCCATCAACGCAGTATCCGGTGGGCCCAGTGTCATATCAGGCTCCTACAGCATCTTCAGCAAGCTCTGCCTGCCCAGTGATCCCGCAAAGGCGGGCAAGGTGAAGACGGTTCAGCTGTTGACACACGGCGCGACTCTGGACCACACCTACTGGGACATTGCGCCGGGCTACAGCTACGTCGACGTCTCGACGGCAGCAGGCTACGCCACGCTTTCCTACGACCAGCTGGGCGTGGGGAATTCGGACCATCCAGACCCCATCCAAGTTGTGCAGGCAGCATCGCAGGTCGCCGTGACGCATAGGCTGGTCGAGGTGCTCCGAGGCACGAAATTGGGCGGGTTCGAGTTTGACAAGATCGTCGGTGTCGGGCACAGTGCAGGAAGCACACTGACCCAGGCCATCACCACGAATTACCCCAAGGATTTTGATGCCGTGATCCTGTCCGGGACCAGCACCAGCGCGGCATCAGTTGCACTGTCGATGGCGGCATTCAACTTCGTCAACGCAAACACGGATCCGTCGCCGAAACTCAGAAGCCTGCCCGCCGGATACCTGACGCAGCAGTCGGCAGTTGGCATACAATTTGCCTTCTACCGGTACCCCAACTTTGACCAGAACGCGTTCGAGCAGCAGGTCGCAAACAAGCAGACGAACACGCTGGGCATCCTGCTTACGCTGGGCGGCATCATCGCCCCGTCGGCGCAGTTCACCGGTCCGGTCGACGTTGTTAACGGGGAGAACGATCTTGTCTTCTGCGGCGGAAACTGTCTCTATCCCACTGACCAGAACAAGGCTGTTCTGGCCGTGTTCTACCCGGCAGCGTCAAGTGGGAGCCAGACGTACATTGCCGCGGGTGCTGGGCACTCTATCGCGGCCCACAAGAGCGGGCCGGACAGCTTTGCGCACATGGTCGGCTTCTTGCAGGCAAATGGTCTGTAATTAGCGAGGATGGTGAGGATTTGTTGACAGGCGGAGGTTGTTATTTCGTGGCCTTGTTTGCCACGATGTGAGAAGATTGTTTAGAGTCTGGTACTCGCTCCACGACGCTTGGAAGGAAACACCATCATATTCCGCCACATAGAATATTATTTCGCTTCCTGTCCACTGGGATTCTCTGCGCTGCCACACCCTTCGCCATGGCTGAAGATTCGCCCGACTCTCAAATTTTGTCTCGAACACGACGTAGGCAGGAAGCTTGAGCCCAGCAGGCCGACAAGCCTCCGACCATGCTCTCTGAATGTTCAAGTCCTTCCCATGGTTCATCATGCCAACTCCACGGAGTGCTTCTTACATTATTTCAGGCCACGAAAGGAGGGATCACGTCTCAGGTGCTTTCAAACCTTGATTGCCCAGGACACTCAAAACGTTCTCGACGTTTTTGCGGCTCAAGCAAGCATTTTATCACCTGTTAACATGCGTGAACTCGTCACGTATTCATAGCCGATTATGAGTTGATAAAAGAGTTGAAGAAAGTATTGTTCCCCTTGCTCAAGACGTTTTGCTAGAATGCACAACTTTGAATCGAAGGCTACGTTAATAGCTTGCGGCCTAGTATAGTCACCTGCTCCATTTGGAGTCCAGCAGAAATACTTTCAAAGACCACAAGATCGTCTCAAATATTGTCATCGGTCCGAATATCAACACTATAAGCATTGTATCCCCTGATCTTCCATACTCGCCATGATGAGATGCCATTAGGGAACGCTCGCTCAAGCACTACCACTCTGCACCTTGACCTAGCTCATTCCCAGCCTATGGTAACCTGGTAGGCTGTGGAATGGGATTAATGGACGCATCGGAGTGCAGTGGCCGGATTTTCACCAGGTAGCAATCACGCAACGGCGTAAATTTTCGGAACGTAGCGAAGCCCACCGTCTCCTCGCCCGGGCATTCTTGTTGACGCGATCAATCTACATGGGACAGGGATGGGAGTATAATGGCAAATGATATAGTCGCTCATCATCGCTCATCATCGCTCACCCGAGGTCTTGGTCGAGAAGCCGGTGGGGGCCAAGGACCACTCGAGATGCAGCCTCGCGTCGGCAGATCACCCTCTCAAGAGGGAACTGGGCCTGGGACGCCTCTCACGGGCCGTACCGAATCCCCGAGAGTGGGCTCTGACCTCTCACGGCCAAGCTTGTCGTTCACAAACGGCTGGAGAAAAAGGCCCGAATTTGTGGGCCTGCCGCCAAGAGCAGGCCGTGGGGTTGGTTGTTCTCAAGCCAGAATTCGTTTGTCAAAAGTCTTTTCTCGGTGGGTAAAGAAATACTTCGAAGTGACGATGAATCATGTAAACCTAGGGTCTTGAGATCTACAGAAGGGAAGTTGATCACCGCGCGGTGTCAATTGTATGAACGAGACGGGCTCACATTCCTCCATGGCAAAAGTTCGGCGGCCGCGCACAAGTCGCCGGGTCTTCCGCGCTGTCCGGATTCAAGTGCCTTACGAAGGCTCGCCCTGCAGCCCAGGTCTAATGGCCTCTTGCCCACACCATGCTGCTCTGTATTGCAACCGTGACATTGTTTCATAGTCAGTGGCCAAGCCACGTGGGCAACAGCCGGGCGGCTCTTTTGGCCCAACCCACAGCAACATGCAGGGGTGTGGTTTGCTGAAAACCACCGGCTGCCATGAACGGCAATCTCCCTGATTTAGATCGAGCATGATTCCCTATATGAGAGGCTGTGTGATGGCTGAGCGACTCGGTCGGGAAAGGCAGATACAGTAGATCCAGGAGGCAGAGAAATGCCGTGGCCTTTGCTGCCTGCCAAGAGAATCTCCTGACCAGCATAAGGCAGGGCCGAGCTCTAGGCATGCCACGACGAGTCACCCCTGCATGGCTAGACTGTATGCCAGGCAAAGATGTGCGCCCGCCTCGTAGTCGTGGGACTGCTACGCAGTAGATTGGCACGGGAACACTTGGCACCTTCGCCCGATGCCCTCAGTACCACCACCAGCGCATACACTGTGGTACTCGCCAGGAAGAACGATTTGGCGGGGAGCAACACATCGCTACTAGCAGACTCCTTGCTTGGGGGTACAGTCCTACGCGCTCGCTGCGGCTGCATATGCCGAATACGATCATACTTGATAAGCTCGCTCGCTCTGCCGGCACCAAGGTCAAATGGGGTCACCAGGACGACGCTGTTCACCCGATCGCAGGAGGGAGCGATCTGAGAACACCGAGTGCCGCACCCCGTACTACATTACAGGGTGCGTCCCTATGCCGGCCTGATCCTTGACGTGTCGGCGCTGAAATATGCTGGCGCCCGACGGCTCTGTGGGTGAGAGATTTCAACTTGCTGACTTATCTGCGGTGTGAGTGACGACAATAAACCCCCTACCGCTCCTGGGCATTCGAACGCAAGGGATTCCATGATCCTCCCCATTGTCGGCTTTTTCCAGGCTGTTCCTCGGCGTTCTTGCTGTCGCTTGGCCTGAACGTTCGGGAGGACCGGCGGCCGATTGAGCAACTCGGTGGCAGCTCTCGGAACCGAGGCCGGAACGTGGAATGCTCAGTTGCTACCCAAGGGGGTGGTGATTCCATGCCTTATGCCTCCGTTGGCATTTCGAACCCCGGATCATGTCAGCCTCGTCCAACTGAAGACCCCTTGCAAGGCACGGTACGGGTAACAGTGGGCACTGGGGTATTGTGGAGCCAGTTCTCGTTGAGACGTTCCACTTGGCCTAATGTCGCGCAAATGTTGCCAGGTGTTGTCAGACTAGGCGGTCTCTTCAGCTTTTGAGGCGTCCTGTGGGTGAGTTTGATTCAGGAGAACTGAAGCTTACGACTTAATACGATCTAGTAACATATTGAGAATTTCCGAATTGCTTTCGTCTCAGCTGTGCCATTTCAATAGATTCAATCATCATGACATTCTTCCTGGCTGAGTGATTGGCCCCCAAACAGATTGTCCTTCTTCAATGACAGATGATCTCAATCCCGGATGACGCCGCGGAAATAACAAGGCTGGCAAGCGCCTCGTCCAGGATACCTAAATCCGTATCTGCGGAAAGGGCCGCTGATCACCCGGAGAGATTTTGGGTCCCTGGAACGCTCCCGCTCTTCATGAGACTTGAGAACGATTGGCCCATAACGTCTTCCTATACGAACTTGGGCTTCTATTCGCCGAAGTTCGATTGTATGCGTGTTGGAGGCTGGGAAATGCCGTCCGCGGGTATTCCTCGATTGTGCCACGGGTAATCTCCAACCTTCTTTGTTGGTGATGGTGTGGTGGTGTGTGTGTGTGTATGAGTTGTCTCGCTCAGGCCCGCGCAGGTCGCCGAGTTTGACTTTTTGGCTTCCTCAACTATCACACATTACGTGCATGGGACCCAAGAAAGATTAGGACGAACGCTGGGAGCCACCGACTTAAGGTTTGCCATGGCCCCCCTCCGTTCCGGGCTCCGCCCACAAGCGCCCCGTGGTTCATACTGGGAGTGGTCTGCCCACCTACCTGCCTGGGCTTAGTGATTGGAACGAGCGGTGCAGATTTGTTTGGAACCTTATTGCTGGCTGAGGCCTCTTGCGTAATGGCCAATGCAAATTTGTTGCATGAGGGCAAGTCACTCGGTCGGACGGCCGATGTCCAGTCAGATCTTGAAGCAGGGGCATTGTTCGGTCTCGCTTTCCACTGTTGTGAAAAGGAGTGGTGATTTCTAAGTGAACTTTACGTTGTAAACTGAGCAAGAATCATTTTGGGCCGCCTTGTCGCGTAGATGATCAACATGCGGGAGCCCCGGGGGTTCCGAAGTCATCAGGCTTCAACGCATTGTCCAGTCAGTGGCCAGCGTGCGGGTTTCTGGCCTGGACCGTTGCATATTTGTCTTGGTATCGTCGGTAGGCGCGGAGTATAGCCCAGGAGAGCCAGCAGCAGCGGCTTTGAGTCCTCGGCCGGAGGTTAGTGAAACGCCGACGGTGACCACCATCGCGGGCGCTGAGAGGCATCTGTTGTGAGAGCAAGCCTTGGCTTGGCACAGAAAGGGAGGCGATCTGCGCTGGTATGAGGTTATTAAGATGAATAAATCAGATAACGCCCACCGGATAAATTCTCCGAATTCGATTGGCCCCTGAAAAACGGGTCACAGTGCCCGTTGGGAACAGACGCCCCGTGACGAGCGTGGGGATCCAGCATGATCCCGGTTGTTCCGGAAGGCCCGCCGTATTGATGTAATGCTCCCATGCTGGGCCACGAACATTCACTCGTACAAATCACACTTGTCACTCTGATTTTATTGCTCTTGTTCTGTCATGGAACATCCGTGGCATGGTAGTAGCCATGCAGGTGATGGTGGTTCTTCACGGCAAAAGAAGCATTCAAAGGAGCGCACACGGACGGAACTGTCCATTGCTAGATGCAGGTCATAAAGTTTCTTCATCTACCGTCGGTACAGGATGCAAGGGGTGGTCCTGTAGGTTCGTGGCTCTCACCTCGTATGTTTCATTGCCTCGGAGCAGGGGCTCTGGCAACAAACTTTACCACGCAATGTGCCTGCGGTAGCGGGAGGATGGCACGGATGAATGCTAAACCTTAATGAAGGCAGTCAAAATGAGTTCGCTGCCCACCCTTCCCGTTCATGAGTGGGGTCTCATGAGGATGGCTTCTCACTCATCTCACCTGGCCGACTCACATTCGATTCAACCGTGAATGTCCCAAGATAGTCGACATGGCGGCGCAAGCCACTGGGGTCTTTGACCCAAACGAGTACTATCGACTGACGAACCTCGCGCTGGGCGGCGAGTTTTCTCTCGATGTCGACGCTTCTAAGGAGATTCCCGATGGCAAGTTGGGCATGGCACCGTCAGGGCTGTACACAGGACAAATCTATCAGATTCTGGAGAACTCAGATGATCCGGGGCATTACTGGTTCGCGAGCTCCTGGCTAGGGGCGAAAAAGAAGATGGACGCTGTCATCAACGACAGAGGGGACTACGCACCATTCCTGAGGAATTTCACGACCGATTACAACCAGACGTGGGGTCTCACACAACACGTTGATGTTGCAAACAACCGCACGACATGGACGATTATGCCGGACTGGTTCGGCGGCGTGGGATCAAGCATGGCTATGAGTGTTTACAACGACACCAAGCAGCCCTACCTGGCCACGCCCGGACCGAACCCCGATCTTGGGAACGGCGACGTCACTCAGGCATGGTTCATCACGAGGGAAGAGTTGACTATTGACGACCCTACATTTTCGGCAACGAACTTGCCAGCTCTGGCTACCGCTGTACGTGTCTTTTCTCCCACACGGACTGGTTCGTTTACTGACAGAAAATCCTGGATAGGCACCAATAACACCTGAAGGGGTGACAGCGACTGCTGAGGCAACACCAACGTCTACGGCAGGCTCAAAAGAAGAGTCAAGTGAAACTGATCACCTCGCTGGCCCACTCATCGCCGCTGCCGTGGTCCCAACTGTAACCGTCTTCCTTTCAGTCATTGCCTTCATCGCTTTCATCTGCCTGCGCCGCCGCAGGGCAAGGAGGATGGCGCGGAACATGCCTTACGGAAGCGGGACAGCTGCAGCGTCCAAGGACGGCCTCGCGTCCGAAATCCTCGACACCTTCAGCGTGGAGACATTGGGCCACTGGCGTCGACGACACTCGCTGCGAGAGAAAGGCCAGCCGTTCTCGCAGAGCGTGGCAAGCAGCCACCTGAGCGAGCCCCGACTCCCGCGCCTGCCCGAGGACAGCGCCATGTCGATCAACCCGCGTGCGAATCCGTTGAGGCCTCCACCATTGCGAACAGCTTCGTCCGGCCGGGGTAACCCTCAGCTTCACGGCAGACCAGCATTCTTTGGTTCTTCAGCTCTAGGACTGTCCGACACTGATACGACCCTGACCAGCCAAGATTTGTACCACATGCAGATTGAGGAATTAAGCGGACTATCGCCCACTAGAAAGCCCCCGTGGATGGAGGAACGCAGCCCAAGTGTTATGGAAGGAAAGGGGATGGAAGTCTTGGACACGACGTCTGGCGACATGCACAATCATGATCAGAGACATGGAAGGAAGAATAGGCCACCAAGTCTTTTCGAGTTGGAAAATACCCGGCCGGCGAGCAGATATGAGCTGGAATGAATCAGTTATCTGCTATGTGCACAACATGTACATAAAAGTTGTTTCAGCGTTCCATTTTATTTGTTTATCACCAGCAAATTACCAACAGTCTGGGGGCGACACGGCACCAGTCCATACAAGAATAGCTTTAAAAATTAAGTGATAATCCCACGATATCGTGCCTTCTCAAGTATCGGCATGCTGCAGCATCAGTCTTATTGCCTGCCACTCTGGCCAGCTTTTAAGGTTTTTCCGCGGGCAAAGGTGTGCTGCCGGACTGTTATTTTGGCAATACTTTGAGAAAATCAAATTGATGGCTTCATACGTGTCAAGAGGACAGATCACCTGATCTACTGCGCTCAGTACGCTTCAATAGGAGGAGGCGACCGAGGATCTTCCGAATTTTTGGCGAGAACTCAAAAGACGAGTCCAGACTGGGCCTCTCGCAGCAAACTTTGCCAAGTCGACTGTGCAGGGTTTGAACTGAGTGCTCCTGCCCAAGGGACCATGGGACGGTTCTGGGAGTCGGCACGCAGGCACATCGTTTCAAATCTGCTACTTGTGCGAGTCCGAGGGAAATGACCAGACGGTCGGGGGATGACGTGCAGGCCCAGGTATCACGATAGGAGTGCTGGATCTACGCTTCGGCGAAGGTTGCTGTCATGCAGGGGCAAATCTACCAGACGTTCATGACGAAACAGAGATTTATTCTCCGGAAGTCATTTATTCTCGATATTGTTGCTAGCAGCGCGCGCGGCTGACCAGGAGAGTTTCGATCAACCGGTCTATCTGGTGTCGCCATACCGCTGGGCACAGAGAAGACAATGAACATAGCAAACAACAGATTCTTACACATCTATGCATATTGAAAAGACACAAACTCTCAAACCCTCATGGAACGAGACATGCTCCCTATTACATAACATTGTGCGAGGCATATCATTGGTTCGGCTCCCCCGTCCATCTGATCGGCGATCGAGCAGAGCCTGAGCCTCCCCGTGGCCAACTCCAGAAGGTTCCCCAGAGTCGCGTGAACTGATATGCTTGGGCATAGCCTACCGACAAGCATAAACAGAATGGTCCGATCTTCCTTCGGTTACGGACCCCATACGGCTAGGATTGCCCGATGTCCGCTCGCGGGGCGCCCTCTTCGAGAAGGTTGGTTCTAGACGCCGCGGGACCACTCGCAGGCGCATTTAAGGCATTATAGGCGCTGCTTCCGGCGACGAGATTGTGCCACAAAGAGGTCAATTTTCTGAACAGAGTGTCACGTATCATTAATAGCTACTGAAACAGAGCCACGTTCGGGAGCAGCATGGAAAATATAAAATCAGGGGCTGGACTTTCGGCCGGAAGTGGTTTATATTTCCGCGCTGAATTGAGCCTTGCCTCAGCTTCGGTGTACGCGTAAAAGTAAGTTGAAATTTATATGGTATGGGGGCTTATACGTCAGATATTCGGTACCCCAGCCGATGAAACCGACAATTTTAGGCGACTTTCGACCGGCCGTCTCGTCAAAATGAGTGACCTGGACGAGCTATGGAAACGCCTGAGAGCAGTGAGACACATGAATGTACCTTCAACCTTCTATATTTTGGGCTAAGTCGTTGGACCAGGGAAAACAACAACGAATCTATAGATTGGTCAGTAAAGTCTGATGAAGACCGAAGTTGTGAAAGAAAGAGCCAGCTATTCAGTGCAGTGTCGTGAACTTGCATAATTTTGCTGCGCCCTGAGAAAGAAAGCAGGAGAAATGTTGATCCAGCTTGTACGGTCTCAAGGGGAACCTGTTAGTTGACATTGAAGCACTCAATTAACACAGTCATGTATTATCATAATTGCTCAGCGAGTAGCCCTGCTTCTCACACACATGCATACTTAGTCACACATTGTCCAAAAGCCTGAGTCGCTCTCTTCCGCGTCGAATACGGTCACAAGTGTGTTCACTTCCGGCTCGGATATCCGAAATGGGGGCCACACATCTGAGCCTTCTGAGAATTATCGACTCTTTTTCAAGAGACTCCAAGCTTTCGGTGCTCATCTTTATCTGTAGTAGTGGGTGCTCTATCGGTTCCTAATTGATAGCATTAATTTCATATGTAGTGCATCATGGTTTTATTGATATAAACAAAAAGCCAGCTATTTGTATTTTTATTCAATCGTTGACTTGGAAACGTAGATTATAGACTGGTATCTTATTAACAGACAGTCTGGGTGACTAAGATACGCCGCTTATCATTACTACTGGTATGATGTCTTGGACGAAATTGAATCATTATTGAGTTATGAAGCTCTTCAGACGCCTGAATACAGGTTCAAGTCAAGTCCAACCCCAACAATGGTCTATGAAACTCGTCAGTACGTTCCCGTGCTGCCAAGGGCAACATCATCGTCGGCCCGTTTTCAGGACATCCATACGGCCTCATTTCAACGGTACTTTTGCTATACGTCCCCAATTGGTCCAGACATACCACGCAGGGTTGATCCATGAATTTTCAAATGATAGGTATGGAATTGAAGCTGTAGTTCCAATTATCAAAAATGAGATAGGGAAAGGAATTGGTCAAATTTTTCGAAAATCAGCATTCTCGTGCCCCAACACAGAATGGTTGCCAAGTTCGAAGCAACCCATTGCCGAAGCACGCCATTTGCTAGTCCAATTGGACGCGCAACACCAGGGACGCTTATCTAAAATGACCATGTCTAGATCGACATGCAATTGCAAGCATTGATTGCGCAAGTTATCTCGCGAACTCTATATTGACATGTCCATCAGCTCTTTCCCCGTCTCTGATCCCAAGTACCGTGTCTCCGGTTCACCCACGTGGCATTGATGCATTGTGCAGCCGCTCCCAGCCATCGATCTGCCTGACATTTCTGATCACGTGGCTCAATATTACTGCTTTTGTTTGTACCGCAAAGATCATGTCCACTTCAGATAAGCAGGCCGCAGAAGATGCGCGGCCGGCTGAGGGCACTGGGGCTCCAGGTAGGCAGTCTTCAGCACGTCTATCCTCTTCGCCAGCTAACTGGCCAGCCAAATGGTATCGCACTCCCTTCTACAATGCCACAATCCTTGGATTCTGCAGTCTGGCTGCCCCCGGCTTGTGGGGGGCCATGAACAGTCTGGGAGCTGGTGGCGGGCAAGCACCGTACCTGGTCAACACCGCCAACGCACTTACGTTCTGTCTCATGATCGTTTCTTGCTGGCTCACCAGCTCGCTCGTTAAATATGTCGGAATCAAAGGAGCACTTGTGGTCGGAACCATTGGATACGCACCCTACAGCGCCGGCTTATACCTCAACAACCGATATGGCGTAGAGTGGCTCGTCATTCTCGGCGCTGCCTTTTGCGGCATATCGGCAGGAATATTCTGGGCCTCGGAGGCCGCGATAGCGATTGCTTACCCCGAGCCGAGAAACCGCGGGCGCATGATCGCATACTGGATTACCTGGACCTGCGTTGGGCGCATCCTGGGCGGAGCTATCAACCTGGGCTTGAACTCGGACCGGAGCACGGCAGGCCAGGTATCGTACACGGTCTATCTGATTTTCATCGCACTCCAGGCTTCGGGGCCGTTCGCGGCCTTGCTTCTTAATCGGCCATCCAAGGTCCAGCGCTCGGACGGAAAGCCGGTGGAACTGGAGATTTACGACAACCCGTGGCAAGAAATCAGGTCGACGACGCGAGCTTTCCTGAATAAGAAGTTCCTACTCCTGATCCTCTGGATCGGCCAAGGTGTATACTCGGAGGCTGTGTACTACACATACATTGCCCTCTGGTTCAGTGTACGAGCTCGTTCTCTGGGGTCATTCCTCTCTGGGGTCGTCGCAATTATCTCCACCAATTTGCTGGGGGCATGGTTAGATCAGAACCAAATCGCCATCAAGAAGAGAGCCCGGTGGGCATTTGCTGTCATCATGGTCACCCAAGGAGCCTGGTGGATCTGGCTTACCATCAACGTCACCGAGTATCGACGCACCGGACCGCTTTTCGACTGGGCTGACGCGGGCTTCGGAAGGGCTTTTGGTCCGTTTATATTCCTTGTCGCCGGATTCCAACTCAATTACAACTTCGCCTTCTATCTCATTGGCCAAATCTCCGAAAGCCCTCAGGAGACTATCCGTCTTGCTGCCCTCTTGCGTGGTACAGAGTCGGCGTGGCAGGCGCTGAGCTATGGCCTTAATGCTATCCCAATCTTTGCGACGGTTGGAGGTACATATTTCAATTTTGGTATCTGGGTTCTTGCTTTATACCCTGCATGGCTGGTAGTCAGCAAGATTGGAGTTGAAGAGCCAGGTAGCGAGAGTGGGGCTGTACTGGAGGAGCAAAGCCAGGACTGGATAGATGGGAAGACTAAAGTCTAGGATGCCATCTAAGCTCGAATGAGGAGCATACTAATGACATGTGGCTTGGTTAGGTGTGAGATGTATCTTGTACACAGACGGTATTAGAGAATAGTGGCGGCAGAGAAAGATCTCGACCAATCATTCTCTCCAGGGCTGTTGGCCATATGCGTTTTCACTGAGCAACATTCTGATGAACCTAATTCTGATTGGCAGGGAATCGGGACATTACTTCCGTGGTTTTCATCCAAGACAGCCATTACTTAACGAAGAACAGTTCTACAAGACCACTTCGGACATTGGAGAAGCTATCAATTTGACCACTACCTAGGTACGTATCGGTACAATCTGTTGTGCCTTCCGCATGCTACGCATGGTCCGGTCCTACTGAGTCACCCGAGGAAGAAACTTTTTGATGTGAAAGAAAGCAATGTGCCCCAATCCGAGGTTGTGTTCCGCACAAGGGAAAGCAAACCGTAAAATGTGACATGTGAAGGAGGGACAACAGGTCAGTTTTCCGGCAGGTGATCTGCCGACTCAAGTTGCTCGCACATGCCCCAGGTCATGCCATCACACACAACAAACAAACATGCAAGCGCACCGGTTGCAAGAAAAGGACCACTCTTCAGAGTCTGAGCCCCCTACCTTACCACGCATCAAATAGTCACTTGGCGCAGCCCATGTACTGGAAGCACTCCTTGAAGGAGCGGGTCTCGAGGGCGAACAGGCCGCCCTGGTCGAGGAGCTCGGCGGGCTGCCACAGCTCCGGGTCCATGCGGGTGAGCAGGCCCGGGTAGCTGGTGAGACCCGCGGGCTCGGTGACGCCGAAGGGGTTGCGCAGCACGATGTACTGCCTGTCGCCGACGACGGCGTAGCCGCAGATGGAGTAGGCGTGGTTGGCGACGAGGTTGCTGCCGCGGTACATGTGGCCGGTGGCGTGGGTCCAGGCGCACATGGGGTTGATGGTCTATTTGTTCATGTGATCAGTACGAAGAAATGTCAGAACGTGGGACAATGCCAGCACGGTCCTTACCTTGTTGTTCACGCAGTTCTGGCGGACGACGCCGAGCAGCTCGTTGGAGCTGTGGTTCTCGCAGCGGAAGTACTGCGGGTCGCGGCCGTTCATCTGGGCCATGGCCTTGATGGGGTCGCCCGAGTGGGTGCAGGTGATGTCCGGGTGGTGCTCGTTCTTGTTGCTGCTGCCCAGGATCCACTTGGCGAAGGCCTTCTCGTACAGCGAGGGCCAGATGTCGGTGCCGTCTGAGGCGCGCGCAAACACGGGCTCGTTGTTGGAGTTGGTGATGGGGATCTCGTAGTTGACCTCGATGGTCTCGGTCTTGTTATTGTTATTGCCGCCCTTATCGTGGAAGCGGACGCGGAGGGTGTGGCGGCGCCGGTTGCCCTCGTTGTCGTCCTCCATGCGCTCGTTGTGCGGGTGCACGCGCGTGGCGCGGTTGATGGAGGCCGGGCTGGCCCAGAAGACGGAGAACATGGCGGCGATGAGCCAGCTGTTGGTGGACGCGCCCTGGGTCGGGTCGTCGAAGAAGTGCATGGGGCGACGCCTTCCGTCGCCGATGGAGAAGTTGGTCACGTCGTTGACGAGGCGGCGGTTGACGCTCTGGAAGAAGTAGTCGTACATGTCGCGCCACGATGCGTTGGGAGGGGACCACTCGTTCTCGTCCCGGCCGGGCATGTTCTCGTCGTCCTTGTTGCGGATCCGGAACGGGGTCATGAACTCGTTCATGGTCCGCGTGAGCTCCCGGTTGGACACTTGACGCGCGATGCGGTTGCCATTGGCATTGGCCTGGATCACCAGGCGGATCTTTCCGTTCTGGATCCGAGCATGCTTGACTTGCACCTGGTTCAGATCCTTGAGGCCAATCTGCTCCAGATCCTGCAGACGCTGGACCCGGGACAAGTCGGGTGTCATGAGATCACGCTCGTTGAGAAGGTGGATGTCCTTCTCTGTGAGCTGCGAAGCAATGCGCTCCTTCTCGTTGAGCTGTAGGCCGGCGTAGAGCACAGACTTGTTCTTCAAGTCAAACAGCTCATCGTAGTCGGTCTGTAGAACCTGAGATATCAGGGTCGACGCGTTGACCGAGTTGCGATCAATACGTCGGCCGAGCATTGCCTCGACAAGGGCATAGGGGTTGCAGCATCCGATTCTGACATTCTTTGGTTGCTGGTCCGGGCGAGGGCCACGGTCATCAAAGCTTGAGAGCATCATGTCGCTGCGGAGGTCTGGGAGGTCGTCGTAGTCCAGTGTCTCGGTGCGATCAGAGTCGCTCCTCGCCTTCTCAGCCGTGCGGCCGAGTATGGCTTGAACAAGAGCATACGCGTCTACAGCGACGACGTTGCTGTCCTTGGGAGGCTCAGAGACGATAGAGCGTGCGTCACCCATGTTGCAAATATTATTGCTAGGTTTGGTACTGTGTTGGGGTTTTTGGAGTCTGAATAATGGAATGAGTGCAGACTTGTATCTCTGGGCCTGGCTAATGCAAACAAAAAGTCAACACAGCAGAGTTTAAAGAGGGATGTGTGCTGTCTTTATATGGTATTCGAAACTGGCCTCCACAGCCCACGGTCTCATTCTACGGTCCGCTCATCAACAGTTCAACGTATGATTCACCACTCAGTGATGATCAGAATGTACATGAGGAGACTATGGGCCGATTCATGGGACCCAGGCCATCTCCAGCAAGGTGCCCAAGCCCGGTGGACTAGATCCAAGACTTCGACCTCTTGCATGTGGACTCTCGATATCGGGCACGTATTCGTCTTCCCCTCTCTGCCACGTAAAACTCCCAACAAAGTCAATTCAAGAGATCCAAAAAATCGATTCGTCCACGACACGATCTTGAAAACGTTGAGCTGCGCCTCGCTGTTTTGTCCCGCGCAGCACTTCCTCATCGGGGGCATTGTGGTATCCTGAAAAAGCATGGTGATACTTCGCGGCATTGGTTTCAATATGCACGGATTAGCTCGACACTATAGCATACAAGGCACTCGATGACGAGGCCGGCATTACAGACAACGCGCCTCGTTGCACAACTGGCCAGCAGCCCCTCTCTGGGCGTGATCTCGTTGGTTGTACTGGAGCGTTCATCCGAATCCTCAACTGCATACATCACTGGTCGTTCGTATTCCGATGCTACAGACACACGGTAACTTGGACGTGGTGAACAGACACTAAGAGTTGATGTTGCCGAAAGCTATGTTAGCTATGTAAGACGATGTCAACCACCGGGTTGAAAAGGTCTTGGACCCTGAAGCTTCACATGAGAGGGGACCCTTGTCACGGTCTTCCACAATTCACAATTAGGTTCTCGGCCATGCGATTTCCCCACAAAATCCTCTTCGGCTCGATGCGGGAAACATGGGTCAAGGGTGCGGCTCAAGCTTGAGCTCCAAGGGATGGTGGTAACGAGGAGCTGCCAAAGTACGGGAGCCAGGGGCAGGATCGACAAAGCGGCGTTAGGGAAGCTCTTCACTGCTACACCAATCAATCGAGATCTTCATGCAGTAGCTATCACTTATTGCTGCATGCTCCAAGCAGTGCCGTCCATCCCGTCCATGGACAGGACTGAACGAGTCAAGAATATGCCTACGCCGCCCAAGGAATCTAAACCTTGTTGCTGTCTAGTGGACGACTGAGGAGCAAATTACATCCACGAGAAGCAGGAGGCGGGAATGAAAGGACATGTCCAGCTCCACAGCTCTGCGCTCGAGAAATTTCCCCTAGCTCGGCAGGCCATGTTCTAGATCGACTGAAGTTGGGGACCATAGCTGTGTTAGACTTCGTTCCCCTCACACTTTCATGCGCCATGATTTGAAGGTTTGAGGCCACCATTACTCAATTGGTTGCCATCGGAGGTGTCTGAGCCCATATATCCGAAGCTCGTGCATCATCAACCATCGGAAACCAGAAAAGTGTCGACTGTGGTCAATGTTGACATGGCGATACGGCAAGTTCGGCGATGCAGATGTCTGATTGGATTCCGTGGGGAAGACCGGTCAGTTGGAGAAAAGTAGCAATTCTTGCGCTGCAATGTGCTCAATCTCGCAGATGGTTAAATGGGCATGCGTGAGCCTGCCGCAACTGGCTCTCATTGAGTTCTCTGGTTGCTTCTTCGAGCGGGTGGCAGGCATGCACGATGTCAGGTCGTGGAATGGACGTAGCCATTCACAAACCAGTCTGGGCACTGACCGGTATCCGACCGGTGTTGCAGATGCGTTGACTTTGCTGCCCGCCCCAAAGCTAAGACGGCGTCGACGATGTGATACGCCATGCATCGTTCGTACATGCGAGAACAACAGCGAATGCATGCCCATCAAGCTCCAGGACAGGTCTCCGCACGGCTTGCAGTCCGATTCAGAGGTGACGACTACGCAGCTCTTGTCACCAATGATATAGCTCGAGACTACTTTAGGCCATCCAAGACTCGAGCTGGAACCTTGATGGTGCAGCACGTGAAGCTTCGAGTGGGCTCGCTGGTTCCTTGACTAGTGCGCGCCTTAGATCCTGAAATGCCAGATCCGAGCCAAAACGGACGCGAGGACAGATCTGATGAGGGGTGCAGTACATCCTCCAGCCATACTCGGAGATGACCAAAAGGGATACCAATTGCTGGTCGAACAAGGCAAAGCGTTGTTGACGCTGTTGGAAATATCATGCAATGAGGCACTTCCAATCCATCACGGGCAACGAGTCTCCACATCACATGCCAGAGCTTAGCAGTGTCTGGCCATAATCAGACTCAACGGACGGCAATGCCTGGCAAGGACAAGGATCTCCACCCGTTCCGAAATTCAATTTCGATCCGCTGCTGTCCTGGGACAACACACGATTGGTAACATTTTGAGGTCGTAGCTTTTGTTTCACAGCATGCACGCCGAGCTGCTTACACTCCTGGTTAATAATTGTCGACTCCTCACTTCCCCTCGCTGACGTTACCACGCAGCTTCTGCAGCCGCCAACTCAATTTGTCTTCTCTTTCCGTGAACCTCACTTCATGTCAGGCCACATTCAGGTGTTTTTCTTCGTTTTCACATGGATCGGGGATGGAATTGGGTTTGGACGTTGCGAGTCTGGGCGTCGGGCCAGAGCATCCTCTCAGGATCCCGGGTCGATCGGATTTCTCTTTCGGGGTTGGTACTGAACCAAACTATGCTGGACTAGTAGGTACCTAGGTACTCTTGAAGCCTTTCGGACATCGATGCTCTCGCCGAGTCTCTGAACTCCACAGCATGTATGTGCCATCTGGCCAGGTAGCCACCCGTATCCCGCTTCTGTAAACACGTTCATGCGTTTTTCCCCTCAAGAGGCATCTTTATTATCTACCAGCCATGTAACGTGATGGCTAGGGCGTCGATCCTTTCTTCATGTTGGAGGTGGCATGTTCATCAACTTCTATTGTACCGCAGCAATACAGGCGAATTGGAATCTGGAATCGGATCATGCATCACCCACCAATGATTGCCCTACGGTAAATCACCGGTCGAGGCATCCTCGCTGTAATGTTCGCATATCATTCCGATCTCGCAAGGGTACTCTGGAGTACGAGGCAAGACATGCAGCCACTTATACACCCGGGATTGCGGCTGAATCTTCAAAGTCACGGCCTTTCTCCATGGGTGCGTTGGAAAACGTATGTGGTGTACTCGACGGCTTCATTCTTGAGGATGGCGTGATCGCAAACTCCTTCCCGGTGAAAGGGCTGCTGAGTTTGTCTATAGGATTTAGGTATCTGATTACTCACCATTGTTCTCAAGATAGCTACTATCGGTTTGGCAGGTCGTCCAAAGTGCATAGAGCGAAATATTTGTTCCTTGGTAAGAGACCGTTTATAAGAAAAGCGGTTGCAGTTGTCTTGGCTCTTTCAAGTAATCAAGAGAAGGCAGATTTTCCAGTCGTAGTCCATCAGCTATCACTTCATGGAGACGTGCTTTACAGGATCAAGGCGATCTAACGAGGTAGTCTCCAATGCATACATGTCAGCAAAACCAATATGTAGAATCATAAGATCAACGGTCCCGAAGCATCTGTGTAATCATATAGAAGTTGAGGTGGCCATGATTACTGCATGGTGAGGTGGAATACAGGAAATCTATGCCTCAATAGTGGGTAAGAGGATCGATAAGAACTTGTCATCAGTCACTCCCCTGCACAGAGCATCCAAGATGTACTCCCAACATCCACTATAGACTAAGAACTATCACTTGTGGGACTCAACTGGCGAGAATCAAGAGTTCGTTTATTTAAGGGCCATGGTCAGCATTGTGATGGAAACACCATGTCTCGATCCGGGTGCCCTTGTCTCGTAGCTCTTCTAAAACAATTCAAGCTATGGATCGGCATCTGCCATATCCTGCTTGTACCTCTGAATGCACCGGTCCTTGCTCTCCTTGAAGTCGACATGCGGTGCCGGATAACCGAGTTTCTCAAATTCCTCCTTGCTCAAGCGGCTGTGCGGGTCAAACACAGCCTTGCCCTTAACATCTTTCAGCTCCGGCACCCACTTCCTGATGTATTCCCCGTCAGGATCGCACTTCTCCGCCTGCACGACGGGGTTGAACACCGTATAACTAGGCTCCCACCCCTGCGTGTTGTTGCTCAGGTCCCAGTCCACCAGCATCTCGGCAAAGAACCGCTCGCCCCTCCTGTAGTCGATAAGCAGGTTCGTGCGCAGGTAGCTGCTCGTGTTCATGCGCAGCCGGTTGTGCATGTAGGCCTCCTCGCGCAGCTGCCTCATGCCCGCGTCAACGAAGGGCATGCCCGTCTTGCCCTCGCACCACTTCTTCCACCCTTCCTCGTCGTCCTCCCACTGCACGAAGTCGAACTTGAGGTTGTGCGGAAGGTTCATCGAGTCGTGGGGCGTGATGGAGAGCATGTGCCTGTAGAACTCGCGGAATACGATCTCGCGGACCCAGCTTGATATACCCACGTCTCCTGAGTCGAAGCCGTCCCCGTCGTTTGCTTCCGTTGCTGCATTCAGTGCCTCGCGGACTGAGATGACGCCAGACGCGAAATAAGGAGAGAGTCGGCTGGAGTTGTCTGTGGCTGGAGTGGATCTGTTCTTCTTGTAGGTTTTGACCTTCTTTCCGAGAAAGTGTTCGAGACGCTTGATTCCGGCCTCATGACCTGCTGGCCACAGCTTCCGGATACGATCCCTGTCTTTTGTTGACGCAAACTGCTTTGACTCCGGTAATGCAGGGATCTCGGATTTGAAGAGATCCTTCAAGTCTGTCTTGGCCTTTTTATCATTCGCCGCCGGTGTATCAACTACGCTGATGAGCTCTGGATCGTTGGCCACCTCGGCCAGCCAGGCCTTGTGGTAGGGAGTGAAGACCTTCATGGGACCACCCGAGCCGGTTCTCAAGGCCTTAGGCTCTACCACTGTCTGGTCATGCACCACATGAAACGACGCTCCCAGTTCTCCATCCTCCAGTTTATCGACGAAATCTATGTCTCTCCTGAGCTCATCGACCTCGTATTCGATATTGGCGAAAACGTGGCTGATGTTGTGTTCCTGGAGGAATTCCAGCACCTTCTCGCCCTTTTCTCCCCTCTTCTCAGCTGTCAAAATTACCAATGGGATGTTTATACCATGCAGCTGTTCCTGAAGTATTCTTAGCGACTCCAACAAGAAATCGGTTCTTGCTGGGCTGGTGCCGTGCCACTCGAGGTCTTTTGGTGACCACAAGAAGCAAGTGAGGAGATGCCCGGAGCCTTCCTTGGCCTTTTTGGACGCCTCAGATAGCGCCCGGTTGTCTTCAGCCCTGATGTCTTTGCTTCTGAACCAGTGCAAGACATTTGCAGCTTTTTGGTCGTTCTTCTGTTTGTTCACCTGTTCCAGAAGCTCCTCCAGTGGCGGGTGTGCGTCAATCTCCTTGGCTCGTTTCGTTGAAGGGTGCTTGAGTCCGTCCTCATGGGACATGGAGCGCTCATGTCGTTTCGACATTGTTGATTTCGAACGACTGGTTGCCTGATTGATGCAGCTGAATGCTGTCCGGGACAAATGTGGGAAATTGTTCCGAAGGCTTGAAGGCGTAGGCCGTTGATATGATCTGAATACGAGGGAGGTGACACGGTTTGTTTGGAGCTTCAACAATCGAACTTGAGCCTGAGACATGGACAATTGATTTTTGCAGCCAACAAATGAGAGGCATGTTCATTGTCAGAAAACGCCATCTCTACCAAGGGAGGTAGTCAACATGAGGTACAAAGTCTATGACGCAACGGCTGTGGGACCCCTTAGACTACCACCACGGCTCTACTATCCCGGCACATTGAAAGAATGGGACGCAGCTAGTGAACGCCATACAGTCTGTGCCAAGGGTGCGGCTCAACCTCAAATGCTAGCTGCCTAGCCAGGTACGTCTAGAAGCACTTCTAGTTGCAATACCTGCCAACCTTCGATTTTCGGGTGATGGGATTGTGGGCTCTGCCACTCATCTTACTCATGTTGGTCGAAGAAGAGGACCTTTTCCGAGTGCGGACGCGGGAGACAATCACATCCTTGGTCGGAGCAAGTCTTGACCAAACTTTGGTTGTCAAAGCTGACAATGCTAGCACACCAATAGCCTGGACAGAAGACCAAGGTAGCCGAGTGGGGTCTCAAAGAAAGTCGACTGTGTGTATCGAGGAATCCGATAGAAATTCGGTGAAAGGTGACAGTCTTGATTCAATTAGTTTTCAAGCCGGTGTTTGGGAAGTGATTTGCACAGGAAAGACGTAATGCTGCAGAGTCGTCCAGACGAGGAAACACTGTGAACTGGCGTGTGGCCAGAAAATCTACAGAGACTGACCAAGCCCGTTTGACAAGGGCAGCAGCAGTGAATTTTGCACATGGAAAACCTTGAAGTCCAGGGCGCATCTCCAGGTTCTCTGTCAGCTGGATTGAATTTCTCTCCCTGAATATTTGGAAGCACCTCATTGCGCATCCTTGAATGCCTTGTGCCGGAGAGTCAAGCCTGGCCACCCCACCGCCCTCCCCCATACTTCATTCCATAGCCAGGGAAGCAAGCGAAACCGCTGACGACAAACGTTTGCTGGACTGGTCTTTGAGGCTGAAAATTTCCCATGCAGCTTTCTGAATACTTCCCCACCTCCCTTAGCCTCCTTTTCTTCACTTAACATCGCCGTAGACTTTCACTTTTGACGTCGTCAGCCTTTCAGCGTTTCTTCCACCCACGGGTTGCCCACACGCGACACGTTCATCGTATCTACCAGCCTAACCAGCCTCATCTTTCTAGGCATCACCCTTGACAGACAACCTCAATACCACAGACCACCTTTGCGCTCGACGCGACCGTCAACACTCTGCATCAACAACCATGGAGCGCGCGGTTCCCTTCCTCGCCGATGCAAACGGCCCGTACACACAGCTCTTGGCGGCAGAGCAGACTGCGCAGTCGCTCCAAGCGTGGATCCAAGAGAAGAAAGATGCCCTCCGTGGCATCAAGAAACAGGCCACCGACCAAGGTCTTCCTTACAATGCCACCGACGGACACATCGAGCAGCTGGAAGTGGATATCGGTCGACTCAAGCACCTGCTGGAGTGCAACGAAGCATCACGCAATCACTGGCGGGAGATGCACATGGCAGTCTGGCGAGCTACCGTCAGGCCCCTTAAGGTCGTTGACATGCCAAACGAGATTCTTCAGATGATCTTTGCCAACTTCAAAGACGATGGAGACCCACAGATACAGGTCGACAGCTCTTCTTTCGATGACCCCTTGCCTAGCCCCGACGTCGAAAGCATCAAGAGCATTCGACTGACTTGTCGCGCCTTCTGCGAGGTGGCCTCTGAGATCCTCCTCCCGGTTGTTGATGTTTTCTTCACACGGTCTTCAGTACAACGTCTCGAGGAGATTTCCAGCCATCCATCTGTTTCCAAAAGCGTGCGCGTCCTCCGGGTCCAGGCGAATCCTTACAATCCTTTACTCGGCACCAATCGACTCTTATTTTTGGAAGAGACTTACTCTGAGCTCGATAAGCTCCACCATGGGTTTTATAATTATGCAAAGAGGATTGAATGGGAGATGGCCAAAATCATCGACTACGGAGAATTCGAGTCCAGAGAACTAGAGCTCGAGAACATCCATATGGGCTTGGAAGATGCTCTTCGAGTGATGACAGCATTGGAGAGATTACGGTTGCACGCCCAATCGGAGATTTCGCTGGAAGCCTATGAGGACCAGATCAACAAGGCCCTACACGAGGCTCACGAGGAATATGGACGGAGGTGTCTAGAGCAGCAGAGCCTCATGGACGACTCTCAAGTGCTCGCGAACATCATCAGCGCTGTGACTAAAATGCCAAACATCCAGAAACTCTGCATGCCTGACGAAGGCAGCCGCCACTGGGACAACATTTTCAGGAGTGGAAGGGACAAGCGATACGATGAGGAGAAGTACGCAGCCGCGATGGCAGCCACCAATCCCATTTGGGACCTCATGGTCCACGGTGGCTTCAGGGATGAGTCTTCATTTCTATCCGTTGAAGAGCCTCTCTTACCTCTACTGCACAAGCTGCCTTTGATTCTTCAGGTTCCCAACGAAAACTTGACCCATCTCGACATCAATCTGCCGCCTTTGGACAAGCATCAAACGGAGGTTCTAACGGAACACCTTCGCAATCTTCGACACTCATTCCAGAGCCTCAAATCTGTTCAAATCACAATCCTCGAGACCTTAGAGTCTCGACATTCCAAAGCTAGTCGAGCCGTGGCTTACTCCCTTCTTGAGACAATCCTTGCTTCTCCAAGGCTCGAGGTAGTCAAACTTGATTACCGGATGCGTGGGGGAAAATTCAGAATCTTCCACCAAGATCAAAGCATTGGCTCTGTGCTTGCCAATTTGCCATTGAACAACCTTCGAAGTCTTTGCCTTAACAATCTCTCAGTCAAGGTAGAAGAACTACGACAGGTCTTGCAGAACGTCCCAGGGAGGATACACTTTGAATTAAGTCGAATCTTTCTATTGAAAGGCACTTGGGCGGAGGCGCTTGAAATTCTGCGAGGCAGAGCCGACTCCTCATCTCGAGTTGCCCTGGCTCGAGGAGTTGAGACGAAAAGCATGTCCAAACGCGAGCGTCGGGACTTTCGGAGCAAGTTCAAGGATGAAGATCGCCACCACTGGGACTCTGCTCAACGGCTTCCTGGGCCGGCATCACTCTACATTCGGGGTGGAAACATCCCGAATCCGTTGATCAGAGGCAATGACTAAGAGATCTACGCCCAATCAGGACGCCCAATACTTCGAAATAGGAGGGGTGTGGACACAGACTCGATTACGGAGCCACTTCTGTCTCTCGGAAGCACGCGATACGGGGTTGGCAAGAGGCGAGATCTCTGTGAGAGAAGGTAGTGGTTGGCTGAGTTGGATTGGATGGTGGACGACGCCCTAGGCAGGCAGTTCCGTCTTTTTTCTGGACCATTTCCATGAACAGCGCTCGCATAGGTCCATCAGGCGATAAGATGGCACTCGCAGTCTTGTCCATGAAACAGGACGGAAGTGGCTGGCAACATGGCCATACAAGCTATGAATGCAGACATATCAGGGTGTACCAAACAATCACAAGGGAAGCACTTGGGTGCTACTGGGTGCTACCGGGTGCCTAGATAGTGGCGACAGAATGAATACATCATGGCTACCTACATGTGCTCCGTAATTTTACCACCATCGTGCTCTTCTGAGAGCAAGTGAGGGCTGGCCTGGTACATGGGCCTGGATTCCGACGTAGGTAACGCACGCCGACTCCACATGGCTCACAGAATGCCACCTCTGCCTTGAACTGCACAATTCACTCCACGCCAGTGAGATAACATCACTTATCATGAAAGCGTGGGCATTCCGCGACACTGTTTTGCTTTCCAGCGAACAGCGCTCTCAGCGAGGGCTGCCACGATATGTGTGCTAATGAGCTCACTCGGGTAGCAAACGACTAATGCGCAAACATTTACACACGAAGGAAAGAGCTTGTCATCGAAACCAGTCCCACAAGACAAGGTAGGAGGGGGCACTACCATGTCTCACAATCCAGTGAGGACAGTTCCTGTGTGCAAACACTTCGTGTCAGGCCAACTGTGTGTCCTGTCTGGCGTGACCAGAGTGTGAGACGCAGCGTTGACAAGGAAAATAGAGCGAATGGTCAGCAACCGATCCCCGAAACTGTCACAACTGTGCTGCGTTGGTGAACACACCGCCGGCCTGCCAAATCTTCCGTCCGGGTACGACGAGCCTTTTGTGGCATGGAACTCGACTTTGGATTTGACCAGAGATAAGTACAACGAGGTCGCCCACCTGACTTGGACAATTTCTATGCAGTACCAACGCCCGCATGAATGAACTGAACATTGCGGCCACCATGCATTTCGCGGCACTACCGCTACTCTTTGGCCTCCTGGCCACTACCCACGCCGTCCCATCTCTTCCACTGAGGTCCCTGTCGGAGACGCCTCCGCCCAGAAGCTCCGAATTCTACCTTGCAATGAAGCTAAATGGAGTGAATGGGACCTACGCCCCTCTCAACGCCGTCTACCTCGAAAACCGAGGCGTGCTACTGCGGGCGACGAACACGACCGACGCTCCTGGAACCCCTGGTGCGCTCTTAAACCGCATTCGTGATGATGGCGGGAACCTCCCACCGAGCTGACACGAGACACACAGTGTACGTCAACTCGACGGACTCCGACGACGATTATTTCCCCGACGCGCTGAACCTGGATCTAACTGACAGCCCGGACGTCCCTGTCGCTCCCGGGGTATACGGGCTCTTCGTGTCTGACCCTGGGGACGCGCACGGGTTGTCGAGCTATGTGTTTGGCACTATAGACGAGCAGCAGTTCGATTTCCACGTCGCCGACGGTACGCAACCACTCACCATCCCTATGAAAGAACATGCCCCGGTGGGAGCGGTTAATGACAAACACCGTGCTTCGGCTAACCGTGAAGCGCAGGCTTCGTATACCACAAGCTCACGGCGGCTCCCCAGAGCTGGTTCGCCTGCTCGGACATTTTCGAGAACATCACTGGTATCTTCCTGAGCTGGGGGGTGTACGAGACCAATTACTCGGCGCCGCCCGGCTGCGAATGGACGGAGGTTATCCAGAACTTCAACCTCACTGAGCGTGCCAGTTTGACATGGCCCTAAGTGCTCCCTCTAGCATTACTTGAACCTCGAAATCATTGCGCAGCTGGGGTGGGAGGTTGGCGGACAAGGTGGCTCATTTGGAGAGTCGGCCAGTGACA
Source organism: Diaporthe citrichinensis (assembly GCA_014872995.1). NCBI lineage: Eukaryota > Fungi > Ascomycota > Sordariomycetes > Diaporthales > Diaporthaceae > Diaporthe > Diaporthe citrichinensis. Next base: position 260,187 of record JADAZR010000046.1, on the reverse strand, counting down.
CACTGGCTCTGTCGGGTCGGGATCACGAATGGTCCACGTTCGAACCGTGGCCTTGTCCTTTTTGGCTCTCTGTCTTTCATTCATCATGTTTTCTTTTTCCCCTCTCCTTAGACTGCCAATCTAAACGGGTACAAGCCATTCCATGATAGTCACAACCGTCTCTTCCCAGATGAAGTCTCCCTGAACTTGTAAACTCTCCATTGACCAACATGTCCCTGTCACGGACAAAAAGTGAGTGCAGGGCAGTTAGTGCTAAGAGGTGACAGCCCACGGCGCGAGTTGACGCAGGAACGCAAGCAACATCAGGAAGCTCACGACGCGTACCTTGCACTTTTAAAAGACGTGTGGCCTTGTCCACGACATGAAAAGCGAGGGTAGTAGAATTGACACCTGTGACTACCAAAGCAAGGGCAAGTCGCGTGCGATTGGATGCCAGCGGCAACAGGGCAGCCCGACTTCCAGCAAAACGAGTCCGGGCTAGACTGAGAAGACAAGGATTGTCAGCCAGATGCGCAAGATGATCGCGCAGTGTGACCTGCCTCACGGCGTGAGGAATCATGGTGGCGGACTGACTCCGGGCGAGTTCATCATCAAATGAGGCTCGACTACCGACGTGTCCTTGACGAGACCCTGTCTCGTGGATTCTATCCTAGACATCCTGATGTCCTGCGAGTTGTGCTGAGATACCGTATCGCGCAGCAATGTAGCCTCTTGGTTCGTAGTAGCAGCTGAACCTTTGGACGGGTCCAAAGCTACAGCATTCTGAAAAAAGGACAGGGTATGGCAACGAGCCTCCAAGGCGACCATCTTTGAGTGCATCTCTAGTCGGACAAACTTGCAGGATCGTCCGGTCCGTTTGGCTATGAATTAGAACCGCAATTTGCTCAAGACATGACAGCCTCAGGGTCTCAGCTGACGCGCAGACGCTGCAGGTCTTCTAGGATATCTTGTTCCGGGTTGTCATCTTTCGCTTCTTGCTTCTTCCAGTAGATGCAGGTGCTCGAAAAGGAGGTGTAGTCGTCCTGCGGGAAAGGGAATTTGTCAAAGGTGGCATCCATCTCTCTGATGCGGTCGAAATCGGGGCTTTTGTCTGCCCCGGAATTCCTGACATACGTGTTAGCTGCATCATGACCAGTGACAGCCTCAGGCAGCGAGCAGTCTTACTCTTCCCAGACGTCCCAGCCGGTGCCGACGCACATTGCGGATAGACTCTCTTTCAATGCGGCTGCCCAGATATCCCGGTACAGATGCACGCCAAAGACCAGGGTGCTCTTGTCAATCAAGCTGTAGGCACCGGGGGAGTCTACAGTCTTTCCACCCAGACCGGTCAGAAAGTCCTTGTCTGGCCGGGTAAACCGCGGCTCTTGGTAGATGGTCTCGATCTCTTGCCCACTTTCTGACTCTGTCATACTGGTTAGCCATTTGCCGTGGATGAAGCGACTACACAGGATAATGACTGACTAAGAGCTTCTACCATGGCAAGAAAGGCCGCCAGCTGGATGTGAGACCGTCGCTGAGCAGACCACGAAGCATCTTCGGGATCGAAGGCGCCAAGACCAAGACAAACAGCACGGGTGATCTTTTCATGAGAGGCGAACTTTTCTCTGATGATATTATGGAGATTTTCACAACACTTCGTTGCACGCCACTTAGAGGCAACCTTGTGGTGGTTTGCCTTGATGTCGTCGACGGTGAGCTGGGGCGACCCGTTTGGGTGGAAGTTTTCAGGCGGGCCACCGACGGGCAGTCGTAGGCTCTCATCCTTGCGGCCCAGCTTTTTGCCTTTACGAACGATGCGTGTCCATTGGGATGGATCGTCCTCTTGCTCAGCTGAAGAAGCCATCACCGCAACAACTCATGCGCGAGATGGACAAATGCTGCCTCGCTCTTCTGAGGAAGGGAAATTTTGAGCCTCGATGTTCTGCGGAAGCGGCGATAAGAGACAAGGGGAGCTCCGATAAGGCACGCCAACTGCTGTGTGTGCTCCGCTTGCGCTGTGTGTGCTCCGCTTGCTGAGTCATCCGATGCTGGACATGGTGAACTCCTGCTCCATCTGAGACTGCCCACAGCTGTCCGCGATGATGTTTGTCTTTAACTTACTTTTGTGCTCATTTTTTTTGAAGGCCATCCATCAACTGTCTAAAGATTTTCCGACTGACGGCTGCAGTTCTGTCGGCAGAGCCTGGATGGCATCGGCGCCTGACGAAAGACGAGAGACATCATGCAGCCGACACTCGAAAAGGCAACAGCCCCTAGCCCGCCTCTCGAGGCATGCTGACATTGTGGTCTTCTCATTTTTTTTGTCTCGTTGCATCTTCCTCTTTCTCAGTTCAAGATTTGTGATGTCCACACTGCCAGTTTTCCTCGACTTAGCCCATCATCTAACCAGCGCTTGGGGACAGTAAAGAACAATCTGCAGTGATCGCCACCCCACCAGTTTGACCTGCAGCTGCCTCGGGCAAACTGCCACAAGAGTATTCTCTCAAGTTATCAGCTTTAGATGAATCTTCAGTCATCGTTGTGGCTTCTTCTGACACAAATTGAGCTGAAGAAGCTGGATATGTGGCTAGCATCTCAGCCGCCAAGTAGACCGAGTGGTCCATAATTATCTTGCCGGGTCGTACAGAAGTAAAAGTAGACTAGCCATTCATAGGGGTCTGCTTGGATTTCCTCGTCATCAATTGGATTGCTCCACCCAAGAAATCGTGACGGTTTCGCTGCGGTTCCCCGGTGCAGTTTCCGCGCATTTGGCATTCAGGCAAGCGCTTTGGGCGAGGTATGGCTGGCCCGAAGGCGCATACGCGAATGTGCTTCGCCCCGCATACCGCTAAGGTAGCCCAATGAAATCTTGGGTCTGAGAAACATGCATTCCAATCACTTGGCATTGCCTCCAGCTGCAAGTTGCAGCGCAGCCGTATCCCAACATTGAATGCCTTCAGCTGGGCGGGTCGAGGGGTCGGTTACGTATTGTCAGCACGGTGTGCTATATCCCTGACCAAACCCCTGACTGAGACCTCATTTGTTTGATGGAAAATCTATCCTATGTCGATTTGCAAGTCTCCTTAGCCTTTTATGTAGCTGGCCTCTCCAGCCATTCGTCTGTGCTACCTAAGTAACTCAAGCTTATTGAGCGGTGAAATGTCGGACACCCACATGCACGAGCACTCCGAGCGGCAGACAGGAAGTGCACAAGACCCGGCGGCACGAGAACGAGAAGAGTGAGTCCTCCGGTCCATGATGAGCCTATTCCATTCCCGAGCTAGCTTTCCAATTGAGCTGACGGAACAAATTTTGCCTTCAAAGCTTCTTCCACGTCACTGATTTCTATCCTGCTCGTCAGGAAGGCGAGGAAATAAGACCTGGAAAAGCTTTTCCTACAGCCAGCTTTTCTACTGTCGATTTCAGATCAAAGAATAGTCCTCCTCATACTGAAGTACCCGAACGTTCGGAGGGGACTTATCGGTGGATACACATACCTGTCAATGATGCGTATATTGCACGAGTATTATTTGACATATTTGTATCCCTTTTTGTTTGATAATTCACTAACACGAGTCTAGAACTGTGTTCAACGACTGGTGGGCGAAGCTGCTTCCCAGCGCCTGCGTGGTACGCGGAAGCAGAAGCTTCGGCCGGCAATATCTGATTCGCCTGTAAAGGTTCCAGCTCATGCGTGGTCCATGGAACCGTCTTTTCAGATGCATACCGTGCCCGCACGGATTCATGATGAGCAGCATTCACCAAACAGTACACCAGGTCTCACTCTATTTGTGAGGATCTCTTCTGAAGTTCCACGGGCCGCGGGCCTATGACTTGAGACATCATTTACTGACGCCTTCACTTTAGCTTCCTTACTTGAATTGGGAACATTTTGAGAGAATTGAATATGGGCCCGGTGAAGTCAGTAAACCCTCAATGCGGCACCAACGCAGAACACTAGACGAGTTCTATCACTCCGGTCTTCAAGACACGAAGTTACGCAATGGTGGGCAAACCGTGTCAAAATGGACAGGTAAGAGCGGAGTTATGCCAGAAAATGGACGGAACAAGGCTGTGAAAGACAGCCTTGTGATAATGGTTGATCAGCTTTGGATTTGGACTTTGGATGAGTGTGAGTGTCACCCGTATCTGACTCTTATGACTCTGGACCATGCTGCCCAATACTCATGATTCATGGACTAAGAAGACACCAGACACGCTCGTATCTTGTTTTCCAACCAATGAGCCTCTGAGCGAAGTGAGATACTTACATCCAGAGGAATTGGACGTCATGGCCTCAGCAATCATACCCGCAGACTTAGCACGTTGCCAGAACGTAGTGGACTTGCTTTTACTACTGGTTCACCGCTCAGTCGACCGCATATTTGAAGAATCTAGATTTGGATTTCACGTCGATATGCTTTCGATTTATAGGTGGGCAGCAGCGAACAAGGTATGTGATGTACTCACCATCATCTCAAGCTCGCAAGATACCTTTGCGAGAGCATCTCAGTCACCAGTCGGCTAATCTCGCAGGCCGCACATCATACAATGCTACTGGAGGCATTCTCAGCACGACAATCGGGTAACAGCACAGGAGACTTAGCAAATGAGGGAGCAAAAGAACTGAGCTTGATACTGGAGGTCGTGGACATCCTTGACGAGCTGAACATATTGATGCTCCTGCTCGAAAAGCAAGCCGACGTGGTGAATGACATCTGGTCGAAATCTTCGATGGAAACATCCATAATCCTTGGATCATACGCTGGAGGTCTGATTCAGCAAGCTAAGGATCGGCTTCAAGCAAAGAAAGCAGAGACAGCACGACTTCATGGCGAGGTGACACAAACTCATAAGCTGGTAAGTTGCCTAGAACCCTGACATGCGTTGGTCAGAAGATTCGCTCACTATTTCTCGATAGCTTCTGGAGTTGTTGGACTTAGAACAAAAGGCAGCCAGTCTTGGAGAAGCCCGTGTGACGACCAAGCAGGGGCAAGCCGTGATGCTGTTCACGATCGTCACCATCATATTTGTCTGTCAAGGCTCCTCACCAATTATGCGTGCACAACTAACTCCCATAGCTCCCTCTTTCCTTCTTCACTTCGTATTTTGGCCAGAATGTGGTGGAGTTCACTGGTGACGACAAGAATCCGAAGGCCAGCGAGGTTTGGAAAATAGGAGGTCAGTCACTCACTGTCCCTTCAAGAATCTTACCTACCATTTGGAGTAACTTGAAGCTGACAATCAACACGCACAGCTCCGGTTTCTGTGGTGGTAATTGTTGTTGCACTTATCATCGCATTCTTCATCATGTCCTCCTGGAAGCGCAGTAAAGTGGCTCGAGCCGTCAGAGCATTCTTGAGACGTCGTCGACAGCGCGGTGGGCCACAGACCGATATCCCACTCAGGAGCTCATGAATATGACTTCGTGAAAACATGTCTATGGTTGAAAAAGTAGCTAAATTCTACTACAATCTCATATGTTAATGGTAGATTGATTCTCTACATATTCATTTATTAAGAAAGTAGACTCCATCCTGTACTGTCAATAGCGACTTGATCAGAGCAGCCGTAACTGTGTACTGGTTGCAATTTGTCACTGTATTTCATGTATGGAAGAATTTGCAATGGCTTAGGAAGAGGTCATCCATAAGCAGCTACTTTTCTGCCTCTCATCAAAGTTGCATGCTACTAGAGTTCTAGAAATAACTCCTGGCGTCTGTCCACCGAAAGGAGGGTCAGTCACTGTTTCGAGCTCGGAGCCACGGTACGACGATGCTACGAGACATTCTGACAAACCGATCCTGGCGTAGAATGTGTCCCGTGCCTTGCTTGATATAAGGCTACACAGATCAACCAGAGGCCACGAACCCCCTATTCCTTCCGAAGGCCGCTATCTACTCGATGGTCGCACTGCATCGCTCCGTTGTGGGAGCACAGGGCCACCTGCAGCGATGTTCCCCTCCCCAGCCAAAAATAGCCCCCACATTTACCCTTGGAGAGTGCGTGCAGATCTTTTGGGGCCGTGGGTCCTCGTGGACAGGTACGTACCGATGGGGCGAGGATGCCCTGGATGTCGGGCGCTTAATCGCCGTCAGCAACTGGCTCGCCGAGTGACCCGCCACCCAAGCTCCCGCGACGGCTGCCGCAACAGCCCGTCCAGGTGGTCGACATGGAGAAGGTCTCACTTGGCTTGAAGGCCTTTCTTCATCGGCTCCCCTCGAGCCGGGTATCGGAATGCTCAACGGCTTCTCGAACGTCCATGACACAAGCCTGAAGCTGTCTCCAGGAGCGTCAATCTCGCGATCCGGTCCCTGAAAGTGGCCGTCACACCAGGCCGGCCGCTCGATTGGTCGCATGCACGTCTGTTGGTGTTGGTGATGGGGGGAGCTGCTGCACGGGCGGGGGATTTTTTGCAAGTCTGGGCGGCCCAGCGAGTCGCCCTCCCGAGCTGCTGGAGATGGCCCGTACGGCGCTGCAATTGGCTGGGCTCACCTCAGTGGCAGGGGCAGGGGCTGTGGAGCTGCAGCTGCTTGCACACCTTCCTGCGACCTGACTGGCCAACGCCTCGTGGAGAAAGCCGCCCGGGTTGCATCTGGCCCAGATTGCCGTCCAAGCCAAAGTGCTCTGCTGCCCACTGCCTACCAGGCCCAGCAGGCTTCCTCTCTCTCCTCGCTCGCTCACCTGCCCACCCATCCACATCCGCCGAATTGGATGGCACGATGCACATCAGCTTCGGCGGCTGGATGCGCGAGGTGACAGGGCTAGACCTGATGGGGGCCCTGTCCACTGCTACCGCACCTCGCACCACGCCCCCCAGCTTCGACGGCTGTCACTGGGTGGCTATTCAGTCCCAGTCCACCCCTCCGTGGCCCGGATTTTGCCCATGCAGGTAGGTGAGAAAAGAGGTGAGATTCCCAGAGTGTCCTGCGCCTAATATTACCCTTGGCTGCCGCTCCCATTTCGCTCTTGTCATTCCTGTCCCTGTTTTCACTTTTTCAACTTCAAGATACCCATTATCACATGTCGATATAATCAGAAAGAAGTATCTTTCTCTCCATTTCCTCGTCAGCAACCGCCAAGGCTTGACTCGCGACCTGTCGACCAGCATCGCCATCTACTGAGATCAGGGCCCGCAGGATTTGGGCAAAAAGGCTGGGAACGAGTTGCTGTTGAGCAAGAGAGCCGAACTTCGAGTAACGAGGCCGAGGAGTACAGCTCGCGGGGGAAATAAAATTCGACAAATTCGAGGATCGTCCGCGGCAGCACACAAACTCACCTCCCGAGGTCTCACATACACACACACACGCACAATGTTCTCCTCAACATTACTGGCGCTCATCGGCGCAGCAACACTATCATCAGCACACACTGTCCTCACATATCCCGGATGGAGGGGTGACAACCTGATCACCAACGACACATTCCCCTTCGGCATGCAATGGATGTACCCATGTAAGTCGTCACGCCCACGATCCTCATTGACCTTGTTGCTCCTCCCGCCCCCGTGATACCGGGCCCAACCCCAGCCAGCCTCACGGCCGACGCAAGCCCTCTCGGACACATAAGCTGACATACCTATCTCCCACAGGTGGTGGCTACCCAACGACAACAAACCGCACCTACTGGCCCACGACGGGCGGCGCCCTCGCCTTCCAGCCGGGCTGGTTCCAGGGCCACGCCACGGCCTTCCTCTACGTCAACATGGGCTTCGGCACCGACGGCCCTGACAACGGCCCCTGGAACATGAGCTTCCCCATGGTGGCGCCCTTCCAGATCCTCGGCCCCAGCAAGAACCCCTACCCGGGCACCGTCTGCCTGCCCCAGGTGCCCCTGCCCGCCAACACCACCGTCCAGCCCGGCGACAACGCCACCATCCAGGTTGTTGAGCTCGCCGTGCACGGCGCGTCGCTGTTTTCTGTGAGTTGTTGCCTCTCAACGTCCCTGCCTGCGTCTCCGCGCGGCAACGGTTACTCGAATCAGAAGAATCACATGGCTAACATGTACACCCTCAGTGCGTCGACATCACCTTCGTCGAGCCCGACGACGAGCGCCTCGAGGTCGTCAACGAGACCAACTGCTTCAACAGCAACGACATCGGCTTCGCCGACGTCTACACCATCGTCACCCGCGAGGTCAACGCCGACCCGGACATCGCCGCCCGCACGTCCGGCGCCGCCGAGACCGTCGAGACCGTCTTCTGGTACTTTGGCCGCCACGGCGGCAGGGGCACCTCCGTGTGGAACTTTGTCGGTCTCGCACCCGTCGCTCTGGGTCTAGCCTGGGCTCTGTTCTGATAGCTCTTCGATGGGGTCTTGTTCATTTTTCCGGCCTGGAGTGGTTTTCTGGGAATGGGCGTTTTTCTGGGTGGCGTTCAAATTGGGAAGGGTATGATATCTCACTGGGGCTGCCTATGACTGTCTAGGAAAAGGGCTCTGGGTTTATACGTCTAATGCACTGCAATAAATGCAACATACACAAGATTGAAGAGCAATTACGTGACATTTGGTGTATAAGATTGGAATGGCTACCGCTGGATAGTCTGCAATCTCTACCACACGTGTTTTCTCTTTGCAAATGTGGTCTGATGTACCTTGACCACCTGCTTCGGCCCGGGCGCCAAGATCAATGACGGAGGGAGGTTATTGTGACAGGTCCAGTGGGCCAAACACCACACACGAATAGACATGGGCATGACTGAGGGAGGCAAGGGATGCTCGTTACCTGGGCAAGAGGGCGTGGACGGCGCAGCAGTGTCATCCCATTAGAGAAGAGCGAATGGGTGAGAGATGGTCTAAAACTCTGGATCATTACGGTATCTAAGGGCCTCTCAACTGGAGACTGCGCCAATGTACGCTCCTGCTCTCATGACTGATCGACATCAACAAGGTGACTACAAAAGTCCAACCACCTCCTTCGCAAGGCTCGTCACCCTCTCCTCACCACCCGCCTTCGCCACCTTCCGGATGGCCGCGTCCGCGCCCAGCGTGCGCAGAACCTCCGCGTGGCCGGCGCCGGCGATGGTGCCCAGGGCCGCCAGGGCGCGGTAGCTGACCTCGGGGTCCGCCTGGTCCTGGAGGATCCTGGCCAGCACGTTGGCCAGCAGGCCGAACACCTCCGGCGTGACAGCGTTGCCCTCGACCTTGACCTTCTTCTTCGACACGAGGTAGGCGAGGACTGCGTAGTTCAGCGCCGCGGTGGTGACCGCGATCAGGACGTTGCGGTTGCGCGGGAAGCCCACGGGGCCCTTAAATGGGGTATCCGATATGCCGACGAGCGCCTCCATGTAGTCGACGACCTTCTCCGCGTGCTCGTGGGCGACCTGCCGACCCGGCTCGGTTGTGAAGAGATTGGCGATCACTCGGAAGGCCATCATGGCGCAGTTCTCGTTGATGCTAGTGCCACTGCTGGGGTGGAAAGCGGCGGTCAGGGCGATGTCGATGACAGAGTTGCCGCTGGGATCGATAAAACCGGCTGCCAGTGGCGAGGTAGCCACGCATCGCAGAAGATCCAGACCAGGGAGGCGGTCGTTGTCGGGCCATTGGCTGACGAGCTTGAGTACGAGGCCAAGGTCTAGCTCTGAGAGAGTAAGAGGCTGAGAAGCCGAGGCGGCGGCAGTGCCAGAAACTGTTGCGGGTACGCTTGGGATCGTCTTGCTGAGATTCTCAGCCAGTCTGGCCAGAGTAGCCTCCTCTGTTGGGTTGAGAGCAAAGTCCTTCCTGCCGGACGAGATCATCGTGGCACTTATGGAGAGGATTTTCTTGACGACTGGATCAAACTTGGCAGTAGCCAAGGTCAAGTATTTGTCTTGGGGTAGAAGCTTCTTTGCGGGGGGTGCTTGCGACGCGGATTCGTCTCCGGGCTGGTATCTACCGGTGCCGAACTCGTCAACAGTCGGGCCTGAGCTCTGTCCGATCGTCGCGCCTTTGGTGTTCTCGACGATGAAGTTTGTGACCTGGTCCAGGTAGGTCTGGGGCAGCTCATTATCGCTCAGGAACTTTGAGGCTGCCTCGTACGGGTTCTGGGAGAGGCTGTATGGGAGCTTCAGGGCTGGGGCGCCATCCTCGATGGCTACGTCGAAGACATAATCGTAGGACTTGCCCATGTAGTCGACCTTCTTTCCACTGCTTCCAACAGCATCCACAACCGTACCGACCTCGATCCATTGCTGTTGAGCTGGCGATCTAGTTAGCACGGTGTCAAGAGTCTACAATGCGGGAGCGGCGTGCGAGCTTACCAGCTGACCACTGGTGTGCAGTGACAGAGCCATTTGGCTGGTTGATCATCTGGATCTGGCCTTCCTTGGTTCCGGACTTCGACGTAAGGAACTCGGGACCGGGCAGCTTCTCCTTGTTAATGCCGCCCATCTGCTGCGCGGGAATGGAAGAAGCCTTGACAGAATCGTCGAAGCTCGCTAGGGTCTCGGCGTCGGCGACGTTCTCCGCGTTCCTTGTGAACACGCGCACCACACCGTCACTTGAGCCAGAGACAATATCACCGGTCTGCTGGTTCACAGCGACTGACCAGACGGATATTGCGGGCAAAGTGATTGTTTGTACACACTCGAGACCGCGCCATACCCGGATGGTCCGGTCCTCGCCCGAGCTGACAAGCTCTCCACTAGGCAATGCGACCAGACTGTAGACGAAGGACTCATGGCCGTGTAACTCGCCAACGGATTGTCCGTTGAGCTTCCACAGCCGTATCACGCCGTCGTTGTGTGCGCTGGCAATGTCTGCGCCAGAGGGGTGACCCTGGGGAACCTTGCACAGGGCCCGTACGACGTTGGAGGTGTATATAGTAGACCGGGGCTCGACCAGACCGTCGGTGCCAGTGCGCAGATCATATACATGGACCTTCTCGTCGGCTGATCCTGTCACGACTGTGGTCTCGTCCAGAGCCAGGATGCCCCAGACACTCGCGTCGTGGCCGGCCAGACGCAGCTCGGGCTCCCACTTTCCGACACGCCAGACAATGGCTTGTTTGTCCCAGCTTCCTGACACGATATATGTGCCCTTTGGTGACACGTCGAGGGCGCAGATGTTGTGTTGGTGGCCTATGAGTAGGCGCTCGGCATTGTCGGACGGGGTTGACAACGGCTTCTTGACCTCGATGATGGTGTCCTTGCCGCCGGAGATGATGAGGCCGTCGGCATACTCGGAGTTCGGGGGGAGGAATGCGAGAGAACTGAGCCACTCCTGGCCCTGGGTGACGATAGTGGCATCGAAGGAGGGTGGCTTCTGTGAGGACTTGCGCCAGAGTCGTAGGGTGTGGTCGCGAGAGGCAGAGATGACAATGTCGGGGCTGGGGAAGAGGACATCGCGGACCTGAGGAGAGGGAGGTGGATGTCAGTATGCAGCGATGACTGCGAGTTTAAACGACTTGTCTGGTACTAACATCAGACTCGTGGCCAGGCAGCTGGGCGGAGAGCTTGAACTCCATCTTGAGAGCTGTTTGTAGTTCCCACAAGAGCTCCTAAAGATCGCTGGCAAAGGAGTGAAGGCCAAAGTCAAGGCGACAGTGAGACCTCAGATGGGTAGATAGACACGATGTCCCAAAGCTGAGGCTGGGAACAAGGGTTTCAGCAGTGGTTGTGCTGAGCCTGAGCTGGTATGTCCTCAAAACAAACGCGCTGTCCGAAGTGCTGATCCCAAAAGATTGTTATGATGGACCAGCTCTACCTCCACACTGTCAAGTAATCTAGGCAGTCTACGCAATCGTCTTGTTGGAGGAAGCAGCTGGAGGGGAGCTGTAGGAGTGGCGGGCGCTGCGGTACGTACCGATGACCTCAGCAAGTCATCGCGGGGCAGCAAGGTACGGGGCTACCGGCAGGCTCCCCTCCCCACACTGGTATGTTCCTCATGTGGCCCGTGCCACTGAAGGTTGCAAAAGCAGCATGACACTCTTGCAGAGGAAGCAGAGACAAAAGATTATTTTGGTAGATAACTGACCCGGCTGGATTCTGTAGCCATGTGTGGTTGTGTCCTTGTTGTTATGTTATATACTACCTAAGTACGTACTTGTGACAGCAGATACAGGCATCTTCATAGAAGCTGAAGTCATTCTTGTCCATGTCTGCCCCATGTCTATGATGGCTGAGTTGTTGGCTTCAAACATCATGCTTGGGGCAGAAGGGGGGAGGACAGGCGATTGCATGTAATAGCTGTTTACTATGTGAGTCCAGCCAAGTATCTAGTGTTGCTGTTGGTGTCTGCATGTGCATTTTATAGATATCTGCTAAAACAGCACATGCAAGCAGGCAAGTCATAGCAACAAGCGTTTGTCCTGTTCTGTCACGTTTTTGGGCAAATAGCACTTGTGTTCTCATTCAATAATCCACTTGTACCCAACGCTAGGTTAAGCGCCACATTCTCTATCAGTGACAAAGAGCTGACAATGCTAACTCCTTTAGTATAAATATTTTCTTTGTGCCTGCCTTTGAAGTCTAGACCCATGTAGAACTTGGATGGACTTCTGAGACTGAAATGATAAGGTCCAGCTATGTGGAAACTTTCCACCTTCACATGTTGTCACATGAAGGCTGTTTCTCAAACCTTTCCTTTCATTAAAATATGCCTATCGTGATCAGACCTGTTGTGTACACTAAATATGGCATCCCGGCTATGAAACCTATGGCATGTGAATGATCTGCTCTGAGTAGAGCAGCGGTGCTACTATTAAATATCCCAACATGGGCGATTCTCAATGGAATACCTCTGCTTACTTTTTGCCTTTGCCTCCGGGATTACGTTTCATTTACAGCTACTTGAAGAAAATCACGTTTTTTAATACTACATTACCTAAAGACCAACTACAACTTCAGCATGCCGGCCTTAGCCAAAGAAGCCAACGATGTCTACGAGAATCTTCTTCGTGAACAAGCCAAGAGAAATCTGGAACGATTAGCTCTTTTCGAGCCGCCACCACCGCCGCCACCGCCGCCACCCCCATCATCTCCAGGTGCCCAGCCGGAGAAAACACAATTCGAGAAACTTTCCCAGGCTGTTATCTCTTCTTTGAACGAGACGAAACCTCCAAGCCTCCGGTCTAGACTAAGGCTTTGGGTTGCAAAACGGCTTGCAACATGGATCGGAGAAATAGGAGCAATGCTCGGCGCCCCTCGCATCATGGACTTCGGCTTAGCCTTGAGACTTCTGACCAAATGGAGCTACGACAATATGGACAACATTAATGCCGCCCAACGGTTGCAGGTCTTTGGGGGCAAAGGGGACATCAACTGGCAGACCTCCTTCTTACCATTTATGGAGAGCATGGGCATGTACCTACGAGACGTTCAAGCTCACACGGATGCCTGGGCGATGTACCGGACCTTCAAGGACGGAGGCCCACAAGGACTTGCCAAGGAGGCTATTGACTTGTACCTCGATGCCCACAAGGAAATTGACAAGCTTGCTCAGGTCTGGGGCATGCGTTTCCTCCCGCTCTGCGACCTGTGCGATGTATCCCCTGACGGACAAGCGCGTTGGGATGGCCCATACTGTGGCATGTTTTTCACGACTGAAAAGCAGCAAGATAAGCCATTCCTCGGCATCGCATTCAAAGGCACCAACCCCATAAATATCAAGGACTGGGCCGTGGACTGCAACTATCAGCTGTGGCCCGCCACTCAGGAATACTTCGACGGCACACAGGCCCCAGTGTCCAAAGGGGTGTATACCGGTCTCTTCGGCACTTTTCGTGGCAAAGGTATCCCGTACAAACAAATCCTCAGTGCGACGCGGGAGGCTGCCAGCAAGTTACCAAACACAACCGGCCGGCCAGTTCCTGCCCACGTCACAGGCCATTCACTCGGAGGCTCTTACTCAACCCTTTGCTATACACAGCTTCTCATCGACGTTGCACCGTCGAACCCGGGGGCTGGGGAGATGATGATGGGTGATGAGTACACCTTCGGTGCTCCGCGCATCGGCTCAAACCAATGGTCCAAGTTGACCAACAAGCTCGTTGAGGTGCAACGCGGTCGGTCTTGGCGGATCGTGAACAACCATGACCTCGTCCCTCGGGTGCCTCCGACTGATCTCCAGCCTAAGGAGTTGGACTTCCATCACGTCGATACAGGTCTCCATATCTGGCCTTATAAGGAGCCAGCACAGCTTCCAAGCGAGGTGGACCAGCCAAACCCGAAGCCCTACCCTATCTTAAGCATTCTATACCTGATTCCAAGCTTGATAATGGTGCTCGACCATCGTGAGTTATGGGTCTAATTGATTATCAAGCACGTATTTTCTTACTAATATACTTGTCCTTAGTCCCTCACAGGTATTATGATTCTCTGCAATTCGCTATTGCCAACAGCCGGAAGGTCTTGAATACCCATCCACTCAAGGGAGGCCTCAACCAGGTGCCGTATTATATTAATACGATCAGGCTGCTATACTACACTGTTTTATCTTACATTCACAATGTAGTATTTGCGATTGCTTCCGTATTTTAGTTCGGGATATGGGAAGACGCATATATGGTTGATGAGTCTACAGGAAGCCAAACACGAAGTCCAGGGGTTCAATGTTTGCGATCGGATTACCTGAAAACGCCACAGCGAGGATGGCCTCTTTATGTTGGGGAGAAGTGAAGCACACATTGAAAAGGGCTGTGTGTCTCCAGTATTGAAACTCATATTGCCGCTTCAATCATGGAAGAACGTGATTTTTTTTTAAAAAAAAAGGAATATGGAAACTTTTCGAGATACAGTGTGAATTTCTTAAATCAATCTCAATCAATCCCAAAAGCAGATCCAGGGCGTGTGCCTGCCAAGGGCTAATAGAGCATGAAATACGATACATCCACATCGCGAACGTCTCGGGAATTCCATGCCCAGATCGATAGCTACCGCTGTTGAATGTCGCCCTCGCCAAGCACAACCGGTCGCGCAGTATTCATCAAGCTTGTCAGGAGAGAAACATAGGAGAGGCGAAGTTCTCAAACCTTACTCGCTTTTGTGAAAATCTGAATTAAACCTCGTCTAGCTAAGCAAAAGGAGAGCGAGGGAAGGATTGCTCTAATGGCTGTCACGGTTAACATCTGGGTGCCTCCAGGCTGCAGATGGTCCGTGCACACCCAGCTGCAGGCTGGAGGACGAACTTGCCCCACCTCTGCACTGGTAGCGGCTTTTGATTTGCCCAGAGCGTTTCGAGGGTCCCTCCTTCTGTTTCCCAAACGCCAAGAGCTCCTCCATCTGCCACTTCCACCTCATGCAGACTTCGACGACAGATCTACAGGTGCAACCTTGGGAACAACCGACCACCTTCCGCATTCCAGCCCACCAGCACTCCCCTTCAGCTCCTTGGTTGACTCCTACTCCTCCTGGGGAGAACATCCATCTGTCACCAAGAACCTTTGATGATTGACACGATACGATTCATGACCAAAGAGTGCTGTACTGCATAATTCAGCCCTTCTTTTCTCTCTTTTTGTCCTGCTGTCTTGTTATGGGAACAGCAGCCTTCGTTTTGTTTCTTTGACCACAGTTCGATTCGAAAATAACGACCTTGGGATTGCCGCCAAGCTTGGAGCTCTTAATATTTGCCTCGCCTCGCATCGCATCGCATCGCAACGCAACACATCGCATCGCATCACACCGTATCGCGTCGCATCGAATCGCGCCCGATCTATCGCGCAGTCTTGGACTTCGCATCCACATTGATACCCACCGTCATTTCGAATCCCACCTCCCCAAGCTTCGCCGCCACAGTCGAACAGTCCAGCAACCGTCAGCACTCTCAACCTCTACCCACAACCACCATGGCTTCCAACGGTGCCTCTCGACAATACCTCCCCCTGACCTGCCACGGCCACTCTCGTCCTGTGCCCCACATCAGCTTCTCCAGCCTCGAGAAGGATGGGGAGTATTTCATCATCTCTGCTTGCAAGGGTACGTCCGCCATCATCCCCATTCCATGCGCCGCGCGAGAACCGTAACCAGCTATTCCGGCATAACGACTAACCCAGCCACCAGATGGCAACCCTATGCTCCGACATGGCCGCACCGGCGACTGGATCGGTACATTCATAGGCCACAAGGGCGCCACCTGGCAGGCCAAGCAGAGTCCCGACAACAAGACTGCTGCCTCTGCGTCCGCCGACTTCTCCACCAAGGTCTGGAATGCTCACACCGGTGAGATGCTTCTGGTCCTCAAGCACGATCACGTCGTCCGCGCCGTCGCTTTCCCTCTCAACATCTCCGACATCCTGGCAACCGGCGGCCACGAGAAGATTCTCCGCATCTGGGATCTCAAGTCGGAGGATCACAAGGACGAGAGGGTCACCGCTACGGTCGACGAGGAGACCCGGCACACGACATACCACATTCCGCCCGACATGGCCCACCAGATCGGTGATGTCCACCCTGATACCATCAAGTTCATCGTCTGGCCTCAACAGACCACCATCATCACCGCAGCTGGCAAGACACTGCGGTGGCACGACGTGTCAAGCCGGAATCACTACAAAGAGGAGGTATTCGATGCGGAGATCAAAGCCTGTGAGCTTGTCTCTCTGGCGCCTCAGTACACGTCGCCAAATGATGTCGGTGGCGGCCTGCCTGTGCTGAGTATTGCCGCTGGCAAAAATGTCTACTTCTACGGCGGTGCCGACTGCACCCAAAAGATCAATGAGTTCAATCTCCCACACGGGGTTGCAAGTGTTGGACTGGACCTCAAGAACCACAAGTTCATTGTGGGTGAAGAGCCCGGGACCTGGGCCCGTGTCTACGACTGGCAGGGACAGGAGATCGACGTCATGAAGGGCCACCACGGCCCTATCTGGTGCATCCAGTTCTCCCCCGACGGCAAGCTGTACGCGACTGGGTCGGAGGACGGAACGATCCGCATGTGGAAGAATTGCGAAGAGGACTACGGCCTCTGGCGCGAAAAAGGAACGGCTACCGCGGAGAGGGTGGAGTAGGATCACCGACCTCTCGCGTGGAGCCCCCTGGCGGAGAACGAACGGCCGCCAGAGGCGGTAGCCGGCCCCCAACAGCAACAACCGGCGCGACTGAGCGACATGAGCGGAGTCCCAGTCACGCCGTTGAGCGAAATATCTGTCAACGTCGCAAAAGTCCCAGCGGCGGCCTATCGAGGGCCTCAGCAACCATCAGACCCTCAAAAGGAAAGCGAATCGTCGACGCACTGGAAGACAATCCTGTCTCCGGTGGCGGAGGAATCGCCCAGTCCACGAAAGAAGAAGCGCGCTGGAGAGGACCTCCTTGTCAGCTACTCCCCGCGCCACCCTGTGAGCCGGCCCATGAGCCCTGGCAGCCTCAAGATGCAGAACTTCCTGCGGAGACTGGAGCGGCAGGGTCTCTCTCACGACTAGCTGGCCTGCGGGACGACTGCATCTCTATGGACCATCGTCGCATTTTTGGCTGCGAGCACCCGGGAGGAGGCGGAGGAGGGCGTTCGGCCGGCTGCCACAGCTTCAGGACACATCTTAGACCTGTAATCACGTCTTGCCTCCCATGACTTCTCATCTTCGCTGGTGAGTGAGGCTATTTTTATGGACCTTAATCAGATACTCGAAATAGAGAACAAGAAACATTTTCCCTCAATCCTGCCATGTACCACATTGTGTCCTCCGTGTTCTCATTTCTACGCTGCCTGGCCTCCAACATGGGAAGATGCAATCATCTTCACTGCAGTGAGGTTGCTTCTAGCGGCCTACGGATCGCTCTTCTCTTTTTCAATGATCATTGTGGCCTTCTGCTGATGCTGACCTGAGCTCTGATGGTACTGGCTTTCGTCTAATCTTGCTTGACCTGGTCGTGTTGGGAGGAACATTGAGATTTTGCTCCGTCCCAAAAAAGCGATCTGGCTGCCTTCAGTCCGCCTTCCTACCCTCCTTCTTTGCAAATCGGAATGACAGTACTTTCTGACCTGGCGATCCACAGACGGTATTGACCTTGACCTCTGCCTCCGATCGTGAGAGTCCGAGCAGTGGGCGCCTGTCTCTCTTCAGACTTGTGCCACATCGTCAGGTCTACTCAAAAGAGGTCTTTCCATCAGGCATTCTCTCCAAGTAAAAGACTACCTCACTCTGGGATGACCCGATCATATCCTTCTGCCCAACCATCTTCCAGCTTGCTTCCCTCCACCCTCCAGGCATTTCTGCCTTCTTCATTCACCCTTGCTCTCTGCACCTAACTATCGTTTTCATCTGTTCCGGTTGGACCCATCGATTCACCCACAATCCAACCCGCTCCTTCCTCCAGACATCACAGGTGAGCCTTCCATTTCATATTCACCATCCTCTCCCTCTTGCCAATTCACTGTAGCTTCCTGTCCTGTCTCATGCCTTTATTTGCTCCACCATCTCGCCTTGCTCCCTTTCCCTTCGCTCCACTCCACCACACCCAACCCACACGATGCCTCAGGACTCGACTAACCCCAGCACCACCAAGGCACGACTTCGCAAGATGAACCTCAACGGCGCTAAGAAGGTGGAGGACGCTGCCCGCACGGCTGATTACAAGGCTATGCTCTACGCTCGCAAGACCGTCCAGGTGAAGCCATCGTACGCTAGTGCTTCTGAGTTGGAGAAGTCGACGATGCTCGAGGAGGCCATGAGAGACACCATGGAGAAGCGGTATGCCCAACTATCCCACTATCCCCCTCCCACTATCCCACAGCCCACGATCCCACAGTCCACAACCCACTGTCCCAATCCCACTGTCCCAATCCCACTGTCCCACAGCCCATAGCCCACGATCCCACAGCCCACGATCCCGTAACCCACGATCCCATAACCCACGATCCCACAACCCATAGCCCACTATCCCAATCCCACTATCCCAATCCCACTATCCCAATCCCACGATCCCACAGCCTACCATCCCACTATCCCAGTCCCACTATCCCAGCCCACCGACATGCCAACCGGCTAATCGACTAACGGGCTTCCAGTCGCGCTCGGGGCCAGGATACCATGTCCAAGATGGCCGCGTTCCGCGCCGGAACCTACCGCGACCGCGATGGCTACACCGGTCCCCATGCACGCGTTCCGATCTCCGCCTTCCTCGAGGACAACGGCTTCGTGCCCTCGCGCCCTAGCAGAGCCCCACAGCGCGCCACTGCCGGTCCCAGCAACGCGCCTGTAGCTGACATGGAGGGATTGGGCAGCGCCTTCGCTGGTGCCAATGGCCTGCCCGCCGGTGGCCAGAGCTTCAAGGCTTCCATCACTCCTGGCCCGTTCGCCAACACTCCGGAGCCGATGCTCGCCTCCATCGAGGGAGACGCCCCCATGGCCGCTGAGGCCAATGAGTCGCTGGGCCGGCTCCAGATCGAGGTGGGCCACCTGCGCACCATCTGCCAGAACGCCCTGGCCAGCAATAACAACATCCGCGAGCTCGACCTGCGCAACGTCCAGGCGGAGATGGGCATCGAGAAGGGCCACGTCCGAGACCTCGGCGTCAGAGTCAGCCAGCTGGAGGGTATCGTGCACGCCCTGCAGAACACCTCCCTGGGCAACCTCGTCGATCGGGTCAACGAGCTGGAGGGCCTCGTGGAGGATCTCCGAAACAAGGTTGGAAGCGGCTGCGATGCTGAGGTTGCGAAGATGCGGGAGGTCATGGGAGCTCTGAAGAGTGGCCTGGACAAGGTCGGCGGTTTCGTCTAAGTGTGGTGGCTGGCCTCTCACCTGCGTTTGTTGGACTTGTCGATTACCCGGGATTTGCGTTGTTTTTGCGATGATTTTCATGCGATGGATTATTGATATTTTCACAGGCCTCACTCGGTGGTGATGGTACATCATCATATCTTTCCCGATGGATTCGGGTACCAATGGGTTTACTCACATTCAAAGGACACTTTAGTCTCTAGACAAGTCTACACAATCAAGCACAATCAAGCACATTCAGCATCTGGCCTGCTTCCAATGGAGACGATCCTATTAGAGATGAACCAACAGGGAGGTCTCCCACAGGAGGGTCTCCCACAGGAGGGTATCCCATAGGAGGGTATCCCACAGGAGGGTATCCCATAGGAGAGTATCCCATAGTAGGGTATCCCATAGGAGGGTGGTCTATTGGAGATTAATCTACAGGCGGTTGACCTAAAGGAGGTTGACCTATAGGGAGCTCTCCCATGGGAAGCTATCCCATGAACACTTATCCCACAGGAGGTATTACGACTACAGGCTATCCTAAAAGGATTGTGCTACAGGAGGCTATCCCACGGAAGGCAACTCCATAAGACGTTGTACCGTGTGCATGGTGTGGTGGGAGCTGCTAGGTGTTCCGCCAGAGACTGTGTCGGAGGAGGGAATGCCACTGGTAGGACACATAGTGTTACATTGTGAGATGACCACGGTGAAAGTGTTAGCAACGTGGTAAGACAAAGGGGATTGGCCGGCCACGATTTTTGAAGCAAGTAGCATTTTCCAGAATTGATCCACTTATTCGTGTTCCACAAGACTCCGAACTGCCGTTGAGAGTCATGCGCATGACGGTTTCAACGCACCTACATGTACCTAGGTACGCTCGGTATGCACGGGGTAGGGACCATTTCTCCACCGCCTTTCCTAATGTTCCCTTACTCCTCCGCCATGCTGGCAACCATTGAACTTGGACAGGACCTCGGCCGCTACCCACAAAATGCCGGAGCTGGATGACGGTTCGAGGAGGTACAAATGCCCAAGTTGCTCGAGGTCTTTCAAACGGAGTGAGCATTGCCGACGCCACTCACGCAGACGTTAGTACTCATGTTCCAAGGTTGCACACAGTCTTTCGGATGACCTGGAAATTGAAAGGAGACTAAATACGCAGTGTGCGGTTCTTAGACACCCAAGAGCGGCCGTATGCATGTCGTTACTGCGACCGCCGCTACAGCCGGAGGTAAGCATATTCACCAGCGACCGCGTGGAAGAGGGGATCCAACCCAGAAATCCAGCCTTAAAATCAATCGAATTATTGCTGACGCACACTGTGCTCATAGAGACCTGGCAACGCGGCATGAGAAGACACTTCATGTTGACCAATATGTGCCGCCAGACCGCACACAGCAGCAAAGCCCCCTGGCCGGACCACAGACCCTGTCACCAGACTCACCACCGTCAGGCAGTGCAGCTTCGCCGTCGCCGTCGCAGGTGGTGGCAGAGGCTGAGAGCCAAGCAAGTACAGTGACGACATGTCAACCTGCTCAGGATATTTCAGAGCCCGAGGCATGGACTGCGCTTCTCGGACTGGATGGCTTTGACCCCTTTTCCTACGATGGCTCCCTAAATGGATTCCCCTTCTTGGCCTCCTCCGCTGCTGATGCCTTTCCTATGAACACTACGAATTTCTGCATGCCTACCGAGCCGCTCATTCCTCATGAGACTCCACTCCAAGCCGGCGATACGGATACTCAGACGACGCTCGCGGGCAACGGGCCATGGACCTCACCCCCACCTCTAGCTGCAACTGAGCTTCGTGGAAACATCCCCCAGCCATGGCCTCCACCACTTCCAAGCCTAGGGCCAGAAGTCTCCTCAGTGCGAATATCGGACGCCGTGATTTCGAGCCTCAGGTCCTCGCTTGGCCCAGAAGACCGGCAGACCCTGACACCAGCGGCACTACACCTGTTCCTCGGGACTTACTTCGACGTGTTTAACGTGCACATGCCCCTGCTGCACGCGCCCTCGTTTGATTTCGAAACCCAGCCTCAAGGCTTGCTGCTCGCCATGGCTGCCGTCGGGGCGCTGTACCGCCTCGAGCGCCGTGCCGTGTGCCCCTTGTACCGGGCGGCCGATGCAGCCGCGCCTGTCGGAGCCAGCCAGATCCAGGTTGGGTCCTTCCACCACAGCCCTCATGGCTCTTCCGTGGAGCCTAGTTCCTCTGGAAAGTGGCATAGCCTAGCTTACTATCAGACCCGGCTCATTTTGCAGCATGTCGGCATTATGGGCGGGAACTCGGAGCTTGCGGAGCGTTCGCTTGGCATGATTGCGGAGCTATCGCTCACTGTAAGGATATCAGACGCCCAAAGGGCCCTAGGGGAATGGGTTCGGGGATGACTGACGCCTTGATAGTTATATCGGACCCTGGCACGGCAGCTGAAGGCGTCAGCAAGCGTGAGCGAGGAGGACCTCACGTGGGCCAGGTGGTTGGACAGGGAATGCACGAAACGGTATTCGGCCCTTCTCATATATACAAGGGCGGAGAGAGAGACTGGTCTAACAAGGCGTTGCCCCACAGGACACTGTACGGAGTCTGGCACCTCAGCGACTTTGTAGCATCAACCTACGGCATAGCGCCACCCCTGACGGTGGGCCACGACGGCGAGCTCGAGCTGCCGTGTTCAGAAGCACTGTGGCAAGCACGGAACGAGACAGAATGGAACGTCGCCAGGGCCGCAGAAACCGACAGCGGAGGCGGCGCGGCCAAGACCGTCAGGGACGCCTGCTTCCTGATCGCGGACTACGACGACCGAGAATCGCCCCCGAGCCCCTTCCCGGGCGCGGCCCTAAGGCGGTCGCCCTTCGCCGTCGTCTGCATCATGCACATCTTCTCCACGCGCCTCTGGCACGTCAGCCACGAGACGCTGTCCACGGCCGCGTGCACCACGGGCCCGGGCGCGGCACGTGAGCTCGACGCGTCCTTCAAGGCCACCGTGCGCCAGGGCGCCGGCCGCCGCTGCCACGACCTCATCAGGGCCTGCGCCGAGCAACTCGAGCGGGACCGCGCGATCCGGTGCACCAGGGACGCCAGGTGGCAGCTCGCGGACGCGGCGGACGTGCTGCGCGTCTGCTACGTCAGGTCGGTGCCGGCGCTCGCGCGCCTCGACTGCGACACCCTGCTGCGTGGCGGCGATGACGACGTCCGCGTGGCGGTCGTGGAGCACGTGGCGGCGCTGCCGGGGCGTCATGCCGAGTTCACCATCGCCGCGGCTGTGGCGTTCGAGGGCTTGCGTGTCCCCCTGCGCTATGGCACCCAGATTTACCGTAAGACTGGGGCGCTGAGCGGGAGCCTGGAGCACCTGGTGGCTGGGTGGGACAACGGTGAGTCCGGGCGTTGAGGTCGTCATGTTTGGGGAACTACATATGTATGCTAACTTGTCCTCAAGCTTTACTGTTGTCAAAATGGGTACACGTGGTCTGTTGCGCGCAGGCGCTCGGCACCGATTTAATTAATGAGGAGCGAGAGCTGCTCCAAAGCATCTCTGCCATGCTGCAACAAGAAGAGACGGAGCCGGACGACAGCAGCCCGCTCGCGGCGCGCCTGCTGCGGTACTGGGCCTCGTTCTACGAGGATACTTGGGTTTGGGGAGGTAAGTCTGAATATCCATCTGCCTATTTCCTCACACGTCCCTTCATGCTTGATGCTCGGTCATGGCCATTTTCTTTTCGCAAACCATACTGAAAGACATATAATGCAGTCGCGCCGCGGATGGCAGTCGTCCTTCGCAAGCTTGCGAGTGCGTACGAATCTAGCCAGGGGTAGGGGCCTGTCGAGGAGGACGGGCGGCTCGGGAGCTTGATGCGGCCCGTTGGAGATCTCCGAGCTTCCGTATGCGTCAAGGTGGGTACTCCATGTTTCTCGTGCAGGGATTTGGGTAGCTTGCAGTGGCTAGGAAGGGATATTCAAATAGCCGGCGGGCTGGTGGGGATGAACAAGCTGTACATTTATGTTTATTATAGCCTTTGGTTTTAGTAGGGGCTTTTTGGTTGGTAAAGCTTCCGTCGAATAGGGTGCAGGTGCAGGATATCAGGAGCATTTGTATCTTTTTCATGTTAGCCATTAGCGCTGGGTAACCCTTAATTGAGCCTCTGGGTAGGACTGTACCGATGAGATACCCTAGTAATTGAGTCCTCCAAACTTTTTGTGATCCTGGGAGTTCCGTTAAGAACGCAACACCCGCAAGACCGTCATTTGCTTCGCTGTGCCCGGGACTAACCCGGTCGGCTCTATTTCCTCGTCGTTGACCGAGTGGACCCGGTTGTGCTCTGTGAGAAAGAAATGACAGCCAACCGCAAGGCTGCTCACTCGTCCCCCAAGCTTTGCCCCCATAGTTCTCTGCATTATCCTCAGGCAAGGTGAACCAAGCAGTTCCGTGGCCTCTCCTGAAACCAGTCCTTCTCATGAAGGAGCTGGGGGTTATCGACCCTGCGAAGCACATCCCCGTCTCGCTCCACGGGCAGAATCATGACTTTGGGCGGGTATATCAAGATCAAGATGAAAAGCATCCTAAACGGCTTCGCTGACTCCTTGCCCGTCGGGCGGTTGTTCAGCCGGAAGCCCCGATATCGCGAGATGTCGAGGATGGCATAGCACGAGCGGAAGAAGAGCACATGATGGATCTCGCCCCCGGCGATGCTCTTGGGCGCGAGCTGCTTCGTATACTCGCTCGAAGACCATGTGCCCCCCATCTCCAGGATGACAGTCTGTGCGTGCTGCCTTACACCAGAGTTCCAGTCGGATCGGTCCGACCACGGTTTCCAGCTCTCGTAACTGGATGACAACATGAATTTCTCAGAAGTAGGCGACGTCCACCTGTCGATCCTCATAGGATTCTGCAGGCGTTCCAGCTGGGAGAAATAGCGGAATCCCCTGTCATCCTCGCCGGTGAAGGTCTGGAGGTCGATGTTCCCCCGCGTCTGAGGCTCGAAGGCCCAGCCCGCCCAGGACCAGCTCGGAAAGCCGGGACGCCTTGAGCACTGCCCGTGAAAGGACCACGCCAGGCCTGCCCCGATGAAGGACTCTGGTACGCCCGCGATGAATTCTCCGAGGTAGATTGGCTTTTCTAGAGCGCCAGTAATCCCGGAGAATGCCTTGAGTATATCTGAGGCGTAGGAAGCGTCACGTGTTGCGTACTGCTCGACAAGGGGTGAATAGACCTGGGCAAATATCTTGCTGGGGAGGTTGTTCGACAGGAACGAGTCGCGGACGACCGGCATGATGAAGAGGTCCTGCCGCGGGATGCCCTCGACCAGATAGCCACTGACATCCTCGCGCCGGATACCCTCGGCGCAACAGAAGAAGATCTCGCGGGGCGTGAAGACGAGGCAGCGGCATGAGAGGGTGTATTCCTGCAGAGTCCAGGCCCGGGAGTTCCATTTCGACTGGACCAGCTCTTGCTTCAGGGAGAGAAAGGCCGTTCCCATGCTCAAGTCTCCCGCCTGGAAGGTTTTCTGGGTAGGCCATCGTGATTGCACGGACGGCAGGCCGCTGTCGCAGTCGTCGCCCGAGGCGGCAACGATGGTGAGATATGCCTGTGAGTAGACGAGGCTCATGTTGTTGATCTGCTCCTGGACTGCGAGAGGGTCGTCTTGAACTATGCAGAGACTGTCGACCCACAGATACTTCAGGCCGATCATCCGGCAGACTTTTATCGCGTCAGAGATAGTTTTTGGAAGATGCATCCTGTCGAAATGTCCTGGTGTCTCCCACTCCACGATAAGACCCTCTTTGAGGACTGGTTGATCTACAGGTCCCCAGACGTAGGTCAGAGCAGTGTACGCACAATGCCCCGTCACGCGCACCAGGCAATTCTGCTCTGTGTCTATGAGCCTCATGCCAATGCGAGCCAGACGCTGATCGGGCGTGATGCAACAGTGCAGGCCGTGTAACTTGTCACACTGGACCAACCACTTCTTGACCTCCTCCGCGTCAAACCCGGAGTCTCTGACGCGCCGCGAGAGAACCGGGAACCGCAGTTCCGGTGGCATCCAGCCAGATGCAAGGGGGAGGAGAATGTAGTTGCTCTGTATCGGATGCCGCCAAGGAGCTTCGAGGTCGAATGCGACAGCGTACTGCTGGGGTCGGAGCCGGTGCGTTTTCAATTTGACAACACGGCTGCTACTAGGGTGCAAGTAAGGATGGACATCCCTCAGTACCCACTTGATTGTGCTGCATAGAGGACAGGAGTTGTGCTGTGAGAGATGAGCCGTCGTCCACTGTGGTGAAGAGGGTAGCTGAGACGAGGCACCCTCTCGTAGGAGAGCTCTCATCTCACTAACCACTTTAATGCAATTTGGGCAGTACGCATTTTGATCTTCCGTAGAAACCATGGTGATGACTGGTCGCATCATGCAGATCTTCCCAGAGAAAGATGACGAGGACGGAGGCATGAGCCCTTTTTACATACCCTCAGCCGCATTCAGCCAGCTCTAAGCGTGGCGTTGTAATCCTGGGCGTAGCCGCTTCCACGCCCGCGTGATTCGCTAGGCAGGATCGCGTCTGCGGCTGACCATGCACAAGATCAATAGGGTGGGATAACCGGTACCCGAATACGATATCTAGTTAAACAGTTCCGTTGTTGGAGCTTCTTTATAATAGATCCAAGAATGCCATGCGGCTCTTCGTGATAGCTCTATCCGCAGGAGTCGCAAGTAGCCTGTCGTCCCGGCTTAGAGCCAGAGACGTGTTCCTATGTATCAGAACTGGGGCCCAAGTTAGACAGGCATGGCGCTCACTCCGCTTCCTTTTATAACGTCTTTCCAAATCAGAAGCCAGCTCTACGACTCAGCGAGTATTGATCCATTCGTTTGATGCCTATGGCACTGTGTGGAACCTCCAATTGTCCTTATCCTGTCTCAACTGCACTTTCTTTCTCTGCGCCACTTTGAACATGCCGCCCCTATCGAGTAGTTCTTCACGTTCGACTTTCGCACCAGGCACTTTTGCAGACCCTTCCAGCCCATGGTACAGCAAGGCCAACGACGAGTCCTTCCAGGCCCCGCGCCAGTGTTTCGCCGACCTGGAGATGACCACAATGGCGACCACGAAGGCCACCTGTAGTCCTAGCAACGAAGCCGGCAGGCTCAGCCACACCCACCGGACAGTCAGACATGACTGCATCAATTGGACCTGCCCGGACGCTGCCCTTAGCCCAAGGGGAGTACCAACGGGATTGGGGGTCTGCCGCATAGCAGCAGTCACCGACCAGACGAGGCCGTCCATGAAGGCGCCCACTGTGTCCATGCTCGCAGCGCGGTTGTAATACAGGTTGACAAGCCAGGCGTCTCCCCAGGAGTATGATGTGTTGCTTCCCGAGGCGAATGATGTGTTGCTGTCCACTAAGGGCAACTCGAGCGTCTTGTTGTCGAAGAGGCCACTGAGGAATGATTTCATTTGTTGGACGGGCAGAGACCCGAGCCACCACACGCAGTCGTGTGGATACCAGAGGCTGGCATTAAGGTTGATATGTTCGAGGTCCATGTTGCTGGACGCTGCGTACTCAACGGTTCCCAGGAGACGGCTTATAAGACCCATTGTTGTTGTGTTGACCCGCAGAGTGTAGGCCGCGGGATTTTGCCTTGTCGTCATGCAAGACTGCCAGGCCCCGTCTCGGAGAGTCATGTTGGTGGCGAGAGTATAGCCTGCTAGATCTGACCACACGAGGTCAATGGATGATAGCTCTCTTTCCTGGTAAACACCATTGGTTACATTGGCTCCGAATGTTTTGAGGCAGGGTATTATGCCACATGCCACGGCGAAATTGTCGGTAACATCGTTCAGTTCCCGGGTCATGAGGGCCTCAAAAGAAAACAAAGACTGATCGAACAGGGGTGAATTCGCCTTTGATGCGAACATGGTCCGATGACCGTCGATATGTGCTCCCGATGGGACGGCAGCGAATTCTCCTTTAACGGATCTGTCGTAGGTGATGGTATGCGAAATGTCGATACATGAACGGCGCATGGCCAAGGTTGAAATAGTCGCCCCGTCGTCGCTGGGAAAAATACAATTCCCAGTCCAACAATCTGCGGTCATCGCTGCCGAGCTGCTAGTCGGCGGAGTCAGGAGGCCCATGTATATGGCCGCCTGCAAGGATCCAGACAGTGGAGTATCTATGGATGATACATCTCTGATGTATGCTTCGAAGTATTGTGACTTGAGAATCTCGGCCGCGGCGCCAGTGATGTTCTGCAAGCAGGCCTCGGATTGGATGATCTGCTGCGAGAATGGATCGATGACTAGGGCCGCAATTGTGATCATTGCACCGAGGTTTGCAAGCCAGCTGTGATTTGTATAGTCAGCTCGTGGTGGATATAGGGTAAAGCGTCCTGACTATACGGCTCACATCCCATCCAGCCTAGGCACTCGGCTGACAAGTAGCAAGAAGGACCCCCATGCCCCTCTGCTGGCCTGGTCGAGCCGCTCTATATCTGCCAGCTCACGAGGTCGGTCGAACCACAACCATTTGAATTGACTTATCCCTTATTATTGTGTGGGTTACTATTTATATAGCGATAAGGACCTACACTGTGGTCTTAGGGCTACTCACCATCTGCTACAGGGACCAGCAATGCCATCTTAAAGATAGCTGTGAATACGGCAATGAGAGCGTTAATGGTGATGTGAAGCGGCCATTGAGGAATGGGGAGTCCTTGATGCGTATGGAGAATTCCGAAGATGGCGGCTAGGCAGAGAGCCGCGATCGTGCAGCTCAGTATCTCCCTCGTCCAGTTGGTGCACAACCAACCGCAGATGTTCCATATTTTCTGTCCCTGGACGTTGCCTGCTTGTCGAGGTCGATGATCTGCATAGACAGAGATTTGTTCGAGACTATCATCAGAAAACCGGCTAAGATTTGGCGCGCGGGATGAAACGCTACTGGCTAGCTGGCGTCCCTGAGGTTCTTGAGCAAAATGGTCACCTTGGTCAGGGCCCAGATGGTGTAGGAGAAGGCCCTGTGAGCTTTTCTGGGCGATCATGACTTGGCCGTATCCATGGCAGGTGTTTCTGGATCCTGAAACTGTACTTGGCTGTTCTGGAATGCGCGATTCCAAAGAAACGGCTCTAAATGATGCGTTCATAGTGCTGCTTCTTACTGGCGAAGTGTATGAAGGGACTGAATGCATATTGCTTAAGAAGGATATGTGTACAGATTAAAAACGAGACCACTTACTGGCGAAGATTCATCCATGCATTCAACACTCGTTCTGAGGACAGTCTGCAGGTTTTATAGGTGCCCAGGTAGGTGCAAATTCAGCCGAGGTCGTTAATCAAGCCCCTGGCCCCCAGATGAATACGGGTGGCAGTGCTACAGCACGGAAAGGCATATATCGGGTGCCGCATAGCTGAAAGATCTTGCTGGCGACATATGTTGTGCGACACTGCTGCACCGACCATAGGGTCCAAGCCAATACCTGCGTGACTCGCCACAGCCACACGGCCCTGCTATCCTTGAGTAAGAAGAGAATATTTGCGCACCCGCCGCCTGGTGGTGGGGGGCTGGGAGGGGGGGCCGTCCGATGAGTGACGAATGGCTTGCCTATTCTAGCTCTGAGGGGCTGAACTTGGGTACTTGGCTCAACTTCGCAAACCTTTGGGCTGAGGTCTGCTACCTAGATGATTTCGACAGTGTAACGCCCATCCGCATCAACATCTTTGTAGAATTGAACCTCAATATTCCCACCTCGAAACAGGCTCTCTTGCAAGTGTTGTGGACTTTGAGTATCCCTGGAGCGTGGGTACGCTTCAAAGCAGCCCACTCTTTGATATTGTCCCTCCCGCATAGTTGGGGAGAGAAGCAGACCAAACTCCTTATGCGTCTCAAAGTCTCCGACAGTATCAATTGCGCTGGAGACATTGAGCAAAAAGAGATCCAGCTGCTCAGACAAGTCTAAGTCGCCATCAAGACTCACGTCGCAGTAGAATCTAGCTTCGTCTTCTGACTCTTGGTCAGTGAACAGGAGGACTTTGTCGTGAGTTCCGACCGGTGTCCAGTACCTCCCGCTTCCTTGTAGCCTGAGAACCTCGGGCGATGGTGGTCCAATGAGGGTTCTTCGGCCTGCCGTGAGCCTTTGAGCTTTGATCATTGGCGCCTTGAGCACCAATCTTCCTGTTGGGATTTGCTCTCCAACATGTGGCGCGAAACCTGGAGTGGCATCAATTTCCAGAAACTGTGCATGAATCTCTGCTCCCCGGATCCTGCCAGACAGTGATGGGTACCTAATCGGATGCAGATGCGAAGCCCACGACCAGGATGGACCTAGTGGAGATGACGGATTGCCCCCTCTCCAGCCCGTACTTTTCGAGAACTGTGCCCAGAGAAGTAGTTGAGGTAAGTATGAGCGCCATAGGCCAAGAATGTAACTCTCCCCCTTTGTACCGTTACAAAGCTGCCTGGCAACCCCACTGATGGCCACCAATCTATCGCGGTTAAACGTCAGGCAGCCTCTGGTGTAGTTCTCAACGATAGTCGCCCAAACCTGGAGGAATAGAGGAGCATCCAAAGCGACACCATGATGCGGGGCTCGTGAATTGAGAATGGCATAGTAGTTCTTGATTCTCCCAGAAAGAAGGATAAAGACCTGATCCAGAATAGTCGTGTCGTGTTCGAGAATACCATTGTTCTTCTCGATGAGACTGGCATCCCAGGGACCTCCGACAGGATACATCTCAGATGCGCAAAGTTCTCCACACTCCCAATATAGTTGGTCTTCGCCGAAGTAGACAGTTCGCACTGATAACAGTCTCTCTTGGAACACCCAACCTCGACGCAACAGTGGAGATTGCTTGACGCCCATTTTCCAAGGGTCGGTGGGCACGCAGATAGCGCAGCTTGTAAGGTAGCCTGGCCATTTGATTTCCAACGCAATTGGGTTCATGGAGAAAGGGTGCCTGTCCCGGAACAGGCCACCATACACATCGGGGGATGCAGCAGCAGCGAGGTTCACATATCCACACGAGTATACCTGGGACATCATCATCGACTCAACTTTCCAGTCTTCTTCAGAGTCCTGAATGATGCAAAGTGCATCTATCCAGATCAGGCTCAAACCTAGCCGAGTTGTGGCCTCGATGGCATGCTGAAATGTTTTGGGTAACTCGCAGATCTCAATGCCAGCCTTCATACTGACGAGGTCCGTCGTGAGAAGTCGCTTGAAGGTCACTGGTGGTGGGCCCCAACAATAGCTGAGGGTTGCGTAGCGGTTGTCTAAAATGGTTGGATTATCTGCTGACTCAATGAGGCGTACTAAGGACGACTGGGTTGGTGAGACGTCGATTTGAATAAGTCGGGTTGGCAGCCAGCCTAATCCTCCATCGGAATCTTTCGTGAACGGACGGCAAATTTTATGACTACCCACGCAGGTGTCAATCCATTTGGACAGTGCAGCAAACGTGGACGGTGATGAAGTACTCGTGGACTTCGCGTCCAAGCCACGGATTGTCGCACTTTTGGGATCTGAGTCGCACTTGTTCATTAACTTGATGGAATTTGCTTCGAGCTAAAGGTCCGTCTACACTTACCTAAGGGGCTGAATAATTCTAGGACTGCTGTTTCCACATTATTTTCTTCTCGCCGGACGTCAATGGTAAGCTCAAAGCGAGATTCCGGCCAACTAAAAAAAGCAACGAGATCTATTTGCTCGGGGCGGTTGCTAGATCCAGAGCTCCGGCCATTCTCGCCATTTTGACTGTCGCTCGCGAGCAGTCTGGTTGCCACCGAGCAGAACTGGCAGTCATTGATTGACCGGATTACGGTAGTCGGGTCGGATGAGGATAGATATTCATATAGCCGGTGATTCTGCGGTACTGGTATGCGGACATGTAGTGAGCGCTCATCATTGCTGACGCTGTCTTCCTTGTCGAACACTGCAATGCAATCTTTGCATAGAATAGCCTTCCGTTGAGGCATTCCGAGGTTGGATTTGTAAGGTTCATTCATGGTGGTCTTCATCTTCCCCTCGATCACCAGCCGTCCCATCCATGGCAGAAAGATTATTGAAAAAGATGAAATGTGCGACTATCCACGTACAGCACTGGCTGAGATCTTTAAGTGGCAAATATGCTGGGCCTGCTGTCTTTTATCCACTCAGATTGTGTGAGACATATTTGTGGCGAAGTGTTTCACGAAGCCGGCTGGTATGCAGTGTATGCCTTGAATGACGTCGGAAGAGCGAGTAGATCATGGGGTTAGGCTTGACCGCTGAAAGCTCTTCTTTTTTGAGCTTGTCCTTTGTGTATGTACATGCATGGCTCTGGAATGGGGGTAGCAGCCAGAATGCCTCGGTTCGAAACAAAGAACGGATTAGGCCTGAGATGTGTAATTATCATGTGATGAGGCTGACCGTGAAGCATCCATGTCAGATGAGTGCCGAATTGTCAATCGATTGATTAACAATCAGCATCGGGAATAATACAATCCCGTATTGTTGAAGGAAAGGCCAGAACAGTAACACAAAGTTTGACGACAGCGTTATTTCCGTGACTTGTGAGATTGTCCTTGATATTTTTAAATTCGTGCTTCCAGAAGCATGCCGGGAATCATCTGTTTCATGCTAGTTCAATTAGATACCTAGGTAAGGCTTCACGCATTCCTTGAAGGGACACGTGAGGACCAGTGTTTTGCAATATGGGCAGACCTATATTTGGAGTACAACTCAATATTGTACTGCGGTCGTTGGGCAAACATTGGAACTGATGGTGTAACAGCAAAAGATGCTCGTGACCCTACACAGTTGAGAACGCGCGTACATAGGTACAAAATCCGAGATTGCCGTGAAAATACGTACTCTACGCTTTTTTTCCGCTGAGAAATCTGACCTCGGGCACCGCGCCACAACCAAACTGAGGACCAAGTTGCTGGCGTTACACCATATGCAGCAAGGGTGAGACACTGTTTCACCGACATTTTGCACTGACCGATGCGCAAAAGAGGAAAAAGCTTTCCAGTCTTCCAACAGAGCCGCACGAGGCTGGTCAACCGTGAAATGCGGGTCCAAAAAGGCGAACACCCGAGCAAAAGGACTGCGCCGGAGCCGGCAGCCTTGAGGTAGTGGTTGGAGGTTACGTGGGATGAAGATCGGCCGCAGAAAGCTTGTTTCGGTGTCGTACCACCTGGGTAAGCAAGACAGCGCACTGCCATTGTGTACCCGCGCAGTTAAAGTCAAACAGTGATCGGTTACCGATTCGACGCCCGAATCTGATGATCTTGGTTCATATCAAATTCCCGCAAAGATGTGTGAAACCTCCGTTCATTTGACGACCCAATTACCTGAACACGCTAATGCAAAGGACGCGAATTTTCCGCCGTGTCCAATGTTGCGATGACGAGTCTGCTGTGGAATTACTGCCCAGTGTAACATCGTGACTCTCAACGTGGCATTGCTTCGGATCCGACCAGTGAGAAGGCATTTACTGCCCTCTCCGCGCTGACGTGTGACAGCTAGCTACTCTAGAGAAAAGCATATTGGATCTTATAAAGAAGAGGACATCTCGCTGGGGTCTGAGGGGGCAGAACCTGTTCGAAAGCCTGAATCCAGCTCGACAGTTCTTTCGCTGTGCTCGCAACCAGCTCTTGTATTGAAGTCCTTCTAAATGCCTCATAATACCGCGAGTGCTGAAAGACTCCGCGTCGCCATCATAGGCGGTGGGATCGCGGGTCTTTCTGCTGCAGCGTTCCTCCGCAAGCACGCCCAGCTCAGTGTCACAATCTATGAACGCCGAGAAGCAGGTTTTTCGGAGACCTCAGCTGGAATCGGAGTAATGAGAGATGGAATCTCCATTGCGAAACAGCTGGGTATCGACAGACAGGAGGTACGCGGCGTGATTGGGGCTGGGTTTCGCACGTACAATACCCGGGAGGAGGAGGTGAGTAGGTCGCTGGAAGGGGACGGCCCGGATGGTGAAGGTTCCCTGTGGCTCGTATTCAGACAAGATCTGAGAAACGCACTTCTCAGGAGGGTTACAGATGAAAAAGGCGCGGGGGAGCCTGTTAAGGTGGTATATGGCAGCCGAGTCGTGGGGGTTGATCCTGAGGCCGGGGTTCTTGATTTCGCCGACGGAACGTCTGTTGAATATGACCTCATCATCGGTGAGTAATGACGCGTGAGATAAAGCTGCTTGTGGGCGACTGATGATCGGTATATTGATTTACGTCTAGGCGCTGACGGAATTCATTCCGTCGTTCGCAACGCAGTCATTCCTTCGACACACCCAGTACCGGCCCCCTGCGGACTTAGCATGTACCGCTTTGTCCTCCCCATGGATATTGTTAAGAATGCCATTGGCCACGGCCATGAATACCCGGCCATGTGCGACTACAGCAAAGGTGCATTTGTCAACGTAATGGCTGCCGGTGACAGAGGCAATCGCAACGTCGTTATGTATCCCTGCCGCGGGCACGAACTGATGAACATTGCCTTTGCTGTCCCGGACGGGATCGTGCGAGACCCGAACCAGCTGCAATACTCGTGGAATGCAGCTGGTAATAAGGAAGCCATGGTAGAGGCTCTTCGTGGATTTCCCGAATGGCTTCAGCGGATAGCCAGGTGAGTGACATTCTCAACCCAGGCGTCTGTCGTTCCTAACAAAACTGTCAACCAGATGTGCCTCTCGTGTCCATCTATTCCAGCTACGTGATCAAGAACCTCTCCCGACTTATGTAAAGGGCCGAACTGTCTTGATTGGCGACGCTGCTCACGCTATGGTTCCATACCAAGGGCAGGGTGCGAATCAGGCCTTCGAAGATGCGGAAGGCCTGAATGTGGTGCTGGCGAACGTTACTGAACGGGAAGAGATACCTAGTCTCCTGCGAATTTGGGACAGCGTCCGTCGGCCGCGGGCTTCTGAGATACAGAAGGGTTCCCGCTCGTCTCAAACAAAGGTCGCCTCCAAGGAAGCCTCAGAGGCCATCGCGGCGGTGGGACCATCTACGAGCATGAAAGAGGCTCTGGCACTAGTGCAGGGAAACAAATTGGTCGTGTGAATACCCGTCTCTATATATATTTAGTTGTCCGCTCTTACTAGTTTGCATACCTAGGTACTCAAATGGTTTATTTTTCCATGTCTTGATATGAGAGGTGATGTAACAATTGCATAGCA
This sequence comes from Diaporthe citrichinensis, assembly GCA_014872995.1. Lineage (NCBI taxonomy): Eukaryota > Fungi > Ascomycota > Sordariomycetes > Diaporthales > Diaporthaceae > Diaporthe > Diaporthe citrichinensis. The sequence goes on along the minus strand of JADAZR010000046.1, from coordinate 225,446 downwards.
GAAAAAGAACTGCCAACTGTCTTGCCGCTCCTAATCCCTGATCCAATGACAACACGGCGTCGCTTTTCGTTTCTATACATCAAATGTGTAATAGAATGCTGAGATCCAGTATCTTTTGTCACCAGTGGTGGGTTATTTTTTTTAATTCAGTAGCGACTTCTTTTCTTTTTCTGTCTCTTTTTCTTCCTCTTAGTAAGATCCTTGTATTCATCAAATCGAAGATATTCTCAGTCACGCATCGCTTTGACAGCCGCCCTGAACGCCGAAACAGCGGCCTCGTTCTGCGCATCAAGATCAACATTATTGGTGAAAACCGCGCCAGCACCCATGATCTTCCTCGTCTTGTCCAAGTCACGTCCAACCCCCGGCTCGATGAAGGCATACATCCTCCCGAACTGCCTGCTGAGAGCAGCGACCTTCTGCGACCTCGGCCTGCGCACCTCGTCGTACGCCTGCAGCGCGGCGCCGACCTCGTCCAGCTTCGTGACCTCCTTGAACAGCGCGTTCAGCACGGCGGCGTCCTCGATCGCCTGCGCGGCGCCTTGCCCGTTGAAGGGGAAGGTGGCGTGTGCCGCGTCGCCCACGATGCAGATCCTGCGCTTGGCGTAGAAGGGCGCTGGGTCGTGGTCTGCTATCGGCCAACCCGCGGAGGGGTCGCGCCTGATGAGTTCGGCTAGGTCTTGGCAGTCTTTCCGCCAGGTCTTGAAGTTGTCGAGTGTCTTGTCGAATTTGGCCCTGGTGGTGGTAGCATCTGTTGAGCCGTCCGTCGTGGCGGCAGCTGTGAGGTCCTGCGAGAATGCGGCGACAGTCATCTCTTCTCCGAAACGTATCGGGATCGAGTTCAGGTAGCCACCGTCGCCGCAGAAGATTGGCACTCGACCTGTAAGACCTGGATTGAGAGCCTTGGCCTCGGCGGCAGGGACCTTGCGCATGACAAAAGACCAACGGTCGTGGTTGACCGGGGAGGCGGCCGGATGATCCGCGCCGAGTAGGTATTTCCTCGTCACGCTGTGAATGCCATCGGCGGAGATGAGCACGTCCGTCCGGACAGTCGTGCCATTGTCGAAAGTGAGGACGATCTCTTCGCCGTCCTCTTCGACTTGGCTCAGCCGCCATCCGAGGCGAATCACGTCCGTGGGCAGAAGACTGTATAGCCCTTCGAGCAGGTCGGCTCGAGCCACCGTCTTTCGCCCCTTGGCCTTCCCCAGCTCGGCGAGGATGTTCTCTTCGCCCTCAACCTCGTCGCCGATGAGCACAGTGGTGGCAAGCTCCTTTTCCCTTTCGGCCATGAGGGTCGCCCGCGCGAAGTACTCGTCGTGTAGAGCCGGATCGATGTTGGACAATGCTCGCATGGCATTGCCATGAAAGGCGAGGCCTGCGCCTACATCTAGATACTTCACCGTTGCTTCATAGACAGTAGTTTGGACATGTTGCTGAGCGATCAAACCCCGAGCTAGGGTCAGACCGGCTATACCTCCGCCTACGATGGCGACCCTGATAGGATGTTGTGTGGTCTTCGAAGTCATGACGGAGGGGCGTGCAAATGCGTGCAAATTTAGGAATGTAGGAGAATGGACACTCAGTCAAGCATCAGTTAGCTGACGACAGACGTCGAATTGCCATACATCTCGTTGCCAGCTGTGATCTTCGTCAGCGATGCTGACTGTATCTTACTATAACGTTGATTAGGGGCTCACGTGATTAAGGATGCGTATTTAAAGGATTCCTTCGGCTCAGATTTAGCCAATATGCCGACTTCGAATACGTCATCACATGTTTTGCTAGTCCCAGTCGACGCAGCTATACTCGCCTTTGCTATCGGTCTAGAATAGTCCTAAATACTGCCCAATCTGGGACCTAAACCTTGCTGTCCTGCTCTATATGGCTACCAAATTGTTGGAAACAATACCAAGTGTAAGATAATTCCAAGAAACTACGTTTTGCAATTGGGGAGGTACTAGCACGGTGAGAACACGGCAAACATACAGGGAAGATGCACCACTAACTGACCATATTGATTCTGTTGCACAATCTCATTTCCAAAGCCAAACAAAGTTGCGGTCTATCTAGATGGGCATGGCGCCCACCCGCGTGTCGGCGAAAGTTGTAAACTGAAGCTAGATTGGGCATGCAGAGCGGCACAGAAGGCGGAATCGCACAACCTGCCGCCTTGTCGTCAGTTACCCTCATACCTATAATATAATTCAGTGAAGCGGGCTGTAACCCAAGATTGCAAGGGTCACAGCACGCGGCGCATGTTCCTAATAAGTCTACCTACCGGGCATTTACTGCGTATTACCTACCTAGCTAATTATGGGTGATCCCTGCCTCTACGTTAGAGAGAAATTCGGTTATGGACGATTCACTCTCAAGTCCACCAACCCTATGACTTACTGCATTGGGACTGGGATGTGAACGTTCTTTAAGGGCGAGATCAGGGCTCCGTGGACGTAGCGCTATCACTCAACTTGTTATCCTTGTCTTAGGGAGAGGAACAGATTGTTATGCGTGAGGCTAGTCCATGCACATCTCAGGAAATAATGCTTCAGAGCACTAACAGTGCATGTTCTGGTGAATTTCATAGTGTAAATGTCGGATTCTTAGACAAAGTCTCGCTACGTAGCGAACGCATGATGAGGTGAGACCAACGGGCCGCAGGAAGACATCACTTCTCGTCATATGTGTGGAACCGACTGTCATAGTTGCCCGAGTCGGCTACACGAGCGCCATTACACCATGTGAACAATTTCAAGCCATGCCGTGCCTTGAACTCCTGGGCTTTGCTCACGAACATCGAATCTTACATGGTGGCCATGTTCGACAAAGAGGGTGTTCACCCCATAGCAGAGACTGTAGTTATTGGCTATCACGCTGCATAATGCAGGGGCGTATTACTTGCAGCTCGAGTCCATATGTAGTGTAAACTGTAAAGCCCAGTGGATTGGCGATTTGTTGCAAATCGGGGCGATCAGCGACGAATGGCTTGCCTATTCCAGCCTTGGGGGCTGAACTTGGCTCGATTGGCGCGAGGAACCATTTGGAGCTGGCCCACCATCAGCAACCGTCTTGGGCCTCTTGACAGACGATCGCAATGCAACGGTAAGCGGAAAGCTCCACTCCCGTCCACACGTGTTCACGATGACAGCAGCCTCTACAGCATAACCCGGGAAAAGTTTGCTGTGGATCTGTATGGAGGTGAATCCTTCCGTAGGAGCGTAGTACAGCACGGGTTGGTCATGAAGTTGGGTTGCATCGTGGGAAAGCGGTACTGTGTCGCTAGAATTTGACCGCTCGCGCACAGATATAACCAGGTCATGCCAGCTCCTGGTGAGCCTCCTCCGGAGCTGAGAGGTAGTTGAAGCTGTCTCTACCAAACCGGTGTTAGCTGGGACTCAGCCATGTACGCGAAAGGCATCCTCTCTGTGGCCGCACTGGCCGTGGCCGCGCTCACCAATTCGGCCCTAGCATCGGCTGGCTCACATGCACGCCGACACAACCCGTTTCTGCCAAAGCGGCAGGCGGCCAATGGCACGGCCTACGACTACATCGTCGTGGGCTCCGGGCCAGGCGGCGGACCCCTGGCGGCGAACCTGGCCGTGGCGGGCCACAAGGTGGTGCTCGTCGACGCCGGCGGCGACTCGGGCGACAACCTCTTTGAGCAGATCCCCGTCCTGTTCCCGCGCGCCACCGACGACCACCCGACGACGCAGTGGAACTACTTTGTGACGCGCAGCTCGGACCCGGCGGTCGAGGCAAAGAACGAGATCACCTCGTACCGCTTGCCCAACGGCACCATCTACACGGGCCTCTACCCGCCAGCGGACGCCGTGCCCATCGGGACCCTCTATCCCCGGGCCGGCACGCTCGGCGGCTGCAGCCGACACAACGCTCTAGTGGCCATCCGCGCGTTCGACAGCGACTGGGAAGCGGTGGCAGACGTCACGGGGGACACGTCGTGGAACGGCAGCACTTTCCAACGGTACTTTGAGGAGATCGAGCACTGCGACTACCTCCCCAACTCGGTCGTCGGCCACGGGTTCCATGGCTGGTTCTGGACGCAGCTCACGTCGCTCATCACGGCGGTGCAGGACCTCAAGGTGATCAGCATCATCGCCTCGGCAGCGTCGGCGTCCGGGATGAGCCTCATCGGCATCTTATACCAGACCGTCGCGGGGCTGGCTGAGATTCTGAGCAAGGACATCAATGCGCCGGGGAAGACCATCACCACGGGGCCTTACCAGATGCCGCTGTCGATGGGCGACTCAACGCGCGGTGGTGCAAGGGACCGCATCCTGCAGGTCGCTACTGCGACCGACGATGCCGGCAACAGGCTGTACCACCTCGACATCAAGCTCCACACGCTTGTGACCAAGATCCAGTTCGACACGACCTCCTCCTCGGACGGCCCACGGGCCACGGGCGTGGAGTACCTCGAGGGCGAGGCGCTCTACCGCGCAGACACGCGCTCAGCCAGCGCCGCCGTCGAGGCCACGGGCGCCCTCACGGCGTCCAAGGAGGTCATCATCGCGGCGGGGGCGTTCAACACGCCGCAGATCCTCATGCTCAGCGGCATCGGCCCCGCGGAGGAGCTGTCGGCGCACGGGATCCCGCAGGTCGCCGATCTCCCCGTCGGGTCAAACCTCCGCGACCACATCGAGGTGCCCGTCATCAGCGAGGCCCCCACCGACTTCAGCCTCGTCAGCGGCTGCACCTTCATGTACGGGTACCCGGGCGTCCCGGACCCGTGCCTGGAGAGGTGGCAGTCCGGGGTCGGGCAGGCTGCGAAAGGCGCGTACGCGACTAACGGGCTCGCGGTCGGCGTGGCCGTCAAGACCAGCGCGGGGAACCCCAACGGCCCCGACGACCCGGATATCTTTGTTTATGGCGGCCCCGCCAACTTCCCGGGCTTCTTCCCCGGCTGGTCGGAGCTGGCGCTGCACTCGGACCACCGCCACTGGGTCTGGGTCAGCTTGCGCGCGAGCACGCCCAACACAGCCGGGACGGTGCGCCTGCGGTCGGCGGACCCGCGAGACACCCCCGTGATCAGCTTCAACACGTTCGAGGGAAGCGCGGCCGCGCGCGAGATGGACCTGCAGGCGTCGTTCGAGGGCATCGAGTTTGCGCGGCGCGCCATGGACGACCTCATTCCGCTGGACGGGTCGTTCGAGGAGACGAAGCCGGGCAGGGGTAATGTGAGTAGCGAGGAGGAGGTCAAGGAGTACATCCGGACCAACTCGTTTGGGCACCACGCGTGCTGCACGGCGGCGATCGGGACGGTTCTCGACTCTGAGTTCCGCGTGAAAGGGGTGAAGGGCTTGCGGGTCGTGGACGCGTCAGCGTTCCCGGTCATCCCGGGATTCTTCATCCAGCTACCGACGTATCTGCTGTCAGAGAAGGCCAGCGAGGCAATTCTTGCGGATGCTTAATTTAGGCTGGGCGTTCAACGGCTCGATGGCAGACGGGGATACTGTCGATAATGTCTTTAATGAAACCACCAGTCAATAATTGTATAAGGCTTAATGAATGAAATCGTAATCTCAAGGGTTCGCTTACCATGTTGACGTCGAGTCATCCTTGGAGATGAGGATTAATTCTTGCTTTCGTTCGCTGTTGTCAGGATGCTGCTTGCTTGTTGGTCGTCCGCCCATGCCGTCGTGCTTGATTTCCGAATGACTGTGTACGATGTTACATGGGCAAATGCCAACGCAAGAGACTGGACCCTGATAACAAGGAGTGGGACCTAGGTCGAGGAGACGGAGAGGCACAAGTGAAGGACCGCTCGATCTTGTGACGGCGCAAAGGAGGTTCGCTAGTACGAAAGGCCAAGGAGAACGCCGAGATTTCAATTTGCCCTACAGAAGAAAGTAATTACCAAGCTTGCGCCAAACCAATGCCAGGCCCAATGCCGAAATTCAACCATGCGAAATCTTTGCCACATCGACTTCGTCCACCTAGCTTGCACTCCCAGTGCCATGGTTTCTAATTCTCAGACGAATTACAAAGTTCTCTTGCAAACACCACCACTGAGACCTGCGTTGATACGGGCTCTCCTTGTTCACGGGCTCAAAGTCGAACTGTCGTACCAACTGGCCCACAAACTTGAACATCTCCATCGCAGCGAGGTGTCGACCTATACAAACCCTCGATCCATATCCGAACTATGTCAAGCACATGTTAGCCACACGTCGTCTGCTGTCATCTTCCATCCGCATCCTCGGAGAGTCGGGGGAATGAATCTTGGATCGAGGAAAGGAGAAAGGTTATAACTCACCGTGACGTTGAACTTATCCATCCTCCGCTGGCGCTCACTCTTCGCACACTTCCCCCCAACCTGATCTCCCTCGGGCAACCAGCGCTGAGGCCGCCACTCATCGGCATCATCCCCAAAGATCTCCCTGGAGCGGTTGTGAGCCATGGGGCTCATGCCCAGGGTGGCACCGGGCGGGATGTAGTGCCCCGCGATCGTGATGCCCGCCTCGGGCGCCTCGCGAGGGAGCTGCCACACGATGCTCGGGCACAGCCGCGTCGCCTCCTGGACGCATGCGCTGAGGAAGGGCAGCCCCTCCATCTCCCGCAGGCTTAAATTGGCGGAGCCCTGGCCGGACGCTGCCAGCGCTTCGTAGGCATCGTCGACCTCCTGCCTTAGCCGGGCTAGGTCGTCCGGGTGCTCTACGAGCTGGCCTAGGATCACGGCCATGCCCACGGCGGCCGTGTCCGCCCCGGCGCCGATGAGGTTGCCCACCTCGGCCATGACGCTGGGCTCATTGGCCTGGGTCCCGTCGGGCTCCTTCATCGAGATGAAATGATCGAGCAGGTCCTTCCCGCGCCGCGAGTCCTTTTCCGCGCCCTCGGCCATGCGGCTCTTGACCTGCCGGCTGCTCCACACCTGGAACCGCTTGAACCCCTGCCCTGCCCCGAGGAACTCGGCGACGGCCTGGACGCTCGGCCACTGCATGAACATCATCTGGCCGGGGAGGTAGCCACCCGACGCCGCCACGTAGAAGATCTGGTGCACCGCGCTCATGAGGCCGTGCTTGTCGCCCTCGTCGATGAAGCCCATCGGGCCCCCCATCCCCAGCTGGCTGACAACGTCGAAGGCGAGGTAGTTGGTCCAGACCTGCAAGTCGATCGCTTGGCCCTTGCCTGCGATTTGGCGGAACCGGTCCCAAAGGTGGTCGAGGACTTGCTGCACCTGGGCCTCTTGGGACATGATCGCGGATTTGGAGTAGGCCGCGGCGACTCTCTTTCTCAGGAATGCGTGTTCCTGGACATTGGTCGTGTTAAAAAACTAGTTCAGAGAATTCGTGTTAGTTGGTTATCGGATTTCCTAGTCACCCAGAATCTGGCTGGCTGGGAGGGACCACCCTGAGCAGGCGAAGGTTAAAGTACTTACGCCAGTGCCGTTTCCCTTGGCTGTCCAAGTATCGTACCACGAAGTCTGCCTATTGTCAGCGTCAATTTGGACAGGATATTGGAAATGTAACGCGCTAGTCACCTTCTTGGTTCCTGTAGCATGGCCATAGACCTGCTCCAATGCCGTCTGGTCCACAAAGCTGACTTCGTTTGGCGAGACTCGCACAACTGGACCGTACTGGCGATGGAGGTCTAGGATATCCTGGTGCCATTGACCCGAAGCGTACTTGGCAGTTCTCCAAAGCTCAGTCACACTGGCGAGAAAGGGACCTGGGACTTTCCGCAAGGGGTGCAGATAGGCATTGTAGACGATGTTGGTGACGAACGCGATTGCTCCCAGCAACAGTGCCTCTCGCCAGCCGAAATTCGATATAAATTCGTAGTACCGCGGCGGCGTTAAGCTTGTGACAACTTTCGCTTGTGCTGAGTCCATTCTGTTCTTGGTCAGGTCATCCGATGTTGGTTATTATTGCGAATAAGAGTTAAGCAATATTGTCCAAGAGATTTAGGTTCTAACCAAGCTTCCAAGAACATGGCTTCCTTTATTTGCATCGATGAGTTGATGTGTTCCACTGCCCCTGTAACCAGGTTTATTGCGGTATGTGGAGAGGCAGGACGTCTTGTTGTACGAATGTGGAGAGGTGGTCAGGGCCTCTCCCGGCTATCCGAAAGCCAAAGTGTGTGGGGGACAGGGACAGGGGACGTCCCTCTGGTTTAGGCCAAGGGGCAAATGTTCTTGTTCAAGATTTCCAATACCCAACATGGCGCAGGGAATGCGATCAATAAAAAGGTGTAATCCATTATTGTGCAGAGAATTCGTAAAATAGCATCGTACAATTGCACCTCCAACTACCCGGTCTTCTCACATCTGGGGTGGCATTGGCTACCTGTGCAGATGGTAGTCTATGTGGGGCAAGTGGGTTGTGTGATTTATGCTTGCTCTACCTCTCCACACGTTCGTGCCATGAAGTATCCACACACACTCTCGTATATTCTGTTGTGAAACCATATAGATGCATCGGGTCCGACGAGCTTTCCGCAATCACATTTGGGATCCCACAGTCACCTGTCCTCATGTGCCTGTCAAGATGACACGAACCGCAAACCTCGAGCATCCAGCCCTGGGCTCCATCCTCGGCGTTGACTTGGACCAATCTGTGCAGTATAGAGGAGTTCCGTATGCGACACTCGAGCACCAATTCGCAGATGCCGTCCTGTTCGAGAACCAGGGCCGCCTCCCGATCGATGCGACTCGCTTCGGGTGAGTTCTCAATGAAAGATCCATAGCGCTGTGTTGAATCTCATTTGCTGCTCAACGCAAGTGCTTCACTGCTAATTTCTTTGACAGTCCTCAAAGTATCCAGCCCAGCGAGACCTGTGGCATGGAACATGCAATCATTCAGCACACTTTGCCTCATGGAGACCTGAAAGACTCGGGGACCGAGTGCTTGAACCTTAACATTACGGTTCCCAAAGGGCAGTCATCAGGTCTTCCGGTGGTTGTCTTTATCCATGGTGGTGGGTACTTCATGGGTGCTGGCTCATGGCCTCAATTCGATATGCAGCGTATTGTCGCCTTGTCAATACACTGTGGAAAGCCGATCATTGGTGTAACCATCAAGTAAGTCAATCATAAACTCAAGGGCCCATAACTCTTGTGGACTGCTCGGCACGATTCTGACACCCCGTGCACAACAAAAGCTACCGGCTGGGGGCACCTGGATTCCTTACATCCGAAGAGCTCACCAGTCACGGCATCAAGCCCGACCGAGGTCTCCACGATCAAGTAGCGGCATTCAATTGGCTACAACGTCATATCGGAGGCTTTGGTGGCGATCCTCAACGAGTGACAGCATCGGGAGTGAGCGCCGGAAGCAGTAAGATGACCTCGGCCATGAAACGAGGAAGTGACGTTCGTCAGCTAATTAAAGACAATTAAACAGTTTCCATCCTTCTGCACTTGTCTGAGGACCAGCCTCTATTTAGCCAGGCTGTTTGTATGGGAGGCACTCCGGCCCTTATTCCGCGCTTGCCCATCGAGGTCGCCGAGAGCACTTTTGCCTCCGTGCTGGAAAAGCTCGGCATTACCGACGACTCACCCGCAGAACGTATCAGGAAGCTAAAGGAGACGGATCGCACTGACTGGGTTACGAAGTTGGGTCCAGGTCTTGCGCTTAGTCCTGTCGTGAACGTGAACGAGAACAAGGCCCCGTTCTACCAGGCTGGTGTACCAGAGGAGGATATCAGTCCTCCAGGGAACGCCTGGTGCCCTCGTATCATGCTGGGAGACTGCGAGATGGATGTAAGTCTGACCTTTGTCTGTGTAACTCTATTTTCTTTCTTCTTCTTCTTGAATATGGCTACTGACCAGGAGCTAGTCATCAATTCTGGCCTACATGCTCGGCCCCCACGCGGATCACATCGGGGCGAAGTTCCACACCGTCCTCGATCAATCCCTGTCCGACCGCCCTGATGCCAAGGCGGCCTTGTTGACCGGGTACGACAGCCGACAGGGTGGGGGAACTGTCAGCTTTCTGCACTTTGCGCACGACGTTGTGCAGTTGGCTGCCACGAGGCTCATAGCGAGCAGCTGGCCGGGCCCGGCCTACGTGTTCCACTTCAACGAGCCAAACCCGTGGGAGGGGCGCTTCAAGGGTGTGGCGAGCCATCTGCTAGACTCTGCATTTTTGTTTCAGAACTACGAGGAGTACCTCGATGAGGAACAAGCTGCGACAGGCAGAATGTTTGGCCGTCATTTCATCGAGTTTGTCAACGGCGAGGAGCCCTATGCCACCTTCTCGTCAGGTTCAGGGAAGGTGCAGGTTTATGGGCCTGGCGAGCCGAGGTCGCGCCAGGTTAACGCAAAGGACCTTGTAGCTGCGGGCCGGAGAGACCGAATCTTCAAGTTGGCTGAGGATGTGGGATTGGACAGGCTGACCAGCATTGTACACATGACCTTGCATCCCTAAATAATCGACCGGAAAATCCACACACACACCTTGGTACCGTACTGTTTGAACCTATTTGAGGATAATAAATCTTGTCTCATAACTACGCACTGCTGCAGCTTATCATACATGATTGGTAAGTACATGGTTACTTAGGGGAGTATACATTTATTCCATGAAGTTTGTAGTTAATTTAGTAACTAGGCTATTGACTCAGACTCCCTACAAGCTTGCTTGTGTCGTCGTGTTCTTTAGGGCCATGTCATCCCTAATATTGTGGATCACCCTTTTCGACGTTGCCTCTGAATATCTTTGGCAAATTTAGCCATTACTTGAACTACTTTCAATGTTGTGGATTCCTGACCCCTTTAAACTGTGGCTTATACCATCTTCTTCATGAGGTGTTGCCCCTCTTAGCATGTTTAAAGTACCTGTACACCGAGCAATCTACTTCGTCTCAAAGACCTGGCCTGTGAGTGGCGCATAAAAGCTAATCAGGCTGTCAAGAGTACTGTAGTGCAAGATTGAACGCTGTACAACACACCAGACTTGAGATGCTATCCCTCTTCTGCAGAGCCTGTTGACTAAGGCCAGCTTGGAAGTAGAACCGCATTTTTTGAGGCTACACCGCTCTTCCGGGCTTCAAATTTCCCATCTACCATCTCGTGTCCCGTCCCAGACCGTTTTGTTGCTAGTGAAAGAATACACAAGTCTGCCATGTTCTGCCACAAAATTGGAACTCTTGCCCTAGATACCAAGTTCGAATTTTGACCTTTGTTTGACTTTCACAAGTGCTCGAATGCTATCCAATCCCCGCGATCATGGAGTGCAAAGACAACCCGCAGCCTCAATCTGAGCTTTGCTGGTGTTGCGAAAATATGGCCAAAGGACTTTTTCAAGCAATCTGGAACGAGACACTGAACATCAATAACTTCCGCCGATATGGAAGGCTGCCTGGCACACACGCCCTCTGCTATCCTGCTCTCCTTTACTCGGCTATACTGTGCCCACTCTGCAGATATTTCGTTGCTCGACTAAGCACTAGAAAAGGATTTACTGAACAGTATGTCACGAGTACCTATGTCAAGGAGGCATTGGAAACAACAAAGGGAATGGTTCGCATGCTTCTCGCAAGCCCATGGAAAGAATCAATGCCTCGGTCGCCCCCTTGGATCGACCCAAATAATCTGCCTGAGGAGTTCCGCCCACCACCAGATTACGTGGACATTTTCCAACAAATGGCAGACAATGGCCCTGGACACCCCCACACATCACTTCAGCTTGGAGCTTCCTTCTGCCTTGATCGCATTGATCTATGGTGAAAAACAAGCATACTGAAAAACGGGCTTCATTTCATTCCGTCGGCCGAGTACTCCGATGATGAGCGGAGACACTGGGTCCGAGTTCGCCTGGCGAGTCTGACGGCAATTTGTAGCTCTGAGAATCCTGATGACTATCTTCTCTTCTGTTGTCCACGAGGTACGCTGTCTCTTGAATTGCATGGTACCATTTTCGGACTATACTCATTCTTCTTCAGAGTCTCCTTCATCGGAATATGTTGCCGGCAGGATAATCGAACCAGCTGACTCTCCACAAAACATGAGGCTGGTACGCACTTGGCTTACAACTTGCCAAAAGAACCATACTAGGTGTTTTCAGCCGTTAGGTGGAGCAGCAATCATCTCGGAACCGCTGAGGCGTCTTCCTACGAGAGTTGTCGATCTCGGTGAATTGGTTGATCCGGATCAGATCCGACTCTTCCACACTGGGGGCGCAATCGGCCAGTACATGACCCTAAGCCATCGATGGGGCAGTGGCAACCTGTTCCACTCAGTGAAGTTGACCAAAGACAATCTTGATGGGTACTGCAAGGCGATTCCATACTCGATTTTGACGCAGACCTTCAAAGATGCCTTCAAGATATGCCAGAATCTTGGGATTCGGTACATCTGGATAGACGCTCTCTGTATCGTCCAAGATGATAAGGCTGACTGGGAGCGAGAGGCCATGAGAATGGGTGAAACTTTCGAAGGTTCAGTTTGCACCATTGCTGCTGTTGATTCCCTTGATGCCCAGGGCGAAACGGACCATGGCCTGTTCATGCCGCAGTGTCATCCGCACACGTCCATCGAAGTGCCTTGCCTCGAGGATGCAAGTACGGAGCAGGATATTCGCCTTGAGAACATTAGACGAAGATTCGATTTGGCTGTTGAGGGTTCGAGATGGAGTGAACGGGGATGGGTCTTCCAGGAGAAGGCTCTCTCAAGACGCATGGTTTACTACACAAAAGACCAGCTCTTTTGGACATGCACCGAGGCCTGCCACGATGAACAAAATACTGAATACGAATTCAGTTCGCAGAGAAAGGCTGTGTTCATGCTCGGCTGCCAATCCTCGGAGGGCGCACTGTCATCAGAGACAGAGGCACCGGTGGCTAGCCTTCGGACCAGCGTTCGCGCAGCATGGGGCTCGTCCATGAACACGGGATTCCAGGAAGTTTTCAAGAATTACTCGCGGTCCAAGTTTACGCACTGGAGTGATAGAACGGTTGCCATCAACTCGCTGTTCACCAGAATAGAAAAGCACTCTGGAATCCTATTCCGCGCTGGCATTTCGTCAACGACCGCCGTACGAGATCTGCTTTGGGAGCCCCTTCAGCCTCACGACTGGGAAGCCGACAATGTAGAAACTACTGATGAGGCTGGTAAAAGGCAGTATCTGCCATCGTGGTCGTGGCTCAGCCACCATGGGCCAATCTCATATCGGGAGACACTTATAACTAACGACAAAAACCCAGAGGTCCTGGCTTCATGCAGTATTGTCGAAGATGCGCTCCATCCAGATGACCTAATCGGTAGCATACGGGCTACACTTGTGCTCCAGGCTCCTGCGCATCCCTTCCAGCGTGTGAGCTTATCCGAGTCACCCAGCTGGGACTCACCCTCAGAGCACGATATGGGAGCAATAACAAGGAATCTCCCGACCGACCACCAAGGCGAAATGTCACCACTTTTATTGGATCTCACCCATTCGCCAACATGCACGTCCTTGCTGAAGGATCCTTTTGGAGAGTCGATCGGTTGGTACATTCCAGACAATGGAGATGGATCGTCCGCAGGCGACACAATCCTGTGCTGCGCTTTAGCAATGACTGCTTCCGCGTTATTTAAGCACCCAAAGTCCAAGCGCAACCTCAAATGGTATGAAGCTGTCGAATGTCTTGTTGTGAGAAGAATGAATGATGTGGGAGAAAACCACTACCGACGTGTTGGAATAGCTAGAATCTTCGGAACCGACTGGCTTGAAAGAGCTTCAACGCGAAGGTTGAAGGTGTTTTAAATTCACGGGGTTTGTTTCAAGGTTCGGGAAGCTCTTAGACTTTTCAGTCCCTGTTGTTTCGGTAGCCAACCTGTACGCCATCAACATGGCATTGTTCCCTTCGCTGAGTGTCCCCTATCGCTTACCTCCAGGGCTATCATGAGCATGTGAATACAATCTTCAATAAATCAAACTGAAAAGTCAGTAAGTCATCCTGATTAGCCGACTCGTTGGCTACAACAAGAAAGAGAAGTAACACCTGATTTCAAGTAGCCACATATACAGAGTGGGTGCACTGGGGATAAGGATGTCAAGGATATCGTCAGACTTTCTCTTCCCCACAAAGACTAGCAACGCGGTTGGCTACGCCGCTGTCATGCAGGGTAGACGTCTCACTATCTACCTTTTCCCACAACCTCCTTCCTAATTGGGAGCCTTGACTCCTTCTTTTGGGCCCAATCATTTCTTCTTATGCTTCCTCGAGATGCCGTTGGTTCTGTGCAATCCTATCCGGCGACCTAAGAGTGGCTTTTGATCACAAGCTTAAGACGTATCTGGACTTAGTTTCTGAGTTAGGGCATTCAGAATAAATCACCTTGTGCGATTATGGGTCCAACCCTTCTGCACCATCCTGATGCCTTCCAACTCCACCCGTGCTCCCTCCCCTACGTTCGAGTCTTGACTTGCTTATATTGTCGTCCCAGTGTTGCTGCTAAGGCCACCACCGGAGGATATGGCTGTCAACGTGAACCAGGTGGGCTTTGAACGCCGACTCGCTGTGGTCAAACAACTCCTCCGGGACTGCGGGCTTCAGGTTTGTGATCAGCTTCGCCGTGCAACAACTGCTCTGTCACTAACTGTGCACCCTCCCCCGCCCCCCTGAAGACCTCCAACATCTCCACCCTGGCGTACGATGAACAGTACAAATACCCCTTCAACAACTACCTGTTCAAGGTAGAGCTGGCGACGCCGGCCCTCGCCTCCTCGTTCCCGGGTAAGCAGCCTGGGACGTGCAAGGGTCCGCCGGACGGCGTGTCCGTGCTAGTTATCAAGCTTAGCAACCCGGCGGCCCATGACGTGAATAATTCCAACCGCGTAGCGAATGACGTGGCGGCGCAGCACCTCGTGCGCCAGTCCATGGCGGAGGCCGGGCTGGGTCCGCTGGTCCCGGAAGTCTACGCCTGGGCGCCGGCCACGGATGCTGACGTGGTAGACGAGGAGAGGGTTGGATGGATCATTTCGGAGTTCCGGAACGGCGTGGACTTGGACTCGGAGTACTCCTCTCTTGCGCCGGAGAACAAGAGGCATGTCCTAGGCCAGATGGCTGCCATTCTTGGGGCTATCCAGGCAACGAGCTTGCCGGAAGGCGTCACCAAGTTTGGCGGCGGGCTCAAGTTCGACTCCGACGGGCACATTGTGAGCGGAGAGTCACCGTCCATACAGGATGTGAAACCCGCTGGCTCATACGCGGAGTGGAGAGCTGCCAAGCTGCGTTCCCAGCTTGGACGAGCCGCCCAGAGCTGCATAATTCGGGGATGGAAGAGCAACGGCGTCGACAATAGAATCGAAGCTTTCCTAGCCAGCGGCGGCCCAGAGAAGATCCTCACTGGTGTTGAAGTGCACCGAAAGTGCCTGATACACGGAGACCTGAGTGCGTTTGCCCGTTTTGAACCTGGATGGCAGTCAACTAACCTGCCCAGCGATGAACAATATGCTGTTTGACAAGAAGGCCAATAAAATCACAGCAGTCCTGGACTTTGACTTCGCCTCCGTGTCTCACCCCTTTGAAGAGTTCATTTCCATGTCTCTCAGCGACACCGGCGGCAACGTCGGCGACGAGGACACCGGGATTACCCGGGCGATCCTCTCAGGCGACTTCACGACGCCACCAGGAGACCTAGACGAGGGATTTATGGAGGAGTGGGAGCTTGCCAGGACGTGGAATACCGTGCTGAAGGAGAGTGCTGCACTTGCGCCGAGCCAGATCGAGAGCGTCAACGAGATCCGCGACCTCATGCGATTACAGAGGCTTCTATGCCCGTACCAACTAAGCAGCGCGTCTGAGCTCGAGAAACTCGAAGATGAAAAGAGGGTCGAGCTGCTGGCGACGGCGGAAGCGGATCTGTTGGCGTGGCTGGAGAAGCACGGTTTCTACTAGTAATAATTTCTGGGTATTACTAAGCTTTAGATGACAGGAGTCCCACTGTTCTTGCTCCCAACGCCAACAGACTTCCGCCATGTCTGCCTAAGTAGAATTTGAACACGTCTCACCACACATCGGGCATATTTCTGTCGAAAATGGCGTCCATTATCGCACAAGAGAAGCCAGACATGCATCTTGTAGCCCGTCGGGAATCAATTGCCTACTTGGGACACCAGCATCGTAACATATTCACTCGGGCACTTTCCAACGTCTTGTCCACGCCGGCTGCTGAGCTTGCGTTTGCAGAGATCGTTGATGGTGCACCACTCAGCCAGACTGCGAAGGAGGTGCGGAACTGGATATTGCCACAGGATCACCCTGTGCGAAGCCAGCACCCTGAGCTCTGTCCCGGGGTCCTAGAGAAGACCAGAGACATCCGTACCAAACTTGATATACAAGTATTGCAGTTTGATTTCCAGGTATGTATGACATTACCTTCCCGCAGTCACAAAGACCTGTTTCTTTCTGATGCATCAGTAGCTTCTGCATTGTTACCATGCCGCATCGCCAGGCTCGGCGGCCTTCAAGACTCGCTTGATCGAAATGACTGCTGTTGCGATTCATCAGATTGCGGTGTACCTGTATAAGCTCGATCTGAATATAGGCGGGCACCAGGACTACTTCACTTGGGAAGTACCTAAAGACGATACGGTCTTCCATCAATTCTATCCTGATGGCAAACTTCCAAGCCTTTTCTTCCACAAGAACTACCGGGATTACGACCAGTACCCAGACGGGGTAGCTGACATCGTCGGATACTGGGCTGAAAAGCAGATTTTCGGTGGTGTTGTCCTATTCGACCGTCGGGAGCCTAGTCAGAGGGAAGATCATGAAGATGTAAGCTCGTCCGCCTCCGTTGCGGATATAGAATTCATGCTCGAGTCTTGGCATAATGCTAAAAATAACACAATTCAGCCTGACGCCGTGTTCTTTCATTCATATGCAGAGAACATAACCTATCGAATCTGGCGGCTGCTCGACACACAGAAAAAGGCTCTTCTGGACTTTCTCTTGTCGGACAACGATATCAATGGGCAGACAAACAGCGCTCCAAATCCATTTCCGATCTTACCAGACCGACATAACCTGACTCGCATCGATCCAGAGGAGCCTATCCACAAGACTGGTATCTATCGCGACCTCTGGGAGCGAAAACCCCTTAGTGATAGAGCCGGGGATCCTCGGAGGCACTGCTGCGCATTCAATAGTATGGACTACACTTCTTGGGCTGAATTCAAGAGGTCTTTGGAGAGAGCGCTGACTCGGAGGTATGAAATCGACGACAGGCGGGAAAAAGAAGTCGAGGCAGAGATGGAGGAAGAGGAGTTAGCGGCAATGTATGAACAGCAAGATGAAGATGAAGGGGAAGTTGCAAGGGTCTTGAAGGCAGACAAGTAAAACGTTTTACCAGCCTACCCGTCCCTTGAGATTTGAAATAGAGTACCAATAGTTCTACTCATAACGTTCATATTATTCTAGCAAATTGAATCTGAGGTCTTTGCCGTTGGCCTGTCTCTCGAAAACATTGTTCAATATGGTGCTGCAGACCATAAGTTCGATATCGGACCTGCCGTGCAGCACGGCAGCGGCTCGTGAGCGAGGATATGAAATTCATACATTGATCTGGGGGACAGGCCATCGTCTCTACCATCCTGTCTTCCTACCCGATCTTTCCTTCGCATATTGCATCAGAAATGGCCCGTTCAATGCGCCACCAACAAGTGCTAGAACCTGTGAGGCCAGGCGTGTGCTTTTGAGCATCCAACAGGATGTGACGGCAGGAGATGAGAGGCCGAGGTGATATATGGGGAGGCGTAGGATGCGCTGCATTACAGACTTCTGCGCATGTTATAGTATTTCATTGTAATAGTCCTTTCCTCTCTACCGTGCAGCATCCATTCGCCTAGATCGCAGCTATTGTTTGTTGTTCGGCAAAGTACGCCCAGCCACATCACTTTAGCAGTTCGCTTTTTTCAGAATATTCAAAGTCAAACGGCCTGACTGCCAAGCCCAACTGTCATGAAACAGCTCCTCCGGGCGTGGAGTGGTCACGAAGGGCCAATTCCCGCAAGGATGCCTACAGACCTCTGCCGAACGTCGCTCCTGGGACTGTGAACGAGTCTGCATGACAGGTCATGTGCCTGCCACTCTTGCTAAGATGACTGTGGCCGCTTTGAATGTACCCTTGACCAGAAGCGACATCGGAAAATCAGCTGAATGCTTCTTTGCGGAACAAGCCCTTTGGCGAGATATTGTGGCTCTTGCATTAGTCTCCTGCGGACCTTCATTCCGCCCAACCTCGTCGCAGCTGCTGTACTACCATTTTAACAACTTCGAGAGATCGGGAGCGAAGAGTCGTTCATCGGCGATCCCCACTTTGCTGAGTCCCGTCAAAGCGATGCGTCAAGTGAGACATCTTATCTAGCCGAACTTGACAGGGTCATGGTAGGCATACCGTTCCGTACTCGCTCGCCTGCGTTGAGCTGCGCTGGGAAAATGGTATTACTGCTGGTAGAACCTGATGGTGCTGTGACGTGGAAAATTCACGTCTTGTCCACATGGATTGGCCACATGGTTCAGCAGCCAGAAGATGTGACGCTGCTTTCGTGCCAAGATGGAATCAACGGTCAAAATATACCGTACCTAGGTATGCGTGATCAGACAATTTTTCAAATCAACGATGGCCCGCGGGTCAAGCCTGCTTAAAACAAAGACATTTCTTCAACTTGTAATGTCTCAATCTAATGGTGTATTCAGAATGAGTCAATCGTGTGGCTTCTGGTCTGTGGTATGTAGGACAAGCGACCAGGGAAGATTAGATTAGATGACGTCGGATTAGATTAGATTAGATCTTCTAGTTCCAGCACGGGCCAGGCGCGACGCGACTTAGCTAGCTCTGACGACATGCAGGCTCCAGCCGCGGTGGATTTGCGAAAGCTCCGAGGTTCTTTTGCGCATCGAAACCCATCGAACACTGCCTCTTTGGCTTCAAGGCCCACGCCACCAGTGTTGCACCAGTCAATCATTACTTCTTGGATATTTATAGCGTATCTCATACCAGTTTGGAACCCGTCACCGTTTCGAGAGTCGGCCGCCAGTCCGCCATGGACGACTACGACAATGACCATGACCACGACTCCAACGCGAGCTCCGACGACCAAGAGCACGACCAGGAGCAGCAAGATGATAATGCCACGATGGATGATGGGGATGACATGGAGGTAGACGAGGATGATGCGTTCAACGAGGAAGACGAGGATCAAGACGAGGGCGACAATGACGGAGATGGGGATCAAGACGGGGACCAAGATCAAGAGCAGGACCAAGATGGCGAACAAGACGGAGATCAGGACCAGGACCAAGATCAGGAGCAAGAGGGCGACGGCGACCAGGAGGAAGATACCACGACGCGAGTCGACAGACCATCCCATTCGAAATCGAACTCGGTAGACACCCCTCAGACACCGAAATTCCGACCAAGGGTGCGACCGGAAGCCATCACTGCGAGGCTGTACGATATCGTGCCGACCATGGCCGCCCCTCAAGCGACGTCAATAAACGCTATCGCCATCACGCCCGATCTGCGATACTGGGTAACGGGTGGTTCAGATGGGTACATCCGGAAATATGACGGCCCAGGCACCATCAACGGCAAGCAACTGTTGACCGTCGCCCAGCGGCACCCCTTCGTGGACAGCGTCACAAAAGCCGGAATACTCATGTCATATTGGGAGAATCTTGAGCCAGCCCCGCCGAACCCTCGAGGTGGTGCCAGCGATGCTGACCGCGTGCTGTCCCCCGTCTACAGCCTGGCAGTCCACCGCGACGCGCTGTGGCTGCTGGCTGGTCTGGAGAGCGGTGGGATCAATCTGCACAGCGTAAGACACGACGAGGGCAAGACCATACACGTGCTGCAGGAACACAAGAATGCCGTGTCGGTGTTGCAGCTGGCACCAGACGAGAAGAGCGTGCTGAGTGGGAGCTGGGACAAGAACATCCTCGACTGGGACCTGAACACTGGCAAGACGATTCGGGATTTCAGGGGCAGCGGAGGCCAAATCTCAGCCCTTGAACCAAGGCCCTTGAGTGGTGCACCAATCCCCGCAGAGGCAGCGGAAGAGTCGTTCCTCAGCAACACGATGCGGACGAGCACTCGGACCAATGGCTTCTTCAGCAGCGGTCCCGACTCAGGGATACCCAATGGAGGGGCAATGCCCAACGGCGACAGCATGGGAGATGCCGAGGGGTCTGATCATGAGTCGCTTTTCGGAAGTCCAGCAGGGTCACTCTTTGGCGATGGAAACAACAACATGGGCGCAGACAATCCATTCGGCGGAGATAACGACAACGACGGATACTCGCACGCGATGCTGGAGCCTCTTGATGATGCTCCCCACGGGGACGGCGATGTCGCCATGGGAGCAGACACGATCATGGGCGATGCCTCTCACGAAACCACAGACCATCCACCAGCAGACGCTGCGCCGGGTACGACGCAAGACCTAGCACAAGCGCAGTCGGACCAACCACTCGCTTCCGACGCCGGAAGCAACCAACTCAAACCCCAAGACGCGTTACAAGCCGATGCTCAGCGGCCGTCAACAGCACAAACCGACACCGACTCAAAGCAGCCGTCAATACACTCACCGACCCTTGTCTTCAACAACCCCCCGCCGGCGCAGTTCGACCCCACGCAGACCTCCGACTCGACCTTCTTCTCGGCCGCCATGGACGGCACCATCCGGATCTGGGACCGCCGGATCCCCGCGCCCCTCGCCCGGATAGGCACCCGCCCGGGAGTCCCGCCCTGGTGCATGGGCGCCTGCTGGTCGCCGGACGGCAACACCATCTACGCGGGGCGGCGAAACGGCACGGTTGAGGAGTTCAACATCCACAAGGCCACGTCCAACTGGCTGCCCGAGCGGACCCTCAAGTTCCCCGCCGGCAGCGGCGCCGTCTCGGCCGTGCGGACCATGGTCAACGGGCGCCACCTCGTCTGCGCCAGCCACGACATCCTCAGGCTGTATGATCTGCGGGACAACCGGGCGTTCAAGCACGGCGCCGTGCCCTTCTTGATCGTACCGGGCCCCCCTAGGGCGGGTGTCATCTCGCAGATGTATGTCGACCCCACGTCGCAGTTCATGCTTACTGCCGCCGGCACGAGGGGCTGGGAGGGGAGCTCCACCGAGGTCTTGATTGGGTATGAGATCGGGTGTGTCAACGATTAATCGTTGCTTGCTGTCCGCACTTTTTTCGATCATGAGCCCTTAGCAGAGGGTTCGGCGTGGGCCTGTTGTTGGCTATATGTACAAATGCTTGAGTCCCAAGCGTCAGCGGACTTTTCAGGTTGATTTTGGATCTTGTTTCAAGAGGCGTTGGAGACCAAAAGCCACGGTGGATCAGTTTTGGATCTTTACAAGGTGGCACTCAGGGGCCGTGAGCGTGGAATGGGGGAAGGCGCTTCATACGCTAAACTTCGGTATCAATACCCCTGGTTACTATTACACTTGAATAATGTCTTCGGCAAGAAAACGGTTCAGTGAAATCCCATCGTGAAGCACGACTTTGTTGTTTTATCAGTCGCGCGTGTCTTTTGCGCCCGCGACAGCTTGATGTCTTTAAGCTGGTAGACACATCCTTTCCTTGGGGAAGTCCACTCGTTTTGGGGAATTTCATTTCAGTGCTGTATGACACTGTTCCGCTGGTGGTCACATTCTCTTTTTGTCAATCTGCTTCAACTCTCAAGTCTATCTTGGCGAAGACCAGTCTTGTTTTGCAGAAACCCAAGCATTCACCCTGCTTCCCCTGCCTTGCGCATGATCTGGCTTGCCACTTTGACCATTCTCGGCCCCTAGTTTCCACATGATATATACTCTGCAGTGCAGTAGCGAGCTTCACATAGAAGTGCCTTCAAACCGTGAGCCATTCTATCATCGAAAATCAACGTTAAGTGGCGACGAGCTCGTATCCACCCAGCCAAATACCTGATGATATATCCTCTTATGCGCAACTACGACACTGACGTTTTTGTTAGTGCCAGGCCGCGAGGTAATGTGGCCGCCCCTTCCACAGGCGCGGCTCTCGAAGGGCTCAATACGTGATTCACCAATCCACAGCTAACAAATACCAATAAAGTGTGATTTGTATAACTTTAGGCACGGGTTGGCTCCGTCACTTGAGCCCATACCTCATCTGGCTTTGGCTACCAGCGAAAGTCACCCGTTGTGAATGACTTTATTCTTGTCCCATATTATGGGCAGTGAAAGAGCCAGTGACTCGATCGTAGATCTGCAGTATATAAACATCGCCAAAAGGCTTTCTCCTCAGACGTCCTTCTTCCCCTTACTTCAGCAAAGATCTCAGGAGATACTCTTCCCTTATTACAAGAAATATCCATCAACAGTCAAGAACAGTAAGAACTCATTCGGCATACTAGCCGACTTCCAGAGGCATCATGGATATTCCGGAGGTAAAATTTGACACACCCGAGCAGAGGCTCGCATGCCACGGAAAGAACGAGGAGATTTACCCGTATCTACCAGGCTACAGTCACGCAGAGCTCATTAGAGACGACGACGACCGGGAGCACCGTCAAAACTCATGTTCTTTTATTTACACGTGCCCGTATGTGGGGCCTTCACCAGAGACCTACGACTCCTCGGAGCGGCCCGAAACGATTCCCTTCACCCGCGATGACTTGGTGGCCTTCCACAAACACGGTCTCGATTCAGTTCATGGATACTGGTCTGTCTACTGGGCCTCCGAAACTGAAGCCCCAGGCGATGTCGTTTATCCCGATGGATATCGCAGTGTCATGACTTTCAGGACTATCGAATTTATGATACGACCTGTTGCGGACTTCAGGAAGCGCGCTGATGCGGTCCGAGAACCCCGGAGACTCTAGTGAGTAAATGAATTACAAGTCCTCTCCATTTGGTCATCAGCCTCTCCCTACGTCTGAAATTTGATTGTCTGTAACGATATTTACGAAATGTACTACAGTATCGGCTGGGGAGACCTGGAGGAGTGTCTGAATCAGGCCCTACAACAGCCCGGTCCCATGAGGACTTTCACGGGCCTGGCATACGTGGATCAGCGACACAGAGGCCAGGAGGATGTGGAAGAGGGGAAGCGCGAGATCGCACTTGAGTGGAGAATCGACCGTGCCCATCCAGACAGGTTGACCTCTCAAGTGGACAAGTGGAAATATCGTACTGCGTTCGAGAGTACCAAAGCATACCGCGACAAGATGAAGGAGGTTGAAGCGCACGCGGCGTGGGAGAAATACAATCAACACCTTCAAGCGCGAGATCCAGCAGCAACCCAACCGGAACTTCTCTTCCGACCATACATTCCACAACCCCAGCCGGAGCAGGATCCGGCCCCGGCCCCCCGGCAGCGCAAGTCTCGACGAAAAGGAAAGAGGAGCAGCAGGGACATGGAGGCAAGTCAGGAGCTCAGCCCGAGCGGCACAGACATGAGCGCAAGTCAGGATCTCGGCCCGAGCAGGAAGCGGCGAAATGTTGATTCCCAGTCAAGCCGAAGCTCACAGTCAGGGTCCGCGTCGCAGTCACTCACGTCTTCACCAGAGATGGGGCGGCGAACGCCAGTCGCCGGCGCTTGGCAGCATACGACTATGCCTCCACCGCCGAGCCCGCAATATGCACAGTCAAGTGCCGGTTCCTATTCGGGCCGGAGCTCACAGTCGGGATTCGCGTCGCAGTCATACACGTCCTCACCGGAGACGGGGCGGCGAACGCCAGTCGCCGGCCCTTGGCAGCACACAACTATGCCTCCACCGCCGAGCCCACGGTATGCACAGTCAAGTGTCGGTTCCTACTCGAGCCGAAGCTCGCAGTCTGGACAGTCATTCACGTATTCACCGGAGATAGGTCGGCGAACGCCAATGATGCCTCCGCCGCCAAGCCCTCAGTACCCACAGCAGGCCTACCCGGGCCCCGGATACCAGCCAAACCCCCCGGCCGCATCGCCTCGCATGGGCCAGCCATATGCGCCGGTGCCGGTGCAGCATGCCCCGGCGCCAGGCTCGGGATTCGCGCATGGGCAACCCGGCGGTGCCTCCAACCCTTACTGGCAGCAGCCTGCGCCCTCGCCCGGTTCATACTCTCCAGGCACCGGGAACTACCCGCCCGCCTTCCCAGGTCCGGCACCGGCCATGAGCCCGTACCAAGGAATGACACCGGGCATGCGGGGCAGGGGAGGCTACTCGCCCAATCCCTCATTCTCTTCGCCAGCCATGGCTCCCTCGTACTCTTCACCAGCCATGGCCTCGTACTCTTCGATAGCTATGGCGTCCCCGGGAGGCAATGTAGCCCCGTCCCAAAACCCTCCACCCAGCCCGGGACCCGGGTGGTGGCAAGAGGCCGGAGATTATATGCACTCAACCGAGCCGGACGGAGGGAACCAGTCTGGTTACCAAGGCCAATATGGGGGTGGTAGGGATTCCGGCCGGCGTTGAGTCTCATCGAGGATGATTAAGCAAGGAGATGATTTTGGTTCGATCATTATTATTATTTTCACTTTTTGGATGGACTGACGCTGGATGGGCTAGTCTATATTACTTTCTTTCCTCCTTCTTTTTGGTGCAAATGGGTCGGGAGGTAGGGTGAACGAAGCAGAATGCAATGGGTAATTTAAGAACAAATTTTGGTACTCAACGATCCACGCTGTTTCAGTGAATTAATTGACGTACGTCATCAAAAGGTTACACTACCCGGCCCGTTCCGCAATCAAATTCTGTCTACACACCGCCGTCTTTGGCCACAATCATCGCAAGTTTTGCCAGAACCGTCACTGAATCTCACAGCTGTTAGGCACAGACGAAGCTATGAATAGTAGTACTGGAGACTACGTCCGTTTCAACGGGTGTTGCGTGTCAAAGACGTGACAGGGACAAATCAATCTCGCCGCCTTGTAAATTTATAGAAGGAAAGATCACGAGTTGACGACCAATAAACGGCAGTAGCATTACTAGCGAATCATATTCTAGGTAGCCAAGAGGTAGGCGTCGTGTTTTCACCTAGCGAAGCAACCCTTTCAGTATTGAAAAGTCAGTGGGAGGCGAGAGGTCCACAATCGGGATGTCTTGCCGATTCCCTTGCAGAACAAGCGACAAAGCGACAAATGGATGAACCGAGTGAGAAGGAGCAAATACAGAATTTACAGTTATGAAGAAATCTCATCATTTTCTCTAAGCCTGGTACTTGTGGCAGCAAATAGGAGGTACACTAAGTTGGGGGGCACATATCTTTGACACTGGGCCCACTGGGGCCTCTTCTGCAGTCAGATTCTGGCCGTGCGCATACTTCGAATACAAACATCGAACACTTTGACAGGACCATTTCTGCGTTCCACAAACAATTCAGATGATGTGTGATATTAACCTCCAGCGCAGTGAGTAGCCAGCCGTTAGTGGCTGACGGTAAAATGATCTGCCTCCTTCGTTCCTGCAGGTGTAAGTATCCAATCATTTAAAAAGTTGCCCACTGATCTACAGCAGAGTGAGAGAAAGGCATATGACTTGAGAACTCGTCCTCGTCACTGTGACTAGTAACTCCCTGGTGTGAGTTGCTCCTACTGCCCAACTAGACAGGATGTCGTGGAATGGCCAGTGACTTGATCATAGATCCATGGTATAAAAACTTGTCCACAAAGATGGTCTCAACAGATTTGACTCTTATCTCAAGAGGAAGGAAAATCAGAAAAGACACAGCCGTCGGTCCCAGAGCATACGAAACCACAAGATACCAACAACATTCATGGTCCAGCGAGCCTGCTAGCCCACATCCAGATTTATCATGGAGTTCAATTTCGAGTCAGAGCTGGAGAAGACGGCCCTAACAGCAGACGATGAGGCCATATATCAGTACCTGGGCATCGGCTACAAAGCATGGCCGACAAGCTCCCCATACCCCGCAAGACTTTGTGGTGGCAATCTCCAGGTCACCGAGTCTCCTGCAAGAGACTATGATAGGCGATCTGAAAAGCTACCCCTAACATCTGGCGACTTGCAGGAGTTTATTGACCACGGTCTTACATCCTTTGACCGTGGGTTCAATCTTGTCTGGAACAATGATAGACACCAGGAAAAAGACCGCGTCTATCGCGACTTTTTTCGTAGTGTTGTTTGTTTCAGGACCATTGAATTTATGGTCCGACCGTTGCATGGACTCGAGGCCGGTGACCCCAACAGAATTTTGTGAGTAAAACTAACTGAAGCTCTTCTCCAGTCCATCATCAACCTCGTCTTTATGGTTTTTGGCTGGTTCTTTCTAACAATATCCATAATGGTGACTATAGCATCGGGCCGGGTGATGTTCAGGACTGTCTGAAGCTAGCTCTGAACCACAAACCAGACGAACCGAGGACGGCAGTCGTGGGAAGAGGTCTTGTGATGCACCCGCTAGACATCCAGACCCAGCAGAGAGATCCAAACAAACCCCCGCAAAGACTGCAGATCCCCTTCGAGTGGAGGATAGACCGTGCCGCTGAAGACCAGACTGCTAAACGAGTACAAAGGTGGAGATACGAGACGTGTAAAGGAACCAAGAACTACCACCTTCGTCTACGCGAGTATTGTGAGTCTCGCAACAAACTTGGACTTGATAATCCAAGGGAGAATACGTACGGACTTCCTGCAAAAGGACGGACACTCTCAGCAACCGAACCAGGAACCGAGAACCGGGCAGACCAAGACCTAAGTCAAGGGCAGAGCTTGGGCCGGAAGCTGGCTATGAAGCCACCGGGAAAGCGGACAAGCGGGGAGATGGGTGGAAGTCAAGAGTTCGGCCCGAGTTCCAAGCGGCAGAGTACGGGTTCTTCCCAATGGGGCTCGAGCTCGCAGTCGTCCTTGAGCTCACCGGACATCGCGCGTTCACCGTCAATCCCGGTTTGGGGCCAGCCGATCATGGGTCCACCGCTGCCCGTGGGCCCTGGTCAACCGGCGACGGACATCGAGCACCCGTTTCACCACCAACAGAGCAGGAGAGGCTCGAGGGGCTCGCGAGGCAGCATTGGCTCTGCAGCTTCACGCTTTGGCGGTCTGACAGTTCAGTCAACGATTCAGGGCTCGCCGGAGGATGTGGCGCCGCCGCCTGCGGGCTCACCTTTGGTCGAGCCTCAAAGAGGAGCGAAATGGGCCCCTGGACAGTTTGGCGGGGGATATGAAACACAGTTTCCTCTACATGGACACCAGGGCCCAGGCTTTGCGCCGCCGATCCCAGTTCATGGATATCAGGGCCCAGGTCAGGTCCAGCCGACTCCAGCTTATGGCGAGCCGACCGACGTCTTTGGGCATATTAGAACGGATTTTCCAGGACCCCGGCAGCGAGGGTTTCAAGTGGGAATCGCACATACGCAGCACTTTGCGGCGCATGGAGGCTGGAATCCGCAGCACCCAGGACAGCCCCAGGCGCCGGTCGGGCCGGCTCCAGAGCAACACTTATATCAACGCGGCTATGCGGAGTTTGCGGATACAGAATCCGGTAGGGGGTACGCTGGTGGCTCGGGGCACAATATGCCGGCATTAGGGGGCTCAAACGTTCAAGGCGGAGAGGGCTACCCGCCCGGCTTTCCACCCACGCATCCGGCCATGCACGGCGGACAGCCTGCCTTGCCCCAGCAGCCTCAACACATGGCAGCGGTACCACTAGAGAGAGGACACGACCTGTCTATTCTGCCGAATATTCCACGGGTGTCGTCGCCCGAGCCTCTAGACCCGACAGCAGCCCAATTCGGCCAAGGAAACATCCCGCCAAGCTTCCCACCCGTTACGCAGCCCATGTACCATCATCAAGACATGCCAGCAGTCCCTCCGTCAGCCACGGGCAACATAGACCCGGCCCAGTTCCAGGCCCAGACAACACTGCCACCAGTCGGACAGAGCTACCCGTCCAGCTTGCCACCCGCTACACACCCTATGCCCGCCGAACTCATCCATTCGCCCGAGCATGAAGATGTTCCGGCGGACTTTGACTCAGAATCAGAATCGGAATCGGAGCGAGAAGATGATCAATTGTACTACCAGGACCCTCCAGTGACGCAGCCGTTGCTCAGTCCTCGTGGTCAAGACAATGGTCGATTGTATGCTTCACCCAGGGCAGAGGATCAGTCTGCTTACGACCCGTATATGGGAGCAAGCCCATCCGATGATGGTTCTTCTCATCGGTGTTAACGATGCAAGCGGAGAACAGCGGTGTGGTTCCTTTTTTTGGTCTTTTGGGTGGACTGGCGGCGGATCGGCCATTTCATAATACTTTCTTTTTCCGGGCGAGACTTTCGTTTTTTTCTTCTTTTTGGGACGACTGGCGCCGCAACGGCCGGTTTACAATACTTTCTAGCCTTTGTTTGGGCGTCAATGATACAGGCGTGGCAGCGGTCGGGTGGGGGTAATTGGGGCGGGGGCGACGTATGGAAGCATAAGGAATGTGGTAGTAATTCAGCTTAGATGAACATTTTGGTACTCACTTATTCATGGGTTCAGATATCGTGTGATATCAACCAACAGGGCCAGCGCTGTATATGTTGAAGAAAGTTTACAATGCTGGTACAGTTCCGTCCAACATGGGATGATGAGCTGCTCTCATCAACCATCCTGGTTCACCTCGCTTACTCCGGTATGTTGTATACAGGATAAAGCAACTCGAGTGGATTCACGAAGCTCCCTGGAATTCGGATGGGGTTAGTCTGAATGATGCGTCACTGGGAGCTTGACCACCCAGACTGCGCCATCATCGACTGTTGTTGGTGCTGTTGGTTGTATCAAACAGTCGGCCCATCCGTATGCTGCCTCCTAACCAACAAACATGTCCATTAGTTTCGCCGCAGACCAAATGGAACGAGAAATGTCTGCTCAAGCAAAAGCGATCGTACCATTGACATCGACTTCGGAAAATCCCCAATTCAAGTTCTTCTTAGAATCGAGCATCTCGATCGCTATTTCCCTGCACACCTGGCCTTTTCTTTTCGAGCCCTTGAAAGGAATTATCCCACGAACCGCCAGAATGTCCTCGAAAAACCTGCCTCTGATCGTCCTCGTCCCCGGCGCGTTCGGGACCCCGGAGAGCTTCGGCACCTAAAGGAGGCCGGATATTATACACACCCGGGCCCCTATGCAAGTTCCAACCCTCCAGACCCGTCGGCGGCGACGTGCGCGAACGACATTGCGTCGCTCCGCGACGGTGTCATCCTGCCCCTCCTCGACCAACAGCAGAAAAACATTGTCATCCTCGCGCACTCGTACGGCGCGATTGTTGCCAGTGGTGCCGCCAAGGGCCTCGACAAGCCGACTCGTGAGAAGAGCGGTCAGTCGGGCGGGGTCATCGGGCTGGTCTACGTGGCCGGTAATATCGTCCTCAATGATGAGTCGCTCAGCGAGGCATCTGGGGGAGTCTATCCGCCTTTCATTAAGCTAGACAAGTTGAGACGATCGTCAAAGCGTTGTATATGTGACACGTGCTGACTCTCAAGTCATAGCCGTCCAAGGGACTAGCGCTCATTGAGCCCGCGGAGGAGGTCTTGTACAACGACTGCGACCCAGCACAAGCTGCCGAGCTGAGCCGTGGCATGGTCCCTCATGCGTACGCCGCGTTCGAAACCGAGTCTACGGTGCCCGCCTGGGCAGACAAAGGCTTCGACGGAAGGAGGGCGTATGTACGCACGGTGGACGACTGTTGCAACCCTCCATTTGTCCAGGACATGTGGCGCGAGAGAACAGGGGTCCACTGGGACGTCGCCGAGCTCAAGACGGGCCACATGCCGTTCATCAGTCAGCCCAAGGAATTAGCCGTGGAGATTGTCAAGTTTGTCGAGGGGTTCCTGGCACTGTGAATAAGTCACCCAGGAAAGCGGGGGCGAGGGGGTTTGTTGAGCTTTTCAAGCTGCTTGGGCCAACGAGACATCCCATAAGAACTTGAGTAGAAGCGTAGGGCCATGTAGAATATTCTGTCAGGCATAAACGAGTATCGAGATGGATTACGAACATGTGTCAAATCCTCAGCCCAGAAGGCTTCCGTTTCGTATCCGATGCCTGCAGCGCTCTGTGTAATTATTCGACGTTGGCGTTCAGTCAAAGGTGGACTTTGCCGGAGATCTCGACTATGACTAGCAACAAAACAAAAGGGCTTTAGCGGTCATCACAAGTCACCATGTAAAGGCGGTTTCCGAAATGCATGTAAAGCTAAACATTCTCATCGTAAGCTTGAAGGTCCAACTGACTTGACCCGGAAAGGCTCGAACTGTCCTATGTACGTGCTTAGTATGAAAGCCTCGAATTTTAAAGGCTTCTAAAGCTCAGCACGAGCTGTTAACTTCCTCAATTGCTCCCCACCGCGAAACTAGCAAATTAACCCCATGCTTCTCTCAAAAGCCCCACTGGTAGAGCTCGGCATCACTCAAATGTCTATGAGAAGCTCCTCTTCCTTTTCATCCTTGGCTGTTGTGGCGGCCTCGGCCGGGGAATCGGCGCCGTCGCCACCAAAAGACATCAATGACTCCGCATCAATGCCCATGTGTTCCTGAACTCGGTCTGGAACGGTATCGATGTTGACAGTGCCTTGGTCAGTCCGATGGCCTCGTCGGATACCCAGAACCTCAGCCTCGAACCCGAGATCAGACTCGCCCATCAACGAAATCGAGTCGGCTGCGGCGTGACCTCCAGTCGGCGGGACTGCATTGAGAAAGTCGTCCAGGGACTGGTTAGCCTCTTCAGCGCCAGCCACAGGACCGTTGTTGGGCGGGGCAGGTCGTTGCTGCCGTCGCTGGTTGGGTCTGCCCTGCTGCAGGGTTGGACGCCTTTGAATCTGACTGCGCTGGCCGTTGGCCCGAGCATTGTTATCTCCATGGTTTCGTAATCCGGCTGAACCTTCAAATTGGTTGCCTTTGAATGATGCGCGACCATGATTGCGTGTTTGCGGACCTGGTCGCTGCTGCTTGCCACTGCTTTGCCGGCGACCAGCGTTCTGCTTGTCAGCCTGCGCAGAAATCTTGGGAATTTGTCGCCCGCGAGATTGAGTTTGCTTCTCAATCACTCGCACTCCGTTTCGGTTTGAGATAGGAATGAAGCGCTCCTTTATCACGTTCTTCTCAGGCGGTGCGGCAGTCTTTGGAGTATCCAGCTCGATCAATGGTTCGATGGCCTGGAGTTGGGCCTTGCGGATAGCATCGTCATGAGCCTGGGGATTCCGACTGAATTCGGCCCATTTCTCCGGACTGCTGTCGCGTGTCTGCTCCCAACCCGGCGTAGGTGTCGTCGAGGAAGGTAAACGAGGCGCCTCGAGCTGAAGCTGGGCCATTCGCCGCTCAGCTTCCAAAGTCTTGAACTGGTCGCAGTCCTCGCAGCATCGGCAGGGGTCGGTGCAAACTCCAGAACACTTGTGGCCACAGGCAAGGATCCTGGTACACGGCCGCAAGCAAGGAAGCTTCTCGTGGGGGACCCTGTTGGCACCCATTAGCATCCATTAGCATCAAAATTCACAAGGGTATGCAGGAAGCTTACACATGACAATTTAGGACGCAGCCGTGGCCGCAGGGGAGCGTGGCATCACATTTGATCCAACAGCCACCCGCATTTCCGTCAAAGCTGTCCGGTGACTTCATCCAGATCTCGTTCGTGCTCTGCTCATCGTTGTGATTCTGGCACACCAGAGGCAGCCCCTTGCCCATAGCAACACGCTGCTGCTCTGCAAAACCGTTCCAAACAGGGGCCCACGTATCGAAAGACTGGGTCGTGGCTTTGAACAGGTTTTCCTTGTTGCCGAACATGAAAAAGCCACGGCGGGCTCTGCTGATAGCGACTGTTGCACGGTTCAGGCTCTCTACGAAGCCGACCCGCTTGACATCGTGGGGCGTGGGTGGACTTCTGACAAGAGAGAGAAGGACGATCTCGTTTTCCTCGCCCTGGTATGAGTCTACCGTCGCGACATTGAAGTGATATGTGCCCAAAGACATAAAGTCTCTCCGGAGGAGCTGAAGAATCTTCTTCCGCTGTCCACGGTAGTAGGTGAGCACAGTGATCTCTGAAGGCTTGACGCCATTCTGTACCAGGTATTTCATGAATGCAACGATCATCTGCGCCTCCTGGGGGTTGAATTTGCTATTATCGGCATCTGTGTCCTCCGGCCACTCATGTGTGAAGAACCAGGTGCGACGAGAGCCCATGCCTGGGATCAGGGGGCGGTTGGCATCATCTTTGACGAGTGGGTGATCCTTGAGGTTGGGGTAGTACTTCTGTACAATATAGCGCAACTCTGGGGCCATACGGCGTTGCCGGTTCAACATGGTATAAGGAAGCCGATTCCGAACCAAGCGCTCAAACAGGGAGATGTTGAGGTTGAACGGTTCACCTCCGAGTCGGGCGATGTCGCATTGTGGCGGAAGCTGCTGGTGATCACCAACAAGGATTAGCTGGTCCAGGCTGGGAAACAGAGCGGACGTGACATTCGGCTCCCTGGTCTCAGCGGCCTCTTCGATGAGAAGCACTCGTGCTCCAGTGGCAGCCAGAAATCCACGATACTTGGTCAATCCAGTTGTAGTGCAGCCAATGATGCTGATAGATTTCTTCTCAAGGATGTTGAGGTCGCTGAACCACTTGTTGGCTTTCTGCAGCTTCGCGTGGCTAACGGCCTGTTGGAGAATCTGGCGGAACTTGGTCACCGATGCTTCTCTCAGTTTGGTTTGAAGGAGCTGGTAGACTCCACCGCGAAGCTGGACCGGTATCTGATAGAGGTCATCACTGCGGGCAAGACTAGCAGCACATCTGGCCTGCCAGCCGGGAACACGGGGCGTGTTTCCAGTGTAGTGGCTTGTCAAAGGGATCCAAGTGCCATGGAGAGGGTCGTCATCGTCCTCGACTGTGTCATCATCCAAATCAGGATCCACTTCAAAGTCGGGCTCGTCAACGGCTTCCTCTTCCGTAAAGCCAAGATCCTCGGGCGGCTGGCGTATGCGTTCAAGTAGCTCTTCGCCCAGCCAGGACTGCATTGCTGACTCCTCGTCGTTGCCTTCCCACCCATCGCTGGATAGGGACTCGAACTGAGCTTCGTTGATCACGCCGGCATCGAGGAGGGCCTGAGGGTCCAACAATCCCTGGCCACCAAAGACGCCGTCGACGAGGGTCTTGAAAGTGTCGATGATTTCCAGCCGGGCTTTCTCAAGTGACCTGTACTTGGCCCTGCCGTCCCCGGGTGCATCCTTGCCGAGCGACTTGCGAAGGTTGTAAAATGTGCGTTCTTTGATTACCTCGTTCTCGGTGCGACCACCCACGCGCAAGATATTGGCGCCAGCGGAATGACAGTAGATAAGTAGCTGGTCTAGGGCGTGATTGGTTTGTGCGGCGACGATCACAGGGGGGTCACCGGGTCGCCGGTTTGCGAGGATGGCCATCAGAGCCTGAACGGACGTGAAGGTTTTGCCGGTGCCAGGAGGGCCCTGGACGACAGCCAATTCGTTCGAGACCATTCGTTGCAGAGCTTCAAGCTGGGAAGAATCAAGGCTTGTGTGTTGTTGGATGCCCTGCTTCGATAGAGGACGAGTTACGTCGCACTCTTGGTAGTGGCTAGCGATTTTCTGAAAGAGAATTTGCTCAAGGTTCTTGCTACCTGATGTCTGCTGCTTCTGTTGGGGTGTGAGCTGTGTTATGAGGCAGGATAGGTCGAGGAGAGGGTTTTGGGCGATGAATCGTGATAGATGATCATGGTCGTCCAGGTGAAGGAGGTACTTGTCGAAGGCAGAGACCTCACCAGCGGCGAGCTGGAGCCCAATTAGGGCATGGCGGGCAGCTTCAAAAAAGCCGTTGCGAGACTCGATCATGACCAGCTCTTGGTCGGGGTCGACGATGGCCTCTTCGGCACAGCCCCAGATTATGTCCACGGTAGGTGGGTTCTGGTCGAGACCGCCTTCAATGGGGCGTTGGGCGATGATGGCTACACGGCAGTCGCTCTGGAAGTTGTCGCTTGAGAGAGCGACGATGCGGCCGGGGGTCAGGCGCTTGGCCTGCCTCCACAGGATCTTGCGGCCAGCCCGACGGGTCGAGAAGCTGATTCGGCAAATTGGGCCGAGCTTCGCCATCAAATAGCCCTTAACGAAGACCTGCCGACCAATGTTAGTGAACGTAAATACGAACAGAAGGCAGCAAGCGACGCACCTTGGTGTAGACGCAAGTGTTCTCGTCATCGTTCATCTTGGGGTTCGATCTGAACTCGTTGATGGAGAAGCGAAGCCCTTCGACGGCCTCGAAGCGGAGGATCTTGTAGAGAGCCTCGAGGTACTGGCCCTTGGAGTCGAACGAGCGGTCCACCGGGAAGGGTGGGAGGTCGTTGGTGGTGGCAGCTGGGTTGAGCAGCTCAGCGGCTGCTGGGAACTCGGGGAGCTGCTGCCAGGGCGCGGTGTCGCGCGCCTGGAGAGGGTCGTAGAGGACGTGGTCACGAATGATCGTGACCGCGCCTGGGTTGGTCGGCATGGTGACGGTCGTGGTCTGTGCCTGCGGACGATGAGTTGGTCAGCGTCAGATTGGATACGGCGACGCTGCAGAAATACGGTAGGGAGATGAGTGAGTGCGTGAGTGCGTGCGTGCGTGTGTATGTGAAAGGAAGAGGGAGAGAGGGAGAGAGGGAGAGAGGGAGAAAGTGAGCGACATGCAGAGAGGAAAACAGAAGAGGGCAGCAGAAGGGTTCCTTGCTACTAGGGACCTAACACTCACTGGAAAATGTTGACAGGTGTTGGAGGAAGGTGCTAGGGAGAGAAAGGGATGTATGTGGACCAACCTTTTTCTGAGGCAGTCGCATTGACTGCTTGTTGACTGCTGGCGAATTTCCAAGATTCGCCGAAGATGGGAGTGATCGGAGGGGTTTAAATGCCCCCAAAGAGCTTCCCTGGCACTCAATTGACAACAAGTTGTTTGCGTTGAGTTTGGTGGGGCCACAGCTGCAGAAGTTGATTGTCTGCTGCTGAACAATCAGGCCGCCGAATTCACAGGGTTCGGCTGTCAATAGAAAGTCCTGACGACATCTATGCAGCGAGCCGAACTTTGATCAACAGAATGGAGGGGCAGCTATTGTTCGCCTCGCAGATGGTGCAATAGGTGGCTCCCCAATCAGAAGAATGCTAACTTCGCGTGGTCCATTTCCATGCAAGAATAGAGGGCTATATCTGGACAGGATAGTTCGGACGGGACGGTTGGGGCGGAAGAAAACATTGGACGGGAGCAGTGACCAGGAGGTTTGTCTGGAGTTGAGAGGGAAAAGGAGGCAGAGGTGCTGCAAAATGGGCTCAGATGAAGCAGGGCCATGGCTGCGGAGAATAGGAAGCTACAAGGGACAGACACTCATGATTGCCTCATCACAAAAGGAAGCTGCAAAACACCTTGATGGGTCAAGTACGAAATGCATTGCAGTGCTGAATGTCTCCTTCTCTGTTAGTGAGTCCTTCCTCCCTCTTCCAATAACTCACTGGAATTTCTCGTATGTCATGCGACCCGCGCTCAGTCACACATGCTTGTCAGAGAGCCTTGCATGTGCTGTTTACCCATTGGAAGTTTTGTCTGCATGCGGCTATAGCCATTTCGTGGACTTGATGGGCAAAGCACAGGCTGCAGTGAGCTCCGCTATGCAGGGACATGTCACAGGAACCTGGGACCAGGCCAGTCAGGCTTTGCAAGTGGACAAATTGTTTTGAATGAACATTGCGAAGGTCAAAATTGCTTCTGGCCACTAGACTGCCTCCAAGAAAGCATTCCAGATAGATTTATCCTTCTGGCACTGACGTGGCTTGTGTACCTAGCTTTTTTTGATAAGCAAAGACTGGTGACTTGGTGATATCTGCAAGTTTTCATCATGGCTTGCGCAACATTGAACAGGCTGTGGAGCCATGGTCCACCAAGGGCAAAGCTGAGCGAGTTCCAGTCTCAACTATCTTCCTGGGCGATCTCAGAAGCCCTCGAGGGAACAGGCAGAGGTGGAAAATATCAAGGCTGCCCATGAGCTTGTAGCAGCATCACAATGCCAAGGTCCAAGAACCTTTTGAGACTTGATTGTTTCGAAAGCTTGAAGTCTATGGTAGGTGGTTTGTCACAATTCTAGGGGAAGACATTCAATTCCATACACATCCCCGTTTTATTACGTGTCGAAATCCTCAATGTATTCGAAGAGACGGGATTTAAATGCCTACCTAATATTCTCCCCGCGCACGCTTATCAACGCGACTCGAAAGTACAAGAGATGACGAAAAAAATGGAGCAAGGGAAGAAGTAGTCATGTGGGTAGGGAAATGTTTTGGCCGGGAGAATCCTACTGGACTTCAGATCAGAACTAAGCTGTCCCAGTGCTGCTTGGCTGCATTTAGTGATTCCAAAGTACCAAGAAGCATCATCCTCCAAGCGGAGTATTAAGCAATGGAGAACTGAAAATTGGATTTAAATCTCCCGGTATTGCCACGCGTTTCCAACTACCCTTCGGTGGGATGATCGATTTACTCTAAAGTCAAGTGCCGAACAAGGTCGAGGCTCAGATGGCGCAAGACTCCGCCAAATTCCCCTGCTGTCGATTGAACCAGAACCAGTGGCGAGGCTGACACAAGGGGCATCTATCCGTTCTAAACCCGTGTCATGCATTTCAAATTTCTCCAGGGAGACTCATTTTGGGAGCGCAAGCTCAAGCTGGTGGCGAGGACTCCGAACAGCGTGGCGGTCGGGTCTGCTCGCGGGGGCGGACCCCAGCTGTCAGCAATTCGGAGTGCCTGTCAGCCACGCCGCCACCTGGGGTATGGGTTGAACGTTGCCAAGCTTGCGCAACACCATGGACGCACACCTCGAGAGCGAATCTCTCAATGAACTTTTCGTCTACCAGGATGGGGCCCTGATGAGTTTGGAAGATCGGCAGTCAGCATCTTGACTCTCATAGGCAGGGCATGAACTGCTCGAGGGCTATGAGGTCACACTCGTTGTGGCTCGGAATGGAAGAGCGACTGTAGATACTTAA
Organism: Diaporthe citrichinensis; assembly: GCA_014872995.1. NCBI lineage: Eukaryota > Fungi > Ascomycota > Sordariomycetes > Diaporthales > Diaporthaceae > Diaporthe > Diaporthe citrichinensis. Next base: position 188,574 of record JADAZR010000046.1, on the reverse strand, counting down.
CTGCATCTAGATCTCTTTCATGCCATCTCGGACCTTCTGCATCGGACTCAACACCTTTACGAGACTCGGTCTGCGAATTACGCGATCCAGGCATACTGAATCCACGGTTCCTCACCTATCCACTCGATATCCAGGCAGAAAGATGACAGAAACTACATCCCAAAAGCCCCTTAGGGTCGCAATTGTGGGGGCAGGCATCGCAGGCCTGACAACCGCCAAGTCCCTCCGCCACTTTTACCCAAAGGAGGCAGTCGACATCAAGATCTACGACAAGGCCACCAAGCTCAGCGAGGTCGGCGCCAGCATCGGCGTCCATACCAGCGGCCTCAAGATCCTCGACAAGCTCGGCGTCCACGCCGCCCTCGACGAGTCCATCTGCATCCGCCAGTCCAGCGGCTCGCCCATCGCCTTCCGGCACTGGCTGACGGATGAGGTCCTCGGCATGCAGGACAGCAAGGTCGAGGGCGGCGTGGAGGAGAAGTACCGGCCGGCGCGGTTCCACCGGGCTCACCTGCAGCAGGTGCTCATCGAGGCGCTCCCGGATGACGTTGAGTTGAGGTTGGCGACGAGGCTGGTGAGGACGAGCGTCCATCCAGGCAGTGACGACCCCGTCACGTTGTCGTTTGAGGACGGCAGCAGCGAGACTGCGGACCTGCTGATTGCGGGAGACGGCGTGTACTCCAAGATTAGGAGCAGTTACGTTCCTGATGCTGAGGTGAAGTGGCTCGGCATGATCGCCTTCCGCGCTGCTTTTGACGCTGCTCTGGTCAAGAACATTGAAGGTTTGCCTGCAGATGCTGTCCGGTGGAGTGGTCCCGATGACAGGAACTTCGTTTCAGGGAGGCTAGGTATGAAAAACCCGGAAGACACCAGTCACCCAGCGGCTTTGCTAATTCTTGTTGTCCAGGCAAGGGCAAGTATGCCATCGTGGCACTCCACAACGCCGACCCCAACGACCCAAGAGACCCCTTCTGCAGCGCCGAGTGGGATCAAACGAGCAACCTGGAGCTCTTCAGAAGCCTTTACGGGGTAAGCATGGAAGCGGCCTAGCCTCCCAATCACACGTGGTACTGACGTCGAGCAAGGATTGGAACCCCATCGTACAAGGCGTGGCCAACGCTGCCCCCTACATCAAAACGTACCCCATGTGCGCCGTCACACCCCTCGACTCCTTCATTTTCGACGGCCATGTAGCCCTCCTCGGCGACGCAGCCCACGCCCACGGCGGCGGTGTCGCGATCGGCGGCTCCCTCGCCATCAACGACGCCTACGCATTCGCCCTCGCGCTGACCCACGTCTGGCCGTCCGCCGACAACACCTCGACCACACCTCACGCGCCACCAAAACCCACCGCAGAACAGCTGGACAAGGCTCTGAAGTTGTACGACGAGACTCGACGCCCGCTCGTGAACAGGCTCCTGGCCGGCGTCCACGCTCTCGCACAAAAGAGGAGGTGGATGGCGGAGAAGAAGACCGTCGACGGCAAAGGGGAGTCAGATGAGCTGCTGAGGGCCAGGATTGCCAACAGGCCCGACTTGAGCTGGCTGACGGAGCATGATGTCGAGGCTGAGTTTGACAAGGTCGTTGCCTGGGTCGAGGCCGTTTGAGCGTGAGAGTAGCCACAGCACAAGTACTACTGCACTCCGGCGTGCGGTTTTCCTATGACTGACATTTCTAGAATTCTCCGTCCGAATGCTGCAGGTTAAAATTCATTTTGAAAACATTCATAGCGACTCCGGATTCTGACTGCACTGTCCCGAAATTTGTTGTGCTAGACATTGAGAAAGTCCTGACAAACTGAGATGCAATTTTGGTAGATTTAATAATTCAGCGCTGCTGCATAAATTCTCCCTCTCAAATAGCCACTTCGTGCGCGACCAAGCTGCGTGCCGTTTGCTTCATCAAACTCAGACGAGGATGATGATCGTCTCACGCGACTTGGTCATCAGATCCATCTGGTTGTACCAAGCATCAGGGACCTGCAACAGTCCCTTCCTCTGCATCAAGAGCTGCGCGGTTCCCGTATTCCCCGGCCGCCTCGCCGGCGTTCCAGCAGAAGCAGACCCATCTCTGGCAACATCTGCCCTCTTCTTGCCCTTGTCTTGACATTGTATAGTTCTCTTGATGAAAGCCTTGCGATGACCTTTTCGTGCGTTGCTTGCTGCTTCTTGGCTGCTGGGCCCGGCTGTTGACGTGTCTTCCTCATCGTCGGGCTCATAAGCAGAGATGTGCTGTTGTTGAGCAGCATCTTCATCAAGATCCACTTCTTCTTGCTGGCCTTTGTCTCGTTTCTGGTCAGCCACACTGCCTTTGTTTGACAGGATGAGGAAGAACTGCGGCATGATCATCAGAATGTTCACATCGAAGATCAGAGGACGACCAGTCTCCCTTGCCTCTTCTCGTCTGGTTCTGAGTTGGTCCGCCGTGTGCATCCCCCTTCTCGTAATAGGCACACCGGAGAGCTCATCACGTGCTTCCTGCCACAACCGCTGCCTCGCACTCGTCGTCCCTGGAGGCGGCCTGGCCGTCGTTGCTGATGATGAAGATGATTCCCCAAACCCCGAGGGGAACATCGCGTCGAACCTCGCACTCCCCGGGAGCCGTCTTCGCTCTTGCATCTCCAGCTGAGACAGCTTCAAGTTCCGAGTCACGCTCTTCTTCCAGTGGTTCTTCTTGTCCTCCCACTGCTTCGCCTGGGACCTGAGCTCGTCGTCCACAAAGCAGGGCAGGGGTAAGACGCAAGATTCATCCGTACCCACCTTCCGCGCCGAGGTGACCACACTTATCAACCACTCGCCGTTCTCGTACGACAGTGTCGCCGGTTTGACGTAGCCCCTAAGGACCAAAAAGGCCGATGATATCTGCCCATAGGGGTTCGTCCCTTTCACCTTGACGTCGTAGTATTCAACTCGAGCCGGCGGATGGGGCAAGAGTTTCCGGGATCCTGGAGAGACGAGCGAATACCATGGCGAGTCCACGTCCCTCTGAGGCTTGAGGAACGATACCCTGTTAGCTGAGGATACCCAGGACCATGAGGGCCCGATGTACCCAACCGAAGATAGGTCGTAGGACTTCGGGTTGGGATCGTCCACGTGCCAAAGGAGATCGCGCAGGAGGGAGGACGTCCACAATCCGGCCACGAATGTACCTTTATAGGGAGCCATCCGCTCCGACAAGCCCGACAGCGCTGGGAGGCGGTCCGTCCATTTCGTCAGTTCCAGCCCCGAGTACCCTTGCACGATCCCGTGCCACTGGTCGACCGCAGAGGACGGACCCCCTGCTCCTCCTCCTCCGTACGCCAGTTTGCCAGGCCTGGAGGAGCTCGCCAGCGTGAACTGCGCTTTGAGGTTCGGCAGGGAGGTGGGCATGCTCCCGCACTCACAGATGATTCCCTTTCCGCACTCCCAGACCATTTCTTCCGCGCAGAAATGCAGCACGCGCGGGGAAAGGATGCGCTCTTGGAAGACCCACCCCCGCGAGAGCAGGGGGTTCTCTTTTTTGGTGACGACGCCGCCGAGAGCCCACTGGTGGGAGAGTTCGCGGCGGATCAGGACGCGGTAGGGCCACGTCGAGGAGGAAGAGGAAGAGACCGCTATTTCCGGGATGGCGAACTCCAGAGAGCGTTGCTGTTGTACCACCTCGTACGCGGGGAAACATCCAAAAGAGCCATTAGGGGACGACGTCGCGGCGAGGGTGATGAGGGCGTGCTGGTAAATATCTGCCATCCTGGCCGAGTGCGTCTGCCAGTCACCCGCGTCGTTTTGTATGATACATAAGGAATCGACCCATAGGTAGGATACCCCGAGCCGGAGGCAGAACTGGATGGCATCTTGAAAAGTGCGCGGCAGTTCGGACCACGCGATGCCAGCCAGCCGCGCGGAAAGGTTCTCCGTCGTCGTCGTGCAGGTCAGCTTCGTACCCCAGCAGTGACTGAGCGCCGCATACGTGCCTGACGCCGTCTTGTCCGGCTGGACGAGGGTCACCACTGCGGGTTGGTCCTTGTCGTCTGAAGAGGCGGCGGCGGGGGCCAGCGAGAGCAGTCTGGCAGGCAGGCGGCTGTGTGCCAATGCCCGTGAGCATATGTGGTTGGTGAGACAGTCTTGTAGATTTGCACCTACCCACCGCTTGGCCCGATCAGAGCATGGGTTACCACTGGTGGTTTTCACGTCTGGAGGAGAAGGGTATTAGATCATCGTGGGCCTTGGACTCGAGCCATGTCCTAAGATGAACAGGTTTCTCACCACCGAGATCGCTGCTGCTCCCGTCGCCATAGAATTCGAAAACCATCCTTTGACGATTCTTTTTGTTAAAGTAGAGCTCGAGCTTGAACCTTTCGGTCCTTAGCTCCGAATCCCACTCTTCATCCGACCCGTATCCGTACACGGTGCGTACATCCTCGAGGAAGGACCATTCGCCGTCTTCCATATTCTGAATGCTTCGGAGAAGGATGGCACATTGTTGGCAGTCCGTCTCGCTGGCTGAGGCTTGGAGCTCGTCCGGACGAAAATCCAAATGCATCCGGTGACAGCCCTTCGCTTTTGTGAAGTTGCAACAGATCTGGCATAACGCCATCGTATCGTGAGCTTCGTGAATCTGCGTCCGCGAAAAGAAAGAACGGCACAATTACTGGAAAATTCATAGCAGAAACTCGGCGACGAATGTTTCCATATTTCTGATCCTGTGAGGTCGGTGGTTGACCCGGGTGGATGAGGCAAGGGATGTCCTGCGCCCCTAAGCTTCGCCACTCCTGGCCTTCCTGGGCTTACTGCGGAGTGTAAGTGGAAGATGCGGTCGCTGTGGTGGTGCTGCAGGCGCTGAATAAATTCGAGGCCAATCATCGGCCAGGGTCTATACATAGTAAAATTTGTTGTGGCAAGGGAGCACTAGCACTGCACAGTGGGCTGAGTAGCTGAGTGGGAGGACAAAGATGACGGATCTACTGGACTATGCCACTCCTGTCAACGGAACACTTCCCACACCAAAACTAGCCGTTATGCAAGAATGCAGAGATTCGCACCAGTCAAAACGGAGGGCACACCAGTACCTAGGTACGTACAGCCAGCCCCTAGTGCACCAATAACACCCATGCCCATCGCCCAAGCCTAATTCACACATTTAATTCAAACACCTACACTTAACTCGCGCGCCTGATTTACACGCTTAATTTACATATGGTTATTATTTAAAGGGTTTAGTATTAAAGGCGGTGTATATTTGAGTGCTAAAGGCATAAAGTTCATCCTGACCTTTGGTTATGAGCGCGAAGGTGCCTTACCGGAGACTACCCGCTTCCTTAGTGCCTGGGTCATGCTGGACATGCCAGTCAAAGGGCTTTCGTTAGAGCAAGTGACTGATAGTTCTGTGGCAAGAGAACATTGTACTTGGAGTCGCGTTGACCTCAAGGGGTTGAGGCAGATGGAAATCGGGGCATCGATCAAATCTGAAGCAGTAATAGATGAAACTGTTTATGTCATCAGCATCAAAGTCAAGTAGTAAGAAGTACGTGCTAAGAAGGAAAACGTATTGCAGAATTGTGAATTTGCGTACCTGAAGCTACTCTCGTCGACCCAGAATGCACGACAGTGCTCGCATGTGTGTGTACCTGGGTATCTTGGAAACGTGTCGCTCGCGCTGCATGTGACGTGGATCGCATGTAGACTGTGACCTGTTGGGTCCGCCTTGTTTCTATCGTCAGTATCTTGCTTCGGGGTCTCCGTGGCTGCCATACCGCAGGTCCATGGCATGGTGCTTACTGCCCCCCTGTGTAGATGACTTATGTGCAGTGTGGCTGGTCCGGCCGAATGTGTGCTGCCGCCTGTACATTACGCTTGTAAACCAAGTGTGAATAATGCTAGACACGTAGCACGAACCCGTCTCGCGTCATCCAATACGGTGACTGGCAGCCTGGTTAGGGTGCGGCTGAGTGCGTCAATGGCGCGAGTCCCGGCCTTGGAAAACAAATGAACCTCAGGGTGGCTTTCGTGGCTGAGCTGAACTGCTTGAGGAATGCTCCGATTGGTTCATAACAACTCTGGATGTCATGTATCAGCTCTACATATACAAACGTTTGTTTCTCATATACCAGCACTGAGTTCCATAAGCTCTGCATTTGTTAACTGCACATTACCGGCTTTACGGGAAGTTGTCCCAATGGATCCCTTGTCTGCACTGGGTGCCGCAGCAGCGGTGACCCAGTTCGTGGACTACACAATAACCATCCTTCGAGACACGCGCGAGATTATCAAGTCAGTGGACGGACAGACTGCCAAGCATATCGAATTATCATCCATTTCAATGGATCTGGAGCGACTGGCCGAGGATGTCGACGTCAAATCCAAGGGCCTGGCTACGATCGAGGCGAATGATTCGGAGCAAATCTTTCTGCGGCTTTGTGGAGAGTGCAGAGAAATCGCCAAGAAACTTCTCACGTCATGTGAAAAGCTTCAGTCGAAAGGTGTGACGCGGCTTGAGATCGCCGCAAGCAGTTTTGTTGTTGCAGTCAAGGGTGTCTGGAACTCTGGAAAGATCGAGGATCTTCAGGAGCGCCTCGACCAAGTGCGGCAGCAGATGATGATGGCTGTCTTGACTTTCTTATGGTACGCAATCTGCGCCTGTTGTTCATCTTCCAAGTCGATAATAAAATGCTGAGATGACCTCTACTCTCCAGGGGGGCTGCAAGAAAGCAGGAGATGAGCATGTCACAATTCGCCCAACGTCAAGCAGATGCCGTCAGCATGGCGGACGAGTTCCACAAGGCAACTCGGAAGTTCAACGATGAGATGATAGACCTAGTGCGCGGACGTACACAGGCGGGTCGGAACCAGGGACAAACTATGGTCAAGTACATCATGCACTCCAAATGGGATCCCAGCGAGATTATCGAGGGGAGCACTCGCCCGGCCAAGACCACAGCATCTAAGCTCCGCAACCAGAGGTACACGCAGACCATTGTCAACAGCCTCCTTTTTGAGACAATCAATCACCGCGAAGATGCGATCCCCGAGGCATATATGAGGACGAGTGACTGGATTTTCCAAGAGCCATACCGCCTCCTAGACGATAACGAGCTCTGGCACAGCTTTCCTCAATGGCTCCATGGCCCATCTCACGACATCTACTGGATAACGGGCAAGCCAGGTGCTGGCAAATCCACGCTTGTCAAGTATATCCTTGCAGACCCACGACTCAAGCCGGCCCTGCTGAAATGGTCTCAACAACGACCTCTGATCGTGGCCGGATACTACTCCTGGAACGCTGGCACAGGCCTCCAGAAGTCCCACGCGGGACTAATTCGAACACTTCTCCACCAATGTCTTCAACTACAGCCCGATCTCGTCCCACGTATCTTCCCTCGAAGATGGGCTGCACTTTCGCTGTTTGCTGGTGATGTCGAGCTTCCCGAATGGGAATACCCTGAGATTCTCGCCGCCTTCAAGGCGCTTATCTTCGAGCACGGAAAGTCTCACAGCTTTGCCTTTGTCATTGACGGCCTGGACGAGTTCGAAGACAACCACAAGCAGCTCATCCAGCTGTTGCAGCTTATCAATCGGGAGGAGAACGTCAAGATTTGTGCCAGTAGTCGACCTTTGAACAGCTTTCGCGACGCCTTTTCACAAAACCCAAAGCTACAGCTCGAACACCTGACGAAGAAGGATATCGATTTCTACGTGCGCGACAACTTCGACAAGAGCAAAGGATTTCGAGAGCTGACCGCAATACATCCCGAAGATGCTGGTGAGCTGCTAACGGATATCGTGGAGAAGTCGAAAGGTGTGTTTCTCTGGGTGTCGGTCGTCGTCCGGCTACTTCTGGAAAATCTGAGTGAAGGCGACAAGGTCGCCGATTTACGGAAGACGCTGGCCAACCTCCCGGATGACCTCAGGCAACTGTTCGACCACATATGGGCCTCGATCGACCCCAAGTACCACGGCGACGCCTCGCAATTCTTCCAGATGATGACCGCCGCCGAGGAGTGCGACATGACCGTTTATTGCCTGTCCTTGTATTTCGCCGATGACGACGTCCCTATCGACATGGATATCAACAAGGTTTTCGGTTCCTTCCTGACGGATGCCCTCTCAACGGTCCAGAGGCGCCTCAATAGTCGCACGAGGGGCATTCTTGAAATCTACCAGACCAAGGAAGAGTACAGAGGGTCGGTTGATCATTTTGCACGCGTGGACTATCTGCACAGGACAGCAAAAGAATGGGTCACGTCACGGTGGGGCGAACTGCGAGCCATGTCCCCTGAATTCGACCCGTTCCTATCTTTACTGAAAGGTGAAGCGAATCGGATGGCGACAGACAACTACGTGGTGCCTTATTTCAACAGAATAAAGTTCTGGTCTCAGGTCAGATTGGTATTCAGATGCGCGCTCAGGGTTGAAGATATTCCACGGAATCACGACCCTATCGTGCAGTTATTGGAGAAGGTCGACAGACAGGTATCGGCCATTTCGAAGATGAAAGACCGAGACGGCAGCTATTTGCTATTTCCCGGTGCTTTCCTACCAACCGACCCCCACACCATGGCACCGGAATCCCTGCCGCACTGGTGCAACGCCCCGGAGCTCACTTTGATGGCGGAGTTTCGTCCCTCCCTTCAAATCGATTTCCTGGACAGCATGGCCCAGATACCAATTCCCGCTTACATTAGCGCAAAGGCGTATGACAACCCCGACGTTGTCACTCTTGATGTTTTGAAGAACGTGGCATTGGCACATATCCCACTGCCGGAAAGAGTGTCCGTATGCCAGGGTCTCAAGAATGCCTCAAAGTCCCGACAAGAGGAGAGCACTACAAGACTCAACCTCGTGGTCGTGCTTCTTTCATACGACCAAAAGGGATTCCTGTCGGAACGCCTCGTGGAGGACTGCGTATCACTGACTGTGCCAGTAGCATCCGAGGCGTACATTAAGGCACTCGCGGAAAGGTTGAGGCCCTCTGGGCTGGTGGGGACAACGATTGAAAGTGCGGTCACAAGAGTCACCAGACGGCCGAGTAGATTGCGACGATTGTTAAGGATATTAATGTGCGGAGCTTATACTCGCAGAGAGGTTGATGTAAGATCAGCAAGCCACATACTGTCCACGCACAAACCAGTGGAAGTTCCTCAGCCTGTATTCGACGAGGATCCAGCGGAGTGGCTTGACGGTGCAGACCTTTCCGAGATGTTTGAGGACGGTTGCAGATACCTGGAAAATCAGTAAATTGCCTTATTTGCCTATGGCACTTTTCTTTGTTACGATAAGGCCAAGTTAACATCGTTATCCCGCCTTGTTTACCTCTATCATGTGTCTGGTGATTCAATAGCTTACAGGGCTTTTCTGGGGATTACAAGCAGCTCTCAGCTCCGAGCTCTTTGTCTGCGCCCACTCAATCATTGTTCGACACGCCAGTCAAACCCCAAATGGTACGGTGACTGCTGTCCCCGCACGGAACATCTGCTCGATACCATGCGCGTGAATACGTGTATATTGAGATAGGGTTACAGGGTCCTGAATGCACGATCAAGTGCCGATGAATTCGATTGGTTTGGGTGAAGGACATCTCCATCCATCATGCAATGTGACGTTGGGATGTCTACTGCCCGCAGAGACTAGACGGGTTCTTATCATTCCAGCCGCCCCGTATGGTGGTACGCATATTGATCGTGCTTACAGGCGCCATTAGTCCCGCATAGGACCTTGGCGACTTCGTTATCAAATTGGTTCAAGTGTATTGGGTGATGGGAATGAGCGGGGCTCTTCTTTTTTCGTAAGATCCCCACGAGTTTGACGGTGCTTGTGCCCCTGCGACCTGATTCCAACATTTGCCTTGATTCTCGTCTAACTTACTGACTGCTCTTTTGCGCTGTCGTGCGTTTCTAGTAGTTTGAACTACCAACAGCACCGATATGTACTTTTTGGGAGATCTGGAATACACGTCGTCAAGTGGGAGACTGATTCTGGGTGGACTGTTTTGCTTTATTCTATGGGTACGTCGCCGTCGCATGTCATGAGCAGACGATGCCTTCATTGTTAGATGGCCAATCCTTACTCAGTTCCGCAGATCTGTAGCCTCACTGTATATCGGCTATTCTTTCATCCACTTGCTGGGATCCCCGGACCACTGATCCAACGAATATCGGGTCTGCCCAGGATATGGCAGTGCTACGTTGGAAACAGATATCTATGTGAAGCCGAGGCTCATGAGAAATATGGTAGGTGCCGGCGATAGCACTGTTGATGATCGGTCTCCCCCTGACATGCTTTCCCAGGATCGGTTGTCCGTACAGGTCCAAACTCGGTGAGTGAAACTCGGCACGGGGGCCGGCACGACTTCGAGCCAACATTGCTGACCAGCATCAGCTCATATTCAACACACTTTCGTCCTTGCAAGCACTCCATGTAAAGTCAGCGAATGTATTCAAAGGCGACGAGTTCTATGGACTTCTGGATGGCGGGCCAGCCGGCGGCAAAAGCGTGCAAATGATAGCTGACAACGATGCCCATTCTGCGCGGCGTAGGCTACTGGACAAAGCCATTCCCCCACGGGATCAGGTGTTTCGCGACATCAATGAGCTATCTCAGCAACTGCTAGACGTCATAGAACACGAGGCCGACACTCATGGTGGCATCGTGGACGTTACAACGGTGACCTCGTGGTACAGCTTCGACGTGATCAGCACAATAGCATTCGGCCAGTCGTTCGACATGCTACACACCAACACCTGGCGGTGGTTGCCCCTCTGTCTCCAGCAGATGAGCGTATTCCTCTACGCCGCCGGCTACGCTTCGGGCCACGTCCCACTTCTCCGTTTCTTCCAGTGGCTGCTCCGATCTAACTGGCCCTCTCGCCTCGGCCTGACCACAGCCGTCCAGGCCCAGAACTACGCGAACCTCGCGGCCGACCAGGTGCATCGGCGAGGTGATCGCCTGAAATCCGAGGAAGGCGGGGCAGCCACTGGCCGCAAGGACATTTTCGGGCACCTGATGCGGGCGGAATTCCACGACAGTGCCGATCTGACATCGGAGAGCTCGCTGCTGATCGCCGCCGGGAGCGACGCGGTGCGTTTCGCCACCGCAGCCACGATGTTCTACCTGCTGCAGAATGCAGACGCGAAGGAAAAAGTGTCAGCGGAGGTCAGGGCGCTCGACCTGGGGCCAGATGGTCTCAGCGAGTCAAAGATTGCCTCCCTCAAGTATCTCCGCGCCTGTGTTGATGAAGCCATGCGGCTGAGTCCTCCAAAGGCGGGCAGCATCCCCAGGGAAACAGGGGCAGGGGGAATAGTCATCGACGGGGTGCCGGTACCGAAGGGTATGAGTGTTGCGACGTCTACCTATGCTTTGCACCGTGATCCTCAGATATACAAACAGCCATTCGAGTACAGACCTGAGCGCTGGCTTGAGAGACCGCACGACCCAAGGCTGTATGCGGCGTTCACTCCATTTATTAAAGGGCCGCGGGCCTGTCCGGGAAAAGCCGTTGCTTATGTCGCCATGCAAACAGTCCTGTTCCATATGTTGCGGGAGTACGACATCGAGAGCGCGGGAGAAGGGGAGAAGGGCGTAGCAGGGCTTGGGGGTGTGACTGCGTCGTACCGCCACCGGAAAGACTATCCGTTCAATGATTGGATTATTGGGTATACCAAGGGTCCGTTCGTCAGAGTAAAGCGGCTGACTGAGGTGGCTCGATAATTGTATTCGGTTTCGAAGACGACGGTGGTGATATAACCGGGACGCGGAATCTAACGCGAGTTCGTCGCTTTCGGGGCTGTAACTATTCTCATGGCAACCACCCACCGTTAGCAGTCCGCGGAGATGTTGACGTGTGGGTGATACATTCCTTTCGAAATTTTCAATTCGATGTTTGACACGGAAAAGAAAGGGGAAAGAGACATGCGCTGTGCTATCTTTGGGAGCCAGAACCCAGGGAGGTGGCCACCGATTTGCGGGTATGCGGGATGTGGGATCTCCTTTTACATAACTCCGATCGGCGCTTTAGCTGGGAATCAGAAGCACATTTTGAACCTGGAGAGGACTGAATCGACCTCGACGCAGCTGATGACTCAGGTGTGGCTCATCCAGGCGGCGTCAGCACTGGAAGTCTGGATCCAGGTGCCCTTGGTTTGGAGGAGACGGCGACGAAAGTCCTCTCCATCACGAACTAAGAAGAAACATGGCCACCACAGCGGTTCCCAAAGGGTCCAGCGAGTGCTCTTGGCGTCGTGCCATCTTCCACTCGGATACGTTGTGACGCACTGCTTTCCACATCCCGGGTGTTTTAGCTTCGGGAGGAGGAGGTTGTGAGGAAACGAGTCGCAAGCTGGGCTTCAAAGTTTTCCGCGTAGTAGACAGTAAGATTACGGACGTGTCATCATGAACGGTAATGTTCCAGCTCAACTTGGACATCTCATGGAACAAACTCGTCGTGGGAGACCGCGCGGGCGGTTCAACTGTTCAGGTGTCTGTCGAAAACGAATACGAGCTTGATCCCCAAGAGACAGCTGGATCTCGACCAGCGTAATCTGACGCACTTGGGTGAGATCTTGAAGAGCTCGAAACTCTGGGATATGCCACAGGTGATGTTCTTACTTAGTTGCTTTTAAGTCCCTTGCTTTGCGATGTGGCTAGTATTCAAGCTCTCACACTCTCTAGGTGCAAGAAGCGAAAATCTCAAGTACAACTGGACCTTGGATGGTCATGACACAGTCTCAACAGAGTGCGACAAAACTCAGTGGGAAGGCACCCAACGGATGAGGCTGTTTGTAAGCGAATGCGTCCCGGTAGGCAAGGAATACGAGTATACATGAAGCCGAGGCAGGGGTAGTAAAAGATCCCGAAGTCCTCCCCACGGCAGTACGCGTACTGGACTGGGAAGCGTGTGGGGCTGTGGGCGCATTTTTGAAGCGCCTTCCTAAGAGCCCCAGGCGTCGGCTTGTTCGGGATGAACCGAAATGAGATGTCAAGGACGATTAGCCAAGGGGCAGAGGATCCCAAATATGGACCGGACGGAGGCTCCGTTGGGATACCTAGTATATTTTGGTGGCACGGCTAGGTACGGAATGAGTTGGCACTCAATGCATTACTACCTGCTACAAGGGGAAGCCCCCTCAAGGCCCATACTACCTAGATAGCCACTGGTGACTCTATCGGCCGAACACCTCCTTCGTGATCAGCGCACACTCACTCAAGGGGACGACTAGACTCGAAGGGTGTTCAGCACGGTGACAGAGATTTACTTCAGTTTCGAGCATCTGAGTTGTACGAGCCCATCAATTTTCGAGTCCCATACGTAGATGATAGGATGACCAGGACTTTGTTGTTTGTGCTTTTCACTCTATAGTGGCAGGCTGTACGCGTACTCTCTGACCCATGTGCCTTTGGCAGCGATTTTAATGTGAGGGAGCGGGTGGCACTCTTGGCACTCCCACATACCGTTGCTTGTTTACGCGTATCCTGGAGTCCTCCCCACATCCCTTTTCCCACCCTGTGTGTAATTCACTCGTTTTGATTGGCATGGAGTTTTCTCTTCGGGATCGGTCCTCGTCACAATAACCCGCGATAGTGAAGTAGTGGATTCAGATTCACAGCCTGACGCGTCAGACATCTGCGTGTAGGTGACATCTGCTGGAAACACCTTTGACCTGACTGGCTGTTGGCCCTGCGGCTCGTTTGCTATGGATCTTCGCATCGGTATGTGGGATGGTGAATTGAGAAACCCTCACTCTCTCAGCCATCACACCCATGTTGGCTATGATGATCACCGGTGTATGCGAATAGAAGCAGTGTGGCTGAGGACTCAGGAGAACGAAGACAATCGCAAAAAAAGAATTCTATCTAGTGATGTAAATGTGAACATAAAGAGACCAGATTCTCGACATGATGTTCCTCCTTGACAATCCTCCATCATCATCGCTCCCATCGCAACAACTCCAGTCTCTCACTTGACATCTTTTCATTCGCTCTTTCGCTTCTTACAAGGTCGTTTCAACTGAAAATCACTGCCAAAATGCGTTACTCTGCTATCATCGCCGGTGCTGTGGCTGCTGGAGTCGTCTCCGCCCATGGAAACCTTGACCAAGAAATCGCAGTGCGCCGGGCCATGCTCCAGCACACCTCTCGCAACCTCGAGCACTGCGCAGCCAAGCTCAAGACCCGTGGGCTCGAAGACCGCGCCATTGAGCGCCGTGCCAACAAGAGGGACGAGTTGGTCAAGAAGCGCAACATCAAGGCTCGTGACCTCGCCACTGTCCTCGCTACCGACCACAACGCCACAGACACTGGCTTTACTCTCAACACTCCTGAAGCGGATGTCTTTGCGTCATATACCTCTTGCATCCTGACCGCTGAGGGCGAGAGTGGCCCCTACTACGTCGCCGGCGAGTATGTCCGTGAGGACCTCGTCGACGACCAGGAAGGCGTCCCGGTCCACTACGACTTCCAGATCATCGACGTGAACACCTGCGAGCCCATCGTCGGCTCCTACTTCGAGATCTTCAGCTGCAACTCCACGGGAGTCTACTCCGGGACCACCAACACTGGCAACGGCAACACGGAGGACACCTCTGTGCTCGACAAGACCTTCCTCCGCGGCCTCCAGCCCACCGACGAGGAGGGCGTCGCCTCCTTCAACACCCTCTTCCCGGGCCACTACGCCGGCCGCGCCGTCCACATCCACACCATCCTGCACGAGAACGCCACCGTCCGCGAGAACGGCACTGTCTACGACCTGACCGCCTCGCACATCGGCCAGACCTTCTGGGACCAGTCCGTCCGCGACAAGGTCGAGCTGCTCTACCCCTACAACACAAACACCCAGTCCAACACCGCCAACGCCGACGACCGCGTCATCGCCTCCGAGACCGAGACCAACGGCACCACCGACCCCTTCTTCAACTACGTCCAGCTCGGCGACAGCATCCAGGACGGCTTCCTCGCCTGGATTGTCCTTGGTGTCAACACGAGCCTGAGCGCTTCCACTATCTCCCCTGCTGCGGAGTACTACGCTTCCGGTGGTGTTGAGGTCTCTGTTACCGAGTTCTAAATTGTGGCTGTCGATAGGATGGGTACACGCGGGGATTGAGTTTGGCATGTTTGGCATGGGATTTGTACTGGTCGAAGTTGCTGCTCTGATTTACTGCTTTGTATCTTGTTGCCTGGGAGTTGCACCTAAAAATATAACGAACCCGTTTCCTCGTCTTAAGAAGTATTCAGACTTGATGAATCTTTGCCGCGCAAGCATGTAGTCGCCGCCGATCCAGTGATAATGAGAATCTTGAATCTGGTGTGCAGTTGCCAAACGATCAAGCAAATCTAGCTTCGCCAATCCTAAATTGCTTTGCAATATCTCGACTTTGCAATATTTCGACAACTTGAGACCCAGCACGACCAGTCATACATGCTTGGTGGTGAATATTGTGTGGTTGCGAGTCTTCTTGACTGCAGGCATTTAGATGGCAAACGCCCAAATTGTAGTTACTCACACGCAAACATTGATGTACTGCGCATTTCCTCACAAACGTTTAGCTACGGTGAAGGGCATTTGAGCACAAACATTGCACGTCGTCTCGATATAAATAGATTCATTCACTCCCAATAGAGACGGATTACACCTGAACGTCAAGCTACATTCAATGTCGACTCCACCTGGATCACTGCGACTTCCGCCAGACTTGAGCACTTGAATATCATCCACTCTATGCGAGACCACATCTCACCATCCTATTCAGCATCCACCTTTCCCATGGCCGCAGAAAAGCCACCTTCCGAGAGCAAGGCTCCGACTGACAAGGAACTCCCACCCGGCCCCATCGTGTTTGTCATCGGTCCACCAGGCAGCGGAAAGAGTACTCTCTGTGCCCATATCTGTCAACAGATTCCTGGCAGCTTCAGACACCTCTCTGTCGGGGACTACCTCCGGGAGCTGTGCAACGCCAATGCATCTGAAACCCAGCCAGGTGAAATGGGTACCCAGGTCGATGGACGCCTCCCACCGGAAGAGATAGCGAAATACGTGCAGAAGAGCAAGCTCCTTCCGCCCGAGACCATCGTCCCGCTTATCAAGGAGAAGCTGCTTGATGGGCAGTCGTCATCCAGCCCCGGCTGGCTCATTGACGGTTTCCCGCGGGACATCGAGACTGCACTGGCTTTTGAGAAGGAGGTAGGTGACCTCTCATCTCCGGCGCCTGTACTTTCTTAGAACCGCACTGCTAACGTCCGTTGTGTCTCCAGGTCAAGGCACCCGTGCGCGTCATTCTCCTCCACTGCTACTCCGATTTCGCAAAAGACAGATTCGTCAGACGCCGGCGAAACACCACGGACGACGAGGAGCTCTTTGACGAACGAGTGAAGGAGTACAATGAGAAGCTTCTAGCAATTCACGAGCACTATCAAGGCATCGTTACCAATGTAAGTGTGAACGTATGATATGGCCATTATCAATCCTGGATGACCATGCATCATGAGCAGGGGGCTGAATTATTCGTGAAACGACAGGTTGACACCAAAGGCACCAGGGATGAGTCGTGGGGGAGCCTGGTGCAAGCCGTTCGTGAGCTGCCAGAATTCGAAGGGCTCCGTATGTTTGAATGAGTTGGTGGGACTTGAATCCTGCGGGTTTCTATGTCCTGGACCACAATGGTAGTGAGCGAGCAGGTATGCGAGGTTTTCAAAAGAAGAGAGCGGTTATGAATAGCCCAAGTCGCTTCTGACGAGGGGATCCATTCCGGATGTTGAGTCCATTTTGGACGGACGAGAGCTTTGATTTTCCAATGTGATTGTTTGTAGGGCACACATAGTAGCGGAATGGACCAGTGAATGGACCAAACCTGTGGTTGAGGCCGGAGCGTGTTACAGTTAAGGCATCTTGAACGAGGCTAGTACAAGTCTATCGGTGAGGATGGTGATTTGCTTTGCATGTTCCTTTTGTGGGCACTTTCGAACTGAATTATCATTTACTATCGACCTATGTCCCTTGATGGTAGGGTGCAATACAGCCCCCCATTAGGACCAAGTCGTTTGTATCTCGTCACAGACAACGCTCAGTTAGCCGCTTCCAGCACCCAGCATGAGCAAGCCCAGGGTGTCGTTCGCAGTGCAAGGGCCAGGATGCAAGATCGAGTGGTCAGGGATCTCGCCGTCCTCAGTGGGGATCTGGATGGCAATCGTCTCGGTGGTCCCAGGGTAGGACGTGGCGTGACCACTCGCGCTGACGTCGGACGTGTCTGCGGCAAAGATGAGGCCGAACTGCCCGCCGGACACGTACACGCTGGTTGTCTCGTCCTCCGGGAGAGAGATGTAAGCTAGGCCAGACAGGAAGATGACCCATCTAGGAAGGGAGTGATCAGCATGTTAGCTTGCATGACCCTCGGGGATCAAAGGGGATCAGAGACGGGCTTGCGACTTCAGGAGCCCATTGACAGGCATGATGGAGATGTTACACATCGCCCGAAAGACCCGGGCTCGGTACAGATACCCGAAGAGCTGGAGCCAGCCCACTGCAATTCATGCAGGCCAAAAAAGACCATTCAAGCCAATAGCACAACGTGGGGACAGAACGTCGGGAATCGGGGAACTCACTGGTTCGCAGGCGCGTTGTGCACCCCAGCGTCGAACTGCGCCGGCAGCACGCTGTACGAGATGGTGCTCGTGTTGCCCAGCTGGAGCTGCGCGCTGCCGGCGGTGCCCTGCTGCGTCGAGATGGCAAAGGGCGTGTCCATCTGCCAGCACTCGAGCGTCGACGCGTTATTGGCCGCCCCGAGGGCCGTGATATTGAAGTGCAACGCGAGGACCGCTGCGGGCTGCAAGAGCAGCGCGCCTGCAGCCAGTAGGGTCGTTGTGGTGGAGAGGAGTCCCATGGTGGCCAATATTTTGGGGCAGTGTTGTATTGGTGGTCGATAGTGCTCTAGCAGGGGAGGGAGGATGGTCAGCTGAAATGCAAGTATGGCAGATAGACAGATGCAGCGGACACGTAGGCTGACGAGAGATGAGGAGAAGGACTCGAGAAGGAGAGGGAGTCGACCGATCGAGTGGCTCGGTAAGATGCAATCCAGATGCGCTTACTGTGTAGACGAGAGCAGAGCAGGCAGTCGAGTGCAGATCGTGAGGGACAACCTAGGATGATCGGAATCGTGATGTGATGATGCATTTAAAGGAAGACGTTACATGCATCTTGTGGGCCGGAAGGATTCAGCAAGTCCCAGGGTCCTCGGTGGATGATCGAAATTTCTTGGTCTCCGATGGCATCTTTCCGCCAACAGACACTCCAACGGCTATAACCTCCGTGGTGCTATTCCCCATCAAGGTGTAGGAACGACCCTTACAATTTGCAGTGGTCACCAAGACTACCCGCATTTCAGCACAGACATGCGGAAACACTGCATGATAGGATCAAGGGAACGCTCCGTCCCGTAGCTAGTTTTCTCATGGGAGCTGAGAGACTGAGTATCGTAGTGAGTGCTCCATCATATTGCATGTACATAGCTAAGATCGGGCTGTGAGCAGTGGGGTATAGTACCGTTACACTGCATGGTGACCGGTGAGGCATTTGCACGTGAGGATTTCCGATATTGGCTGCGCAGGAGGACTCTGGCGACTCTGGATTGGTGACAGGCAGAAGCTGAACAAAGCCGAGGCTTAACCTGGGCGTGGTCGTGAGGGTGGAAGCTTCCAATGTATGCGAGTTGACAGCTCACAATGGAGGGAAGAGGGATTGACAAGGGTGTGAGCGTCCTCCGTCCTCGCACAGCCAACGTTGCATTCTTGGACATCTTTGCGAGAATTCTGTGGAACTGTGGATTCACAGTTGCTACGGGTCCTTCATACCGGGAGTAATTCCTCCTCAAGGCAATCTCTGCGAACACTCCGATACTCTGCTTGACCTTTGGGTCATATCGGCTTGCGGCAGCGGACCTGCAGACTTCAAGTTGGGGGCCGGGACGTTGAATTTCGAGCAAAAGCAAGAAGATGTGGAGCCCTACCCGCTCGCAATGCAGGCAGTGTGGATTATCATTACTTATACCCACCACCGGTCTGCAAGAAAGATACCGCATTAAGCAGGTGTTCCCAGGCGGCGTCGAGCCCCCGAAAAATGCCGTGGGGGACGACCTTGGTGCCTGTTTTGGATTAGTGCCTCTATATAGTGGGCCACACGCTGATCGATGAGATCTCACAAGACCATCGTCTATCTCATCAGTCAAGTGCCGCAGGTTGTCGTTCGTCTCTTGGGCCCGAGGGCGCCATGAGCCCCGAATATGTTCGAATTATGGCCGAGAACTTTCCCGACATCATCACCGACGATGCGAGGGCGCGGGCTCCCATCGCCAGTGAGACTGTCATAGGAGTCAGTGTTTTGTTCATCGCCCTGTCGACACTGTTCACTGGGACCCGTCTCTACACCAGATTCACGGTGTACCAGCAGTTCTGGTGGGATGACTGTAAGTCCAACTCCAATCGAACTCCAGGTTGCGTCCTTTCCCTGGGCTTCCCGCTGATGAGTACTTGTTGCGATGGATCAGGGTCCATGCTCCTCGCCTGGATGGGCACAATCGTGTTATGCACATTAATGCTGTTGATGATGCATCACGGCGGCGGATGTAGGTTCGAAGTGCCCTTGTCCCGTGCATGCCCGGGTGCTGATAGCAACCAATACAGTGCACCACGAAGACACGCCCCTCGCAGAATACAAGCGATACGTCGAGATCTTCCAGGACCTCCAGATGGTCGCCCGCACGAGCATGTTCTTCGCAAAGCTCTCCATCCTGCTGCTATACGTCCGGCTCTTCTTCCCCAAGG
Source organism: Diaporthe citrichinensis (assembly GCA_014872995.1). Lineage (NCBI taxonomy): Eukaryota > Fungi > Ascomycota > Sordariomycetes > Diaporthales > Diaporthaceae > Diaporthe > Diaporthe citrichinensis. The sequence goes on along the minus strand of JADAZR010000046.1, from coordinate 168,799 downwards.
GTGTCACCCGCAGCGCGCTCTGGTGGATAATTCAAGTGGTTGTATGGCTCAACTTTCTCTACACGGTCGGCTTGATCTTGGCACTCGCGCTGCAGTGTGTGCCATACCACAAGCCCTATGGAAGCAGCTGTGTGAACCAGTACATGGTCTTGATCTCGGCGTCGATTATCAACATCATTAGCGATCTGCTGGTGTTGGTGATTCCCATGGCGTCACTGTGGCGGCTGAATATGAGCCGTAGGCGGAAGTGGGCTGTGTGGGCCCTGTTTGCCTTTGGGTGAGTCAAATTTTGATGGTAGTTTCGATCAGCGTCCGCGCAGCCATTCACTGACATTACCGCCTCCTAGCACACTCGCGCCCCTTTCCAGCATCGCCCGCCTTGCCTACCAGGTACCCATGGCCGACGGCAAAGACACGACCGTAATCTACATGATCGTGGTCCTCCTCGCGCTGGCAGAACAAGTCATCGGCATCGTGGCGGGCTGCGCACCGATAGTGAGCACCTGGTTCGTGCGCCTCGTGCTGCACAAGGGGTCGCGGGACGCCGCCAAGATCAGCCCGGGCGCCGCGGCCAACGCGCCGCGCACCATCACGCAGCGCTTCTGGCCCGACAGGGAGGGCGGGCAGCCAGAGACGCCGCGGGAGAGGCGGCTGCGGAAGTGGAAGCGGTCAACGGCGACGGATCCCTATCCCATCACGATGACGGTGCAGAGCACGGCGAGCGAGGAGGCGCTTGATCCGGGCTTTGCGGCGCTTGGGACCGCCGAGTCCGGGCGGGCGTCTGAGGGGGTGGAGTTGGGTGATGTGGCTTCTGTTAGGGGGAAAGACAGGTATTGAGGCACGGAAATCCATAATATGAGATATACATACAAGACTTGGTTCTAAAGTTAGTGTTCAAGATCCGTCCCAGATACAGCGCCAAGATATCCCCAAAGGTGAAATAACCCAGCTGTTAACCCTCCACCGATTTTAAATCTTCATGAGCTCCCAGCAGGTCTGCCTTGTCAAAATCCTCATCGCCCTTTGGCAGCTCGAGAGTCATCGTGTACATCTGGGCCGCCTTCACTTCGACTTCGCCCTCGCTCTGCAGCGCCAAGACATGACCACCGCGCTTTCGGTCGTCTGTAATAAAGTGGAGGTGATCGCCGTGAACACCAATTCCCTGCAGATAGTGAGGCTGTCTGAAGCCTATCAGGGTACCACGGACGTTCTCGAAGGTGAAGGAAACCTGGTTTTTGCCGATCTGGAGTAGGCCCTGGTGCGGGTGTTCTTGTCCTGCAGCCGTCCTGACGGTAACAGACTTAAAGACACCGTCTAAGCGCATAGCCAAGAGGTGGTTCTTGGATCCCGGACTGGAGACGCAAATTAGTAGTTATTCTTATCCATAGGACGCAAATTCATGTGGGAAAGAATACACCGAGGCGTGTGTAGAAGCGAGTTAAAAGCTGCAGCTGCACCAAAGAAACAAAAAGGACTTACACTAGGCTAGTAACAATGCCGTTCAACTCCTCCTTGCTAGGTATAGCAGCCTGAGTAATAACCTCAGGCTTGAAGCGCGTTATCTGGGCAAAGGGGTGGATAGCGTCCCCTGTTGGGTTGAGATCCACAATAGAGCCGTCCGAGAGCATCTGATATGCATCGCCATCGACCACTATCATCTCGCCGTTCATGTACCGGAACGTGCCCAGGCCGTGGTCACCGTGCTTGAGGAACTCAGAGATGGGCAGGCCCCTGTCCGCGACGCCGTCCATAAGGCTGAGCGCGAGGGAGTACTGGAACATTTGGTTGTGCGCCATGGTCAACTTTTCCGCGGCTGGGGTCTGGTGAAAGGGTCGTGATGGACGGTGGCCCCAAAGGTTTTGAGGTGCTTCTGGGTGTCCGGATCTGGAATTCGTGAGTGATCAGTGACTTTAAATAAGCGAGCCGGAAGCCCGGAGGAAACGTTGGGCCAACAGCCTGCATCTGTCTGGGGCTTACTAAGAGTGGGTATTGCAACCAACCCCTAATAAAAGTCTTGCATCATAGGCCTATGGGAGAGCCGAGTGGAACTGGAGCCACTGCAATTCTTCTGGTGACTGAGTTGGGAGATATCCGGCAAATGAGTGGAGCTGGCGCTGTGTATCTTTCTCATGTCTGTTTTTGGGACATGGGCTGCAAAGGCTTGGTTTGATACTCAGGGTCGTATTGCCCAATGCCTCGCAAGCCCACATAACGTGGAGAACATTTACGATTGCCGCCGAACATGTTTGATCACGACTTTCAATCGTATGAAATGTACAGTTTGAAGAGATTTTGCAAATGTCGAGTCGATGTCAGGTGTGAGAGAAAGTATTTGGAAAGTGTGCACTGAATCCTGCTTGGTTGCTCTTCCGATCGTGATAATGCTGCTCCTCTCCTGCCCAATTCGAAATGCTATTGGCTAGCCGTCTGATTCTGTGTACTTTCCCAAAAACTTCCAGGTACCTTTTGCAGATTTACCTAGGTAGGTATATCCCATCGCCCCCTTTTGTTTTTACCCAAGAAAGAAGACCTTGCCCGTCCCATTTGGACCGGGGACAAGGCATAACTTTCTTCCATCTCTTGGATCCTGCGTCTGCGCTCCTGGCTGCTCTGCCCAAAATTGGTGTCGTTAAGCATTTGTGTTCTCTTGAACTTTCGTGGACTTGATCGGTGGTCGTTCAGTCTGGTCTCTGTACTCCGTCCACTTCTTGAGGCATTGATGTGCGTTATGCCGTACGAAGCCGTCGATTTTGAAGGACTGCCACAGACATTCGGGGTCAGTCTTTCTCCAGGTCATTAAGATTGGGAACGAGTCACGAAGATCGAACGGAACACCAGAAAACTAACGTTGGCGATGATAGGCCATTCGAGGTGCAGCACACCCGCCTGGTACTTGAGGCTCTTGATCTCAGCGGCGGTCCAGCACCAGTGGCCCGTGTGGTGCTGCATGTAGAGGTAAGCAAGTGCTGGGGCCAGTTACATATGTACAAAACAAACGGGAAGGATAGAGGTAGCGGTGTCACTTACTTTGCCACTACACTGATGCTTGTGGTGGTAGGGATCATCTGGGTCGTAGTTCGGTGCCATGATGCCCCTGTTTTGCTGCCTTGTGCCCTTAGTTGTGTTGTGTCGTCAAATGGTGGCTGTTTGTTGACTCTGCAGGGACGGGATCTGGCAGCAGAAGTTGAGAACCTTGCTCCTTTTTAAAGGTAGAAATACAAAGATACCTTCATTCACTGTAAGAAGGAAGGTGCAAGGCACATCCGTATTCCGTACCATTTCTTATTGACTGGAATTCTTTCGTCCCATGATTATGGGTTGCTCTTGCAAATTCTATTTTGGAAGGTGCCATTTCTTGCCTGTGAAGAAGTGCGTATGCAGAGTTCCAATTTGTGTGTAGCAGATCGTTTTACATCCTTTGTAGATATTTGCTGAAATGCTGATGACCCCCCTGGGGAGTTACAGCATTTTGTCCCAGCGTTTTGTTGCAGTGGCCCAAGCTTGTAAATTTGCTGAGCTGCTCAAGAGGGTACCTGGACATTTTCCGTTCAATCTACAGGGAAGCTATGATGTAGACAATGCCTTTGTCTGTAAAAATTCTTGCATATGAAATGGTCATGGCCCCGCCCGCCAAAGAAATGCAGCACGTCTGAGGAATGAGGCCAAATCCGCAACCACATACAACTTCACTTGAACCTCAAGCATTAGCACAACGAGACCGATGAATTTCATCCCATGTCACTGACGCAATGAAATAATATTTCATGTAATAAGCATTATCGAACTTATGGATCAATAATCATACACCCCAAAATGTTGCCTGATTGGAATACGGAATGGATTCCAACCTTGGAACGTAGGCTTCCATGGACCTTTGCCTCACGGAGAATGATCTAACAATCTAGTGTAAACCATTCACTCTAAGACCGCCATACCCTGGGCATTTGCATCCAAGCCAAGTGATGTCATGTCAAGATGCTGAACTTGCTGCTTGGTATTCACATCCATCACCGTCACAGCAGCATTGGTGGTTCCATTCCCAGGGCTCAGCGCATAGACCATGTTGCCAGCGGCCTTGAGGTCAATCAGGCCTGGGTCGCCATTGGCGCTGAGGTCAGTCTCCCCCAGTATACTCGCATCAGCCAGAGACATCTCGACGACGTGGTTGACCCCGACATCCGTGACGAAGGCCGTGTTCGTGGCCGGGCTGATGGCGACCCAGCAGGTGGCCTTCTGGCCGTCGATGGCCCCCTTGCCCACGACCTCGGCAGCCCCCGACGCCTGCGCGGAACCGCCTGCTGCCTGCTGCGTGCTCAGGACGGCGGCGCCGAACGAGGCATCCGTCACGAAGAGGTCGGATGATCCGGCGATTGGCGACGAGCCGAAGAGGACTGCCGTCCCGTTCGGCGACCTCTGCGTGCCGTCTGCGCCGACGGATGCTGCTTGGCACTGACCGGCTGCGTTGACGGGAAAGGACGCCAGGAAGCCGGTGTTGTTCTTGGTCGGGTCCCCCTTCACTGTGGAAAACAATGTCGACTGATCATCGGAGAAGAACACATGTGATACCGTGTTCGTGGGGCCGACAGGCGGTGTGGTCTGGCCGAGATCAATAGGTCTGAGGGCGTCCATGGCCCCGAGTCCTTGCGTGGCGTCAAACGAGGCACATGAGATGCCAGCGGTGCTCCCTGACATGCCCACGCAGGCGAGGTTGTGTTTTGCTGAGGCTCCCACGGTGACGGGGAACTCGCCCGGCAGATCAGCGGGGTTGCCGACCATGGTCAGCTTTGTGGGATCCTGGGCGTCAATGGCGAACATGGAGAGGGTGTTGGATCCAGCATTGACTGCGAAGAGGTTCTTGCTTCAGTGTTAGCTTTTTGAAAACTTGAGGCAGCACAGACAATTTCGAAGGCATTGACTTACATTCCCAGCCACAGTCAAGGCAGACTGGCTGAACAGAGGGTCCGGCATAGCAGGCTGGTTTGTCGAACCGTCAACACCGTTGGCGCCCGAACCACCAGTGTCCGTCGATGAGCCGCCGGCTTCGTTAAGTGTCCCGTCCTCTGCGATGGGCACGGCTACCACAGAGTTGGACGCCTGGTTGCTCAGCATGTAAATAGCCTTGCCGTTGGCGGCTTTTGCAGCGCCGCCCTTTGACCCGCAAGGCTTCGCTGGCCGCGCCGCGACCTGCATTGTTGAAGGCGCAAGCACCATTAGAAAGACGAATGTAGAAACGAACATTTTACTGAGGACCTGGGGGCAATCTATCCAGTAGAGTACCAAAAGAGTGTCTTGCTAAGATATCGAATGAATGTGAGGTCCGCTTTAATTGGTAGTTGAAGAATGTGTATGATGAGGGGCAGATCAAGATCACGAGAAAGGATAGACTTCTGGTATAGCTTTATAGAACATGATCATAGGCGCTGATGTTGCTAACGTCTGCCTATTCAGAAAGAGATCTATCATTTACCAAGCGTAAGACAGCCTACAGGGTGCTCAGTTGTTCCATGATCAGTATTTCCCTTTGTGGGAATGAGAGACCTTTGAAATGGACCAGGTTAAGGACCCTCAATCACAATATCTCTAACAAAACAGAATGTGGGCTGAGGGCGCGATCTAGAAGCGAGACATTTCAACACCAAGCCTACATCAAGTCGCAATGAAGCGTCACAGAAGTAGGCAGCCCTACCTAGGGCTGCAGCGATAATCAGAATTTCCCGATTGGGACGGCTTCTTGGCATTGACCACGGGCGGGCGACCCGAGGCGTCAAGGGTCAGGGGGTTTCAGGCTGACCCCAGACGTTCCATGAACAGCCGAAGGCCCTGACGTAGGGCGCGCAGCTGATGAGTTGATCATGGAGGGCTGGCCGTTTCTCTCATTGGCAGAACCCTTTGAAACGTTGACATTGAAGATCATACAAGCTTTGTAGCCCTGATTTGATGCTTTGCAGTGGCAGTCGGCCGAGGCCAAGCTGACCCGGCAGCCCGGCAGCCCGGTGCTTTGCCTCACATCACATGGCTACACGGCCCTCTATCCGGGCTCCCTCTAGCCTCGGGGCTCCAATCCAGGATTTCATCTTTTCACAGTCATTTTGATCGCTAATCTTTAATTCTACCCAGCGCTTGCATCAAGCAATACTTTCGCTTGTATCCTCATTTAGGCCACCCATTACTGCAGGGAAGACCAGACGAACCGCTATGACGAACAATATCTTCCGTATATTTAATCCGCAGGGTTCGTGACCAGAGTCCACTCTCCTAGCCATATCAAGTCTGCTTGCTGACATGTGCCGACTTCGCAGCTCCGAAGGAGGACCGCGTGGAGAAGCGCCGCGCCCAAGTCAGGCAAGCACAGCAGTAAGAGAGAAATCTGCGACTGTCTATTTTCCCCAACATGCTCATTCAAATTGGCATCAGGACCTACCGCGAACGAAAAGAGGCGTACACCAAAGCCCTTGAGAGAGAAGTCGCAAAGAGCAAGGCACGGGAAGCAGAGTTGCTCCTGGAAAACGAACGACTTCAAGGCACCATCAAGAAATTAGTTGGGAAGCTTGAAGGGCATGGAGTTGAGGGAGTGGATGACATAATTAGGTCGACCCCGGCGAAAGAAGCGAGAAGTCACAAACCCGACAACATGTCCAGCCCGGCAGCACCGCTCGCTCGGCTGGGCGATGTTGATCCCGTGGCTTTGGGTATGGATTTCGTGCTGGCGTGAGTCTCTCCCGTTCTGAAAAAAACTTGCGCTCAGTCCGCATACTAACCACACAATGCTGTACGTCGTCACAGACTCGAAAGACCCTGTCTCGAACACCTCCATGGCGACCCTGAGAAGCCGGAAGAGGCATCTGGCCACGCACTCACGCTGTCATCTCAGGCATGCGCGATATTATGCCCGTCAAATACAACATCGCCTGTGTCACCAGAGTCGATAAACCAGCAAGATCTTCCCGAGAGCATGCTGGAGAATCTGCTGGCCCTCTCGACGGAAGTATGCGCATCGGATGACCAGATCACGCCGGTGCAAGCCTGGAACCTCATCCGATCCCAGCCACATTTCGGTGGCTTCGAGCTCCAGGCCCTGCAAACTCTAGCAGAGACGCTGAGGGATATAATTGCGTGTCATGGGTATGTGATCAGCTCAGTGTGTCAGATTTCGTGGCTCGATGCTTACATTTGCTATGTTATTAGATTCGGCGCCGCGATACCGCAGACTGTCTTCAGGCGTCTGACTTTCGAGTTCCTCTTGAAAGGCAAACTACTCTAATGCACGAGGCTATCATAGTGTATTCATCGAATCACTGAGCTGGCTCCTCAACGATGACCAAGATACGCGATGCTTGCGGCTAAACAATACTGGAAACAGCTCTACGCTGCGCGTTGTTCACCACGACAAACGCCATCAGGCCTGGAGGGCATAGAGGTCGTCATACGTGTAGCAGAGGCTCCCATCACCGGCACCACTCGAGATGTCCATCACATCTCCCACCGTCACGCTAGGAGCACTAACTCCGACAGTCATCTCCAAGTCCAGCGTCACGTTTCCACCCTGGACGTTGTCATAGTCCATGAGGAAGATGGGCCCTGAGATATCCCGAAGTCGCTTCTCCAGATTATAGCTCTGCCACGACCACCACACGCGGTCGAGGTTGGCATGGTGTACTTGTATGGTTAGTCTATTGGCATCCCCTGGGGCTCTACAGATTCGAGAGGAACTCAGACTCACAATAGAATATTGTGTCTGCCAGGGAAGCGTAAAGGTCGCCCATCTGCCCTGCAAGCACATCAGTAATTTATTGACAGACTCCACCACAACCGAGGGGAACGTACCATAAGTCCCACCAACGCCGTAATGGCCACCCCCATGGATCCCAGAAGCATCAAAACTAGGCCCTCCCTCGACCACCCTGGCGAACCAGCCAAAGTCGCCCTGCCTCAGCGTCAACTCCGTCTGATTCATGCCGAGATACCGCCTCGCAAAGCTCGGGCTCAGGTCCCTCTTCAGGCACTGCGGGTTGTACGAGACACTACTCGCCGGACCAAGGTGAACAAAGTCATCCCTCCCCGCGAACGGCCCGTCAGCGACACACCCGCCGCCCGTCCGGCCGGGGACCGCAAACGGATCCGACGAGTTCCCCTCGACGTAGGGCCCATTCCCGCCGAACCCCAGCTCCGGGTCGAACACCGGGGAAGTGGTGAACGTCTCGTCGTCACTGTCCACGTCCAGCGTCCAGTCCCAGTACGGCTGGGCCCCATCATACCCGCACTCGGCCCGGAGCATGTGCTCGTACACCGCGACGAGGTACCGGTGCCAGGGGAGGAAGTGGCCGACGTAGTGGATGGAGAAGGTCTGCTGGATGTGGGTGTAGAGGAGGTCGTCGTAGCGGGACCTGACGCCCGAGTTGTTGAATGGCGGTGTGAGGGGTGGCTTGGTGGTGATGCAGTCTACGGCGTCGAGGTAGGACTGTTTCTCTGAGGGCGAGAGGGTGCGCCATTCCTTGCGGACGATGGGGTCCTCGCACGCTGGTGTGGTGAATGTCGAAGCGAGCGACGTGAATGTCAGCCCCGCGAAAAGCAGGCGGATGGCCATGGTTGTGGTAAGCGCAGGTCCAAGAGCAGGATGTAACGAGGCAACAGAAGGTTACGAAGATTCATTCTGAGAGTTAGTCTTGCTTTTACTTCTCACTCTAATTCTGATTATCAGCTGTCGATGTCCCTGAGATTTTGTTCAAAGGATTCGAGTAGTGCAGGTCAGCGAGCCAATCCCAAAAGAGCAATTGCAGATAGACGAAGATAGTTGCATGCGAGCATATGCAACTTACTTTTAGTATGAAAGTAGAGTTGCGCTCATTGGGCCGTAAGCACACGTACGTCCCGATATTCCGGGTCATCAAGTCGACCTCGGACCAGGTTGTTGAACGATGCGACATTGTTGCAAACCACTCACCACAGCCAGTGAGACCTAAATCGATATTAACTTGGGTATTTTGAATTTTACGAATTTAACTTTTTGGTCTACTCTAACCGATCATCACAGATCAGCCTCACATCTCCTCTAGCATCGCCTTTCCACACCGTCCCCGATGCGTTACAGCTCGCGACTGCCCTCCTCAGGTCCCCAATCATACCGCCAGGCCCGCTCGCGTACACAGTCGTCGACCCGCGGGCCACAGACCCGACAAACCCCCTCACAATCTCGTCCAGGTGAGGCCTTCTCGCCTCGGGTATCTCAGTGTTGTCGGGGTGGTGGTGCGTCACGTCATTACAGTCGCATCCTCCCGTCGCAGACGAGGCAGACGACGAGACCTTCTCCTGCGGCTCGTCGGCCTTCTTGCCCCCGGCGCCGCCTCGCCGCACGGAGGGGTGGTGCTCCTTCTCGCGCGTCACGTAGACGTTGATGTCCAGGCTGTGCGAGCAGCCGGCCTCCTTGACGTACTCGAGCTCCTCGGCCACCCACTTGGCGTCGACGTCGCGCCTGACCGCCCACACCAGCTCGATCTTGCGGCCGGCGACGGGCTTCTCGCGCACGAGCTTCAGCAGCACCGGCAGCACGAAGGTGATGCCTGTGCCGCCCGCCACGCAGAGGACGTTAGTCTCTGGTGTCACGCTCGAGATCATGTCCACGCCATAGGGTCCTGTTAGTACCACTGATGTGGTTGGCTCTGCTCCGGCTGTTGCTGGTCCTGCGGGTAACGCTGCGACTTTCTTGGCCGCGATGTCGGCGAGCTTCTTCGTCTCGCCCTTCTTGGCGCGTATCACGTACGAGTGCCTCACTGCCCCCGTGTCATCGGCCAGGGGCAGGCTGAGCGGCGTCATCGGGTGGGACTGCCAGACCGAGGACTCGGTGAAGCACAGGTAGAAGTGCTGACCGACCTGCCACGGCTGCTGAACATGGTCAAAGTCTAGCCGGACCACGTCACCACTGTCGCTATCCTCGAACCGCGTGATCGTCGCTTTCGCGGACTCGAAGCCCCATTTATTCTTTGCAGGCACCCAGCGGTAGTGCAGCAGTCCGGTGCGGACCGCCCTGCCGACGCGGTCGAAGAACCAGAGCAGGATGCCCGGGATGAGGAAGCACTGCAATTGCATCCAGTGGCCGATGATGGCGCCAATGTACACCATGGCCAAGACATAGTGTGCCTTTCGGAAGAATTCGTAACCTGTCAGGCGGATGCCCCAGGGCGTAGCAAATATCCACAGCAGGATGAGCAGCCCCAGCGCGACGAAACCCCACTGGATATACAACTCCCCGGCGACCCTGTTCCACTCAGCCGGCTGCGGCTGGTACAGGGCCCCCTCGACGATGATCCAGCCGATAGTGTGCACGGTGGATTGGATCAGGATGATGTAGCCGACCCATCGGTGCAGGAACATGAAGCTCTGGTAGGGGATGCCGGTGATGACGCTGAGAAGCGACTCGCGGCTGGCCAGCAGGACCGAGAGCGGCGTCAGCGCGTAGGCCAGCACGCCGATGCGGTCGGCAAAGGGGCCCAGGGAGGTGCGTGTGTTGTTGAGGCCCGGCGAGCTCTTGACGGGCGTGATCCAGGTCTGGTAGATCATGCCTACGAAGGAAAAGATGGTCAGGTAGCCCGCGAGGATGAAGAGGACCAGGACCTGCAGGCGGGTGACATGGCCGAGGATGCGAGGCGCGAAGTCGGGGAGGAGGTAGGTCCGGCGGAAACTCGAGACGGACCGCTTCAGCCTCTCGACGCCGCCGATGGTCTGGGTGCCCTGTGATTCTGCCTTTGCGCCTGAGGTGATGGCCTCGTCTGCTGTTGGTGAGGGGAAGATCCGTCGCCCGAGGCCCCATAATAATAATATCCCGGCGATCGCAGCCCAGAAGATGCCCGAGTATAGCATGGAAAGGTCGTGTGAGTGATAGACGAGGTCGAGGTATGCGCATGAGCCGGCATCGTTCGTGCAGGGCAGGATCCGGTCTGCGTAGCCCCAATGAGGCTCGAGTACTGAGTCGCCGGTATCAGAGAAGTTCTGGATATGCCTCGCGGCGATTGTCCCTTGTGAAGCGTCCATCCTGGCTGTGAGTCTGTCCGTCCGTCTGTCTAGCCTCTCGGAGGCGTTCCTGGGTGGCTAGTTGGATGGGTGGGCGTCCAGCTGCGTCCACGGATATCTGTGAAGGGAGATACTTCTACCCTTGTTTACACAGATGCTGAAGCAACGTTTTCCGATGCTCAGTGGACTTTGAGGTGGGATCAGCAATGGTCAATGACACAGACACGACACACCCACCAAAAGACGGAGGTGGTACAGAAACATTAAAAAGGATGGATTAGAAATGGCGACACGGAGGCAGGCATATTATTCGAAACGGACCCCCCTTCCCGACAATTCGGGTCCAGATGTGGTCCACCGGCCGCCCAGACGCCGGGATCACGCCGCCAATGTTTGGATAAAATCCCAAATGTGAGCATGTTTCCACAGCAGGTGTCTTCCCTCATCAAGGTTCTTACGAGATGGAAAGGGACACGGGGCGAGTGCAAATCCGGAGCAGGTCGTTGGTGGCACCGGCGGACCGCCAAGACCCACTATGGCAGCACCTCTGCAGCAGTGGCCTCGGTGGTTTGAGCAAGTTTCCGGAGCTTCGCGGGCTCGTGCGCGACTCATCACAACACGGAGATTTGAGAACTCCTCATTTGAGCACATTTGTCCAACTTGCTCCTGCTTGGCTTCTTGTCTTCTCCTCGAGCTGCATGTCGAGAACTGGACGAGGCCTGCTTGGCCAGCTTGGCCCGGTCTCTCCTTCCATATTGCTCGGAATGGCTGTGCAAACAGATGGAAGCAGCAAATGGGGGATTGAGTCCACTTGGGGAAGGAAGCTTAGAACGGGACCAGGACGCCTGGTAAGGCCACCAGATCCGGCCGTAGGCCAAGTGGGAGGAATCCCGGGCGCGACTCCCGAGGCCGGGATGAAGGAGCGAAGAGGAGCAGTGCGTGAAACGTGAGCACTGCGACTTGGAGTAGCAGTCCTGGCAGTAGTCCTGGCAGTAAGTAGGGGCCAATTCCAGAAGGCAAGAGCAGGTGGGTCCAACGTGAGGCTTAAGTTTGAGCAAGTTTCTCGTCACGGCAGCCCACGGTACCTCCCGCCCCCGACCAGGCGCCCTTTGATTCGTTAGAATGTCCCGGTGTGCCCCACATGTCCTTCTGAGTTGGGCACAGTCCCCAGAATGGCCCCACGTCTGGCACGTCCAGCCCCCACCATCACCGTCTTTAGCTCAGGGATGGCCGCGGCCGTGGATGAGCTTGGGTTGAGCACGTTTACGGCTTGGCATCAGCTTTGTGCTCACCGAGCGGCAGAGGGAGGGGAATGGATGGGGAGGGGATATGTGGTGGCAACATTTTACTCTACTCCATCGTCGGACCTATGCCTCTTTCCTTGCCGATTCCCTGGAAATCTTCTCATTGCTGTATGTAGGTTGGCTTGCATGCTGTCCTCGAACGTCGTCGTCGGATTGTAAACTTGCTCAATAATCACTCCATCGGCTTTCCAAGGTCGTGCATTGCATGTTGAGGGGCTTTTCCTCGAGAGGGTACACGGAGCAATAAAGATCACACGGACAGCACTCGGGACGGGCACACACAGCATCACACAAAAGAAACCGGGCTCATCTCCGTCTCTCTCGGGTACACACTACAGTATATGACCTGACCTCCGAACCGACGTGCCGGGCCATTCATTCATCTATTCCACATTTCACCCGTTTACCCATCAACGCAGCACACACGGGACAAGACCTCAAAGCCCGCCCGCTTCCAGACACACGCGCCCTCCCACTTCCTGCAGGTCCAAGCTGCCAGTGCTCACTGCAGCGACTCGCCTCCAACCGAACGAACCTTGATTGATTGATCTTCGGCGCTCGCAGCAAATTGCGAGACCACTCACACAAGATGGATCACATGAGCATGTCAACAACGACGTGTAACTCGTCGGTAAGCTTCCCCATTCGTGATCTGGGCAGTGGTCAATATCGCGCCCAGATCTTCCGATGCATGGCCACGGCCAATGCTTTCATTAATGAGTGATTGACTAACACACCCTCTCTCAATCAGATGTTATGGAACTGGTACACAATAGACTCGTGCTTCCTCGCCGAATCATGGCACGTCGGCAGCAACGGCGCCTTCGCCGCCTCGTGCATCGGCACCATCCTTCTGGTCATGATCCTCGAGGCGCTGCGACGAGTGGGCAAGGAGTACGACGACTGGATCCTGCGCGGGTTCCAGGCGCGCGCCGCACAGGCCAGGCTGGGGTACTCGCAGTCGCAGTCGCAGCCCTCGCCCTCGTCTTCCTCGTCCTCGGCGACAGGCAACCCGTCAAAAGGGGCCACGGCAAAGGTCACCCCTGCCTCCGCCGCCTGGAAGAGGCTAGGCGGCGCAGGTACTGCTGCGGGTGCTGCGGGCGGTGGTGTGGGTGGTGCAGGCAGGGCGGTCGTCTTCCGTGTGAGCCCGCTGCAGCAGCTCTTCCGCGCCGTCATTCATGCCGCCGCCCTGGGGCTGGCGTATATTGTCATGCTGCTGGTCATGTCGTACAACGGGTACATCATCATCTGTGTCATCATCGGTGGGGGTTTGGGCAAGTTCTTCTGCGACTGGATGACGCGCCAGTACATTATCGACGGGGACGGCTCGGGCGAGGAAGAGGGCGCGGCCGGCATCGAGGAGCCCAGTGTGTGCTGCAGCTGAGGGAGGGGAGCACCTCTTTTCATTGGGACAGAATGATGGATATTGATGAGCGACTATTTCTTGATAGGCTAATGTTTAAAAACCATGATTTTTCTTCGACAGAAGAGTCCAAGCCGCCTTTGTGTGTCTGGTCACCTTTATTACATCTTCACATTCTTGCCCACGAGGCCCACCCTCTGCATCTGCTCGGCCAGCGACACGCTGCTGTGGAAGTACCTCACGCCCTTGTTTCCATCTGCAACAAGCGCCGCCTGCGTCGCGTGCTCCTCCTGCTCGCGGTTCCAGTCCACAAGCTCCTGGCACATACCCTCGAGAGTCGTCAACACGCCACGATATCCCAGCCCACCATCGCTAACAGCCATGCCCGCATCTGCGTTATCAGCGACCAGGTGTGTGCAAATGGAGAATAGGCCTGGCTGCAGGTGCTTGACGTCCCCAGATAGCGGGGGGATGAAACGGGCGAGGCTGCTGGGGAGGCGATAAGGCAGGAGTGAGTAGAACTCGACCAGGTATGAGACGAGCACGAATGGCATTGGAGGGAGGGAGATAAGCCTGAAGGGCGTGATTGCCAGCTTGGAAAGTAGGCCGTACAGGTCGCCGTAGTGGATGGGCCGGTTGGGGTCTGTGACACAAAACGGGCGGCCTGCCTGGGGCGATGAGTGGGAGCCCTTCTCAGCGAGGATGGACTCGAACTGCAGATGTGCTAATGCGCAGTTGATGCCGTGAACAAAGCTCTGGACAACGTGAGTGGCCCAGCTGTGGACATGTCAGTCAAGACTGAACCCATCTTGGTGGATTTCCGCCGGGGAGAAAGCTGGGGGACTCACGTCGGGCAGACCTGGCTGTTTAACGGACCGCCAACGGTGTTATCAGTCGGGTGACCATACACACCGTTGGCCGGGCGGATGCACCCCGTCCTCAACTCCCTACCGTTCGCGCCACACACGATCCTCTCGGCCCTAGCCTTGGAGGCAGGGTAGTTCCCAAAGAACTCCTCGTGGGCCCGCAGCGGCCGGAAGAAGTCAGACTCCTCCAGGACCTGACAGTACCCGCGCGGGCACGTGTTCCACCGCCACGGCCTCACCCACAGATCGACGGGCCGGATGCTGATGGACGCGCTCGAGGTGCTGACCAGCACGTCCGCCCCGGCGTGCCGGGAGGCCGCGAGGACGTTCTCGGTGCCGCCGACGTTGACGGCCTCGCAGAAGCCGTTGACGAGCCGCGACCGCGCGGACGGGATGATCACCGCCGCCGTGTGGAAGACGGTTAGCGGCAGCTTGGCCACTGATGGGTCCCAGGGTTCGCTAAAGGCGGCATCGGTGGACTCTTTGGATGAGATATCCGTCTTCCGGAAGTCGACCTTGTTGAAAAGTGGGTGGTCGAGTTGGTCCCGCCTGTGCGGCTGCTGGAAGTCGACGATGCGGATGGTGTTGGGCGGCTGGCCTCGCTGGAGCAGCTGCAGGATGATATACCCACCGACCAGGCCTGAGCCGCCGGTGACGATGTAGCGCCTGTTCAGCTTTGGAGGCAGCTGTGATGCATAAGATGCTGTGGTGATTTGGTTTTGGCGCAGGCGCTCGTAGGTCTTCCTGACCTGGTCGTCGGTCCACCGGTCACCGGCCAGCTTCTTGACCTCATCAGGGGTGATGCTGAGCAGGCGGTTTAGATTGATTAAGTACAGCACCGCCGAGCCCAGCAGGATGCAAGTGGCGGCTGCCAGGAGGCCTGGGAAGGTTTGCAAAGGATTAATCATTATACTTCAAGGTGGGCGGGATAACTTTGCAGTAGCATGGCGATAGTTGCAAGATCAACAGGTTGCAGACATGTTCTGCTGGCCCGGATGTTTCGATTTGAAAGTGCCGGGAAATGGAGGGTCGCAGTCGTCAACGTCAACCATCCCAAGTACGGAAGAGTTCCTTCATCCCATGGGCCAGGGCCTCGGAACCCGCGGCTTGTTTCGATCGGATGTTCACGTATTTCTGGACCTTCTTTCCCAACCATTTCCGACGCCTCGCGGATGTCGCAACTGTGGTTCATGGCCCAGTAGCATCGCACCTATGTCTCTAGGAGACAGTTCTAAGAGCAAGCGTACCGGAGTCTTGGGCCCATCTGTGTTGTACAGCTGCATGCTCCCATGCGCACTCGAGCAAAGTTTGCGGGGGGTTACAGTGCCATAGTACTGTACCTGGCCACCCACCCACATCTCCGCGCTGACATGAGCTGAGCCTGCAGTTTGGGGACTCCAACAAGGTCGTGTTGGGTTGATCAGTGAATTCCAGATCCGTTGCCCCGTACCGAACCGGGCATCCCGGCTCCGGCTCGGTGTGGGGTTCTGTCGGCTCCGAAAACAACGCACCGACAGTATGTGCTTGCATCTTCTATGATGTGAAGTCAGCTATCATTTGAAATATCACAATCTTATGAGAAAGGATCAGTCTTATCTTTTATACACTCGCACGAGAGTCATTTGAGACTGCGTGTGTGTTGGGAATGGATGTGGTTGATGGGCGTTGACGAGCAGTGATTTGGTGGAGACGACGTCTGTGGATCGCTCTAGAACAACAAAACGACACAAGGTGCTCAGGTTCCAACTAAAACATTCTCCAGTACGTTCCCAAACGTGGTTCTGACATAGACTTGGCTGGGCATGGAATCGCATTGCAGAGTCGTTTGCAGGCCGGGAGGAAGCGGCGATGTGCAAATTGTATGGTAATGCCATAACCCTCACGTCATGTCGACGTCCATAGGGTGATACACATGCAGGTTCAGTTGCTCCCTGGGTGGTCAGTCACTCAATCGCAACGTCAACTTCCACTATGAGGTAAACGCATGTCGATCACAGCCATCTACTATTCTCACACATACACTGCTGTTCCAGTCGAACCCTTCTTCACAAAATCAATCACATGTGCACCTGCATTCAATCCTGAAAACAAAGCCATCACAATCGGCTCGACCCATTTCCATACACCCCACCACGACATCCGAGACACCGACTTATAGCAAAAGCAATCTCCACGTTCAGAATGTCCTCCACCCGCGCTTTGAGACTCACCTCCACGGCCCTGCGCCCCAGCCTGTCTGCCGCCTATCGAGCGCAAACCCAGGTCGCACGACCCGCAGCCCTCTTTCAGGCCCGTCGCTATGCCGCCAAAGGCGAAGGCGAGAAGGACGACCTCGGCGGCCCAGGCGGACAGGAGCCCCCAGATCCCCAGGCACGCGCCGACCAGAACAGGTACGTCCCTTGCTGCGGACTTTATTCTCGCATGGGTCAAATTCGGCAGCAGCGTGTTGATTAACGCATTACAGGAGCCTGCGAAACAAGACTATCGCGGGGATGCTTCTCGCCATCAGCGTCCCCCTGTTCTACATGGTCGGCCAGCCAGGCAAGATCGCTGAGAAGGAGCTTGACAACAACTCAGCTGGGCCATTTGCCAAGAATAACCCGGCCGAGAATCTGAACAAGGTCCAGGGAGGGTTGCCGGGTGGCCGCCAGGAGCAGCGGAATCAGTGGGAAGGCAGTGGTGGCCAGGACATGAAATCTGTCAGGTAGGGTCGCTGGGCTTGAGGGTGTCGATCGTCGACGAGGGATGGTGGATATTAGTGAATTGACGGATGACATTCCTGCTCTAGCTTGGGAGGACGGTCCGTAGCATTCGGATCGAAAAGACATTCTTACCTAGGTACGATCCATCACCAAAAATTCGACCGACCAATGAAATATTCCCCACTTTCTGCCCACGCTTGTCGAAATCACATAGAATGTTTTCCCAGGCCCCATAATCATGATTCGTCTTGTAGCTCTTCAAGGTCTCGCAGCTTCAAACCATTCTTCCTCCTCATCGATTCCGCGTTCATCCCGCATTGCCAACCATCCACTTCATCGGGAACATACAGCTGGAAATCTGCCGCCCGCCAGATATGAGAGCTAGGAACAGGATCTGTCACTAACAGCTTGACCACTATACTGGCGCTCTGTCTGCCGATCCGCATTATTCCTGCCACAATATCGTCCACTAGACCCTTGTCGCCTGAGATTCGAGAGACCGAGTCTAAAAGCACAAACACCACGCTCCCCGAAGGCAGCAGTACGATCAGCTTCCTGAAAAGTCTGCAGGAATGCTTGAACCTTTCAGTCGACCTGCTCCACAAGTTCTCATCCTGGTCAAACGCTGGCTTAATTAGCAACTGTCTGTCGAGCATGATTTGGAGGAGTTGCCCATTGAGGCTCTTCAAAATACCCAGCGCGCCGGAGTCCTGCTCCCGGGGGGAAGCCTTCTTCCGCAAGCTGCAGAAAAATGAAAGAGCGATGAATCCCGTAGCCTCACCAAGGGTCAAGGCTAGCATCGCGGCGCTGATCGAAATGGAGTTGACGATATCGTCAGGCGCCGTCTCCGCACGCACGCAGAGTGCACTGGATCGTGGTTTACCCAACCAGTCCTGGAATGGCTGGCAACCCATGATGTATTGGACCTTATCTTGCTCTTTGAGAGTCAGCGTCTCGGAATGCTCGATGAAATTTTCGACGTCATCCTTCGAGCTCGGCTGGAAGTCTTCCAGACTCCTGAACCACTCATCCACTAGCTGTGCGCTCTGATTGTGATCGTCTTTGCGCTCAGTGGATGTCAGATAATTCCTATCCACTTTCATTCAAGTTAGTAATAAAGTTCGTCCACCAGACTCATTATTCCTTACCGGTGCCATCGATAGCATTGAAAAACGGGTTGCTGGCGAAGAATGAGTACAATTGGTTCACGGCGCCGACAAGATCCCTGCGACTTTCAATATCTATGTTTCGCCCGTCGAACATTTTCTGGAGCGAAGACTCTAACCCTAGTGTCCGTATCAGCGCGAGATAGTCGCTGGCAAGACTTTCCAACCCCCATGAATGAGATCTGACGTACCGTGAACCTTTGCACTTGTTCCATTCACAACATCTCTCGTACCCTCCACGATAGACTTGATTGCCTGGCCTGTCTCTTCGAGCCTGCCCATTCTGAGATGAGCACAAACCTCGGCCTCATGGTTGAACTCCGTAATGCTGTCAGATAACAACTTCAGAGCATCCTGGACACTGCCTCCGTTGTCCTTGAATTTGAAAGAAATGTTTTCTGTGTCACATGTTAGAACTAGTCCAAAAAAAGAATTCCGACAAAGGCAAGAAGATTTCTACCAACCTTTCCAAGTGCGTGACAGTTTCTCGATGATGCGCTCCAACACTGTAAATATCGAAATCAGAACGTCATCAGCATATTTGTGAAGCTCGTCACGTTGAATGTAGACGTCATTCAATCTTCTGATTCTCTCCAGTTCCTTCGGAATTTGGGCCAATGATTGTTCCATTTCGATGCGAAGATTTTCATGAGCTTCGAGAGCCTGGTAGACGGCGTCAGCGGGTAACATAGTTTCCAATTCTGCGTTTCGTGCCTTCCGAATGCGAGTTGCACTTACTGCCAGAATGAGAGTAAAACCCCCTGAGATCAAAGATCCGTATGCGTCGGTTGGTGCCAAACCAATGAGACCCGACAGGACGTTCTTATTTTTGACTGCGTGGCGACAGATTTGGCGAATGAAACGTCTACAGGCATTTATCTCATCGGACTTGTGTTTCCGTTCACTGATCATCTCTGCTATTGTGAGAACATAGTCAATGTCGAAGTCTGCAGGGTTCCTGACGGGAATCTCCAGACTGCTGAAGAGCTTCTTTTTCTTAAGCGTCTCATTGAACCGCGCCAACGTCTGTCGAAATTCTTCCATTTTCTTCTCCGAAAGTATATACATGGCATTTTGATCCATCACGCTGCAGAGCTTATTAGACTCAGAGATTTGTCGAACATGACTAACGCCTACCTCGGTACGTCCTGTTCATGTACGAATTTATCGTGTTTGCGTATGAACTTCACGTCTTCGGCCAAGAGGCTGGGGCTAACCTCGACAGCTTTGTCGATAATCGCCGGGCCGGCTCTGAATTGGACGTAGCTTGCGCATGAATTTCCAAACATTGTGACTTATCTGAGAGACCTGGCCGATGTTTGATTGAGTAGAGTGACAAGAGGAACCAGTTTTCTGAGAAATATCCTCTATGAGTTGGATGGGCGTGGGAGTTTAGACTCGGGCGAAAAAGCCAAGTGCGTGGCTCCACGGACAGATGGGCACAGCCATGAGAGATAGCACCACGCAGAGCTGCGATGCACAGGTGAGGCCGGTTTCGACTTGTGAAAGCCGTGTGACCACTACCCATACCGGTAGGACAGTCAAGTATGACTCTTGGCGCTTACATGCGTTTGCAGCATTTGGGTGAGGCAAGTGGCTCAAAGGTTGGCTCAACAAGGCCGCGTGTCACTCCCGTTGCACTTTGTGGCACTACACGCGGAAGCGTGTATGTACGTAGGCGGATCTCGAAGCGAGAATGAGGTCGCACTCTGGGACCGGCAACACACAGAGAGTACGTGTCGCGATAGTTTGCATGGGCAATGATTGTTTGCTATCGTAGTACCCGCGAGCCAAGAAACAACATGTTTAATCAACTGTATGTTGTTGCCTGGTTGAGTCACACTTCGTATCCACGGGTCAGGTGGAACCATTCGTACGATACTTCACGTCTCCCTTACAGGGACGTATATCTGCCCTGACTTGTGCGCATAGTTGTCTGTACATGCGTGCGCGCGACGCAGTGCACAGCTTTTGCTTCATTTTCAACGAGCGCAGCATTCATCTGCTCCTTCGAACTGTTCAAGATCTCGACTTGAAGCATCCTCAGCAATTGACCAAGATTGAATCATCCCACACATCACCCCGCGGATCATTCTGTGAGCCACTTTCTTCACCGGCTCCTGCAAAGATGACGGACTCACAGCATGGTATGATAATTCCTTCATTCTGGATTACATGAAGTTTTAAATTAATGAATTTTACTGTCCAGATAGCCGAGCAACCCCGGAAGCCTCGGCAGAGGTTACTGAAGTCCTTCCAATCACTGGGAAGGCCAATGAGCAATGTGCGGCACCTCAGTCGCAAGGGCCACACGACTCGACCCACAGCCGAGACTCAGACTCTTGTCATCAGGAAAGCACAGTTCCGGATATGCCTCAGAATTCTTTTTCTCGGCTCGGAGATTCCACATGCAACGAGTCGGATCAGCATGTCACGCCTCAACCTGAAGGCACCATTCAGCCTGCAAGATCATGCCCGTCTCCTCTTGTGCAAGATCAACTCAGCTCGGCACGGGAAAGACAGTCAATTAATAGGTTCATTCCAATGCCCCCTACGCCAAGTCACATCCAAATGTTGTCGGATAAGTCACCATCCGAGCGGGAATATACCTGGTTTGAAGCCCTCGAGCACAATGCAAGCCTATTGGGGGACGTTAGTCTCTACAAAGCTTTTCAATCACGACCCAGGCAGCATCAGGACATGAAAGCGCCGAAACTTGTCCGAGCCATAGCTGAGTACTTGGGTGATATTGAAGAGAGCTTAAATATGCAAAGGCACACAGTGCGTGCCTCTCCTGTGCAAGGCAGAGCGTCTCATGAGATCAAGAGGACACCATATCGAGCTGAAAAGGTCGGTGGACCAGCCACGCCCATGCCTACAGACCCCTTCAAGGAAGTCTTACTGGAGACGCGATTCTACCGGTCCGATGATGGATTTGGCTTCATGAGTCGATTTGGAAATGATTCAAAGTTCATTCACGATCATTACACTTCTGCGAGCGATCCAAATTACCTTATCCGCGTACACTTCGAGTGGAAAAGGGATGCAACATCCTGCGGACAGACATCAGTCACTGGGGGCATCCCAGATTCGAAGGATATAGATGTTCTGAGCTTCATGGTCTCATCTCGACCCGTTACCGCATTTTTTGAACGGCGACTTGGCTTCCACATGGGTCGGCCCCCCACCTTGACGGCTAGATTTCCAATCTTGAAGCTAGCAAAGCCATTTCGAGCTATTCTCTGCAATTACAGTCGATTAAAAGACCAGCTAACCATCTTGATGAAGAGATATGGATCGGGAAAAGCAGGACATAATGACGCCGACCTTCGCGCACACCAAAGCAATTCCCAATCTTCCTCTCAGCAGAACACATCAAGCACAGATCCAAATTCAGAGGGCGAGCAAGTCTCCGAATTCGACCAGAAGCCAGCACTTGAACATTTCCGTATGTTGGTCCAGTTCATCGACCAATACCTGGGCGAAAAGGTAGCTTTGTTCGAATCTTATCAAGCCGGTCATGCAGAGATGATAGCGTATGAAGATTTGTGGATGCTTTTCAGGAAGGGAGAAAAGGTTTGTTGTCCTCTGAGAGAGACTCAGATGAGGATAGGCAAGTTCAACAGGAAATCGGAACTGCGAACTGACGACAACAACAATGGCATCGACGACAGGCTAATACATACCACTAGAAGACGTTATTTGCCGCAGGCTTATCGTGTCATGGCAGCAAGTGGTGGAGCTCCTGTGATCCCTTCAAAGTCGAAGACATCCCATGTCATGGGCAGTCAACAAAACCACGACTCTTTCTCGCAATTCATTTCCAGTCGCCTTTCCTCCTCCCGCACAATTTCTAAAGATCCTACACTGCAAACAGCGCAGGATAAAATTTCTTCTCTCTACGTACTCGGTCTGTATGTCGACTTCGATGGCATCAGATACGGGACCCTCGTGGAGATCTTCACCTTCGAGCCATTCGATGGGAAGATTCATATCAAGTCTTTAGAGGCTTATCCGTTGAAGTATTTCGTCGGCCCTGGCTCGAGTGACCTTGTGCAAAGAGGCCGGAAGTTCATCGATGTTACAACTTCACCTCGTTACATGGACCATGTGGGTATGACAGTTGGCGAGAACAAAGAAGAGGTGAGATTGTAACCTTGCTTAGGTTTAACTCGCACATCAAAATTACTAACATTGAGCCCAGTGTAATAGCCCGGTCGTGATAGACCTGAAACTCGCTTTCACAGAATACCAGCAAGTGTTCCCACAGCGTGATTCGGTAGTTCCAAAGTTCCCCTCTTGGCCAGAAGACCTGCCTTTGGATTTTCAAGATGTCCCGGACCTCTTTGCGCATACCGACTCTTCTGCTCAAGTTTGCTTCGGCAATCCTTATTGCTACAGAAACGCCTGTGGCTTCGACGCGAACCATGAGAATCGAGTTGACTTGGTGGATTCCGTATGGGATAAAACAAAGGAGTGCCTGGAGGCATTCGGGTCTCTGTCTGGAAATGACAGGGACAACGACCGATTTGAGGAGTTCATGGAGCATGAAGACCTCGTCGAACTTTTGCCAGGCTCAGTCCCTGGATTTTCACTCCGCAATCGAGTTTGGGGTCAGCTGCCTGGTAGTCATCGAATTCTGAAATGCGACTAACTATCACATAGTTCAACTCAACCTCGACCAGCTCGATTATATCGAACAGCAAGATGAATGGAACAAGCTTGCTCTTCCAAGGGGCCACAGGGAGATTGTCCAAGCAATGGTCGAAACGCACTCGGTTGACTCAAAGAAGAACGATCAGGATGCCACGAGGGATAGATTTGAGATGGACTTGGTGCGCGGCAAGGGTGCTTGATAGACATCGAACCCCTTACTTGTCTTATAACACATGACTAACACTGGATACAGGAAATGGCTGCATCATTCTGCTCCATGGTGTACCTGGGGTAGGAAAGACATCCACTGCGGGTAAGCCACTTACATAATGACTCTCTACATTAATTTCTAACGCTGTCGAGAATGTGTTGCCTCATATACGAAACGCCCACTATATTCTATCACTTGTGGTACGTGACTCTTGTGCTTGGAAGTCCTCTCACTGTCGATTTACTATTGAGTTCGTTCGTGCGCTAATGCGATCTCATACTACAGGAGACGTTGGATACGAGCCCGAAGATGTTGAACGCCACATGGAGAAACACTTCAAATTGGCCAATAGATGGGGCTGCGTCTTGCTACTTGACGAAGCAGACGTGTTTCTTGCCAAGCGTGACGTATAGCTCACTGATAGTATGCTCATAGAAATGGAAAGTTTAACTGATTCGGAGCCATAGAAGTCGGATGTCAAACGAAACGGCCTGGTATCAGGTAGGTATTCATTGCTCACAGCTGTGGTTTTCGCTGACAACGAAAATTAGTCTTCCTGAGAATTTTGGAATATTACTCTGGAATCCTCTTTCTCACTACGAACCGAGTTGGCGCCATAGATGATGCCTTCCGATCGCGTCTTCATCTGACGCTTTACTACCCAAAGCTCACAGAGACCCAGACGTTGAAGATCTGGAAGACCAACTTCCAACGATTGAAGGAGAACAACAAACTTCTCATGGAGCCAGAACATCATCCCATAGACTTCAATGACAAGAAGATCATCGCTTGGGTGAAGAAGCACTGGCAGGATATCCAATGGAATGGAAGGCAAATCCGAAACGCCTTCCAGGCTGCCATGGCACTCGCCGAGTTCGAGGCCAAGCAGCGGAATGCGCAGAGAAATGACGGGTGTTCCAAGACTTCACCAGTATTGACTACAGACCACTTCAAGAAGTTGGCCCGCGCCTCAGCGCAATTCAGTGAGTACCTGCGCGAGACGCATGGCGAAGACGAGGATGGGAGGGCAGTACTCGAGAAGACACGAGCCATGCCAACCCGTAGGAAAACTCGAACGAGATTGTTTAGCAACGACGAGGACGAGTCAGATGTTATGTCAGACAGCGGATCATGTTCAGAATCGAGCGGTGCGTCGGGTTCGGGAGGGGACTTCGATTCCGGGACGGAGAGCTCTGGTGTGGAAAAGAAATCGAGGAAGAAAGGGAAGCAGAAAGAAGGCGGAAGATCGTATTCATCGAAACGAGACAAAAAGGGCAAGAGGAGGGAGGAAAGGTAGCGTATTGGAACTTGGCGTGGGCAGAGAGACGATGACTCTTCAGTGTCATTCAGCGATGTCTATGTTGAGCTGTTTTACTGTATTTGATGTATTTCCGTTAAGCTTGGATGTTCGACATGAGTATTCCGGCACACGTGGACTTGAAACCCCCAAGGAAAGGTGCTGAACACCCCGGCTGGTGAAGATTGCTTCCCGCCTCCACCAGAGGCTGAACAAGTCCAAACTATTGACGTAGAAATGGAAATGGATGCGCCACCTTCTTCCGGCTGAGAATGGTTTCAAATTGAATACGGAGAAACGACGCCGACTGATGGATTGCCTTCAGCTTCTTTACCTCGGTGCGCCGCCATTCACTGCGAGCTCATTTCCTTGGAGTCCGGCGCCGCACAGCAACTCGGAAGCAGCAATGTCTGTTTTGAGACCCTCGTGTCGATCTTCAGAGGCTGTCAGCATGTAGTCTGTACGACAGTTGCAGGACCGGGGATGACCCTGGAACGGCCTGGACCTGTCTCATTGCTTGTCTCCTGGCGCTAAACCTAAACCTAAACCCAACTGGCCCTGCATCTCCCCCGTATCCCCGTTGGGGTTAGCGGAGCATTTTCTCACCACCAACGTTGCACTGCTGAAGCCATCTGCAGCTGTGTCTGGCTCGGGCTCCGCTGATAACAAGGATAACAGGACCGGCATAGTGAGGTGTGCCGGCTCTCCACCCGTAAGCCGCAGGTATTGATAAATATGGCACGAGACCCAGACCATGGCTGCGGTGAGAATCTCAGCTCGCGAGCAGTGTCTTCTGACGAGGCTCGCGAGAGGAGACCATTAATAGGGGAGGTAAGAGCCGCAGCAGCAGGCGGTGAACCATCTAGCATCTCACGGAGTCAACAACAAGGACAACGACACAGCAGCTACAGCACATTTGCCTCCTCGTCGTCGTACAACAGCAGGCCGTCAGCACCACCGCCCACCATGGCAGCCGACGACCTCACCAAGCACCCCACCGCCGAGGATGCAGACGACACCATCACCAAGCCCGTCATCGGGCAGACCATCACGACGGCCCACGCCATCCAGGCCGAGCACGAGCTCACCTTCACCCAGGCGTGCTGCCTCTACCCCCGGGCCATCTTCTGGAGCGCCTTCGTCTCGCTGGGCGTCATCATGCTGGCCTTTGACCCCCAGCTCCTCGGCAACCTGTACGCGACGCCCCAGTTCCAGAAAGACTTTGGGTACCCTTATGAGGGCGGCTACATCATCTCGGCCGCCTGGCAGACCGGCCTGTCCATGGGCAACCCCGTCGGCCAGGTCGTCGGCGCCCTATTCGCCGCCTACCCTATGGACCTTTTCGGTCGCAAATGGACGTTCGCCGCCTGTGTGGTTCTGACCGGAGCACTTGTCTTCATACAGTTCTTCGCCCGCACGCTCACTGTCCTGCTCGTCGGTGAACTGCTTGGGGGCTTGGTGCTCGGGTGCTATGTTGTCATCGCGCCGGCGTACGCGAGCGAGGTGTGTCCTGTTGCGTTACGTGGCCATCTCACCAGTTATGTCAACCTCTGCTTCGTCATGGGCCAGCTCATCGCCAACGGCGTCACGGCGGGCACGCAGACCATGGATGACCATTGGGCCTACAGCCTGCCCTTCGCCCTGCAGTGGGTCTGGGTCGCCATCATCCTGCCGGGCCTGTTCTTCGTGCCTGAGAGCCCGTGGTGGCTGGTCCGCCAGGGGCGGAGGGAGGAGGCGGAGCAGTCGCTGCGCCGGCTGGCGAACGAGAAGGTCGACGTTGTGGCGACGCTGGCCATGATCGAGGAGACGGACCGGCTCGAGATGGAACTCGAGGCGGGCAGCACCTACTGGGACTGCTTCCGTGGCGTGAACCTGCGGCGGACCGAGATCAGCTGCGGTGTTTACTGCACCCAGGTCCTGAGCGGCATTTATCTCATCAACTATGGCACTTACTTCTTCCAGCTCGCTGGGTTGCCCACGAGCATGGCCTTTGGCATGGGAATTGTATTTTTAGGTATGTCACTGGACTCGCGGTCACCGCCCTCCTCTTCCGTCCTGTCTGTGTCTCGTCCAACCTCCCGACACAGACCTGCTCCTCGGCCGTTTCCTCGAACCAGCCCGAGATCTCAGTTAGTTGTACCGTGCTGACACGACTCCCATAGCTGTTGGCTTCGTCGGGACAATCCTCTCCTGGTTCCTTATCGTCCGTTTTGGTCGGCGCGCCATCTACCTGTGTGGCCTTGCCGCGCTTGTATTTCTCATGCTCTTGATCGGCGTCCTCGATTGTGTACCCGGCCGCCCGAACGGTGTTGCATATGCCGAGTCCTCGCTCATGATCGTCTGGAACTTTGCCTTCGACCTCTCTGTCGGCCCTATCTGCTTCATCATCATCTCCGAGGCCTCAGCCACCCGCGTGCGTTCCAAGTCAATCGCCGTGGCCACGGCGTCGCAGGCCATTGTTGGAATTGTGATGACTGTTGGTATTCCCTACATGATCAACCCAGACGAGGCCAACATGCAGGGAAAACTGGGGTTCTTCTTCGGGGGCCTGGCGGCATTGTGCTTTGTCTGGGCGTATTTGCGCATCCCCGAGACCATGGGACGGACATTCGAGGAGCTGGATCTGTTGTTCGATAGGAAGGTGCCTGCCAGACAATTCAAGGACTATGAGATTGATTTGGCAGAGACTTGAACATGGGATTCAAGATAAGGGTGCAATAGATAGGGGAGAGGGATGATACATGTTACCGCATCGTCATCTTGTGTGATAAAGCCATGATTAATCAAGGGAAGCCCCACCCAATCTTTTCCTTCAGACAAAAGCTGGAATGTAGATCCGACAGAAACAGGCATTGGACTCTGGCATGTGACCGTCTTGTCTCTATGAATGTGGGGTGTGTCTTGTCACTCGCGCTTCAGTGGTCATTCAGTGATCATAGTCATCGCCCTTCTGGGTGACGGGCTCCTTTGTGTACAGGCCAATGCCACCTTCAGACTTTAGTCATCTTTTTGGCCCAGTAGCTCAGTTGGCCTTATCACACCAGCAGCAACACATGTGCTCTATAGCCATCACTGGACTTGACCAAGTCACAGGGTGGAGTAACAAATCTTTGCTGGTGACTGGGGTCCAGACACCTGGAACCAGTGAAAGGGTGGGCGAATGCACTGAAGTCGTTTTTATCACATAAATACAAATAGAAAAGCTTCAGGCAACAGGCAAAAGGCTTCAGCTTCCGTTTTTCCCATCTCTCAACATCAGCACCTTGCTTAATCCACTGCCTGGCATCCTTCCATTCTACATTCTTTCATTGTCTACCTGCACACACGACAAAGCAATGGCCAGCACGGCTAATTATGGCCTGAAGGCCTTGATCACTGCATGCAGATTCTGTGCTCTGCCTGGTTGCGATTGCAAGCACAACATGGAGCTGTTGGCCAAGAGAGTCAACCTCGCACTTGACCCATCGCACAAGATCGAGGAGGCAGACCTCAAAGCAATTTGCCTCGATCTTGACGAGCACCCCATCTCTGACCGCCCAGACAGCAGCGGAAGCGACGAGAAGCAGCGCGATGACGGTAACTTCGATCGCGTGGTGGAGGAAGCCTTCAAGGTCAGCCATCTTCCAGACAACATTCCCTTGCTTCCCTAGCCTCTGTATCTATCACTATGTGAGCTAAGGCAAAGCTTCTGACAATATTTGGCATGCAGGCCTTCCGAGACCAGGAGCGCGACATTATTCTCAACGCGCCAGCGGGCCTCCAAATGGGCAATCGCGAGGGCTCTCTCCCCGCCCATGGCAGCACTGGCGACGGCAAGTGGTGGGTTGGCGCAGCTCACCTCCGCCACTACCTGGAGTTCCTTCTTGTCCTCAAGGGACTCAAGCCCTGCATGCTCCTTGTCAAATTCTCACTGGACAATATCTGGATTTTCAGCACCCTCGTCATCGACTGTCTTGTCCCCATCATGGACCGGCTGGACCTATGGTCCTACGGCTACAGCATCAGCTACCAATCCGGCGAGTGGGTCTTTTACGACCGCCGGTCCCATGCCATGCCTGGTATCAACAAGATCTTTCTCACCCACCGAACGACCAAGCATTTGGACCCAGTTTCCTACCCCGAAGATTCTCATTTTGGCGTCCCCGAGCCGCAGATCGCCGTGGCACTCGGATACCCCATCGCCATGAACGACCCCCGCGCCGGCAGTACGATCTACGTCCGCGACGCCACCGAGATGGACGTCCTGGTCTCAAGCGGTTGGCCTCCACCCAACTGCTGTGTCCAAGGCACAAACTTCGACTGCCCCGAGGGGGACGAATTTGGTTGGATCAAAGTCCTCGACTGGTACTACAGGTGCGAGAAGGCGGCCCGGAGCGTGGGCACCGAGCTTCAGCTCTTCACCGGCTCCCACGCGGAGATGAGCGACTGGCTGGTAGACAACCCTGGCATGCTGGAGGGACCGGCCCCCTGCCTTGGAAGGAGCGGGCCGAAGCTTATCCAAATCTCGGAGTTGCTGGAGGGATTGTCGCTGGCGGAACTCACGCTGGTGGAGCCTCTGCTGGAGGATGATCCCCAAGAGCAGGACGAGGACGAGGAGGATGAGGACGTGGAGGATGAGGCCGAGCATAACTGACGTCAGCCTCGCTCAGAGTCGTCGGGAGAAGTCGAGGAGAGCATAGTCCAGTAGCACCGCGGCTATCTGGACAAGAATGGACTGAAGGTCTTTTGGAAGGGAAGAGCTCTGTTTCAGCCGACAGCTGAGACTGAAGATGCTACTGAAGTATTTTTATGAATGAACCAGCTACTGGCCTTGTGAGGCCCCAGTGTCATGAGTAAGATCATCCTCTGACTAGCTCGGTACATAGATTGACCAGAAAATACCAGTCACATCTCACTCACTTGACCGAGTAGCATCGTATTGTGTAAGAGAACAGATTTTTGCACCCGCAAAAACGGAGGATACATCCGCGCATCACTCGCGCCACAGACAAATGCCAGCTGTTCAGAACGTATCACCCAGGCCTATTCCCACACCCACACACCCACACACCCAACACCAACACACCCAACACCCACACACACAATTCGCACGCCCGTGGTTAGGGGCTATCCTACTGCCCATCTACACCAGAACCTTATACAGTGTCACGGGCAACGGGTAATGCAACTCCTTTATGACATACATAGGTGTATGGTAACAGGAGTTGACTTAGCCATTACGAATTGTACGTGGACAAATACTGACATTCAACCAGAGATCCCACCCATGCATTCCTGGGACATCACTAGAACAGCAAGAACAAAGATGTCAAGCCCACCACCAAAGCAACAAACGATCCGCGAGAAGCACCGAACCTGCTCGCCTGGTTTTCGTCTGATCCACCACTGCCACTGCTGCCCCCGCCATTTCCATTGCTGCCACCACCACCACCCGTGGAATTCCCGGTGTCACCGCCCTCCACGATCACAGCAAACTCAGCCACCGTTGCCCCGACACCGTCGTCACCCGTGGCCTGGTTCCCCCAGATAGTCAGCGTCGCATACCGACCACTGTACACGTCACCGTCCAGCGTCACATTGGTCGTGTTGCTCGAGTACGGAGTAATCGCAGAGAGGCTCTCGGTGTCGTAGAGGTTACTAATCTCCACGCTGTCGCTCTCCGTGGCGTTTGACGCGCTATCCCCGGCACCCGCCGCCCCGGTATTGCCGCTCGAGTTGGAAAACGACACGGCGTAGCCACGGGGAGGTGCCTGTGCCCAGTCAAACCTGAAACCTGCGACGCGCTGGCCAGCTGTGTCCTCGCCGAGGTCGACCGTCACGCTGCTGGACACGTTGGCGGCTATTGGCTGCCACTTGGTCGAGACCGCGCCGTCGTTGGCGGCAAAAGGAAACTGCCCTGGCTCGAAGTCCTCCGGGCTCGTTGCTGGGAGGCACTGGGCTAGATTTCCAGCCCAGGTCTTGATGGTTCCGATGGCTCGGTTCTCGACGGTGATCACGTCGCCTGAGGCTGGAAGCTGGTGGACTACGTCTGCTGTGTTGCCACCGATTGTGATTGGAATAGATGAATCGGCATAGGCTTGGTTGGCATTAGGCAGGCTGTTGCCTGGGATTCTGCTGAGACTGGTGTGTGTCGCGTTAGACGTCGCATTTATAGCGTGGCCCTGCCAGTAGAAAGTCCTATAATCCAAGTGGGAAATTTGCGGTGGCAGTGATGGGTCGATGTTGAGGGATTCCAGTTGCAAGCGCAGTCCCAGGTAGCCAAATATGGCTACCCTGTGTGCGCCCCCGGACCCCGTTAGGAATGGATACGCAGGGTGAGTGCCTCCATTTGCGGTGTAGTCATCTAGTAGCTGCTCCGAGTACTGAAACCACGGTGCCCGAATGTAGGGGTGGGAGGCGTAGACGTCGTAGGTATATGCTGAACATCCGGAAGGGGAGAACGCATTTGCCACGATGCTGAACACGCCGTATGTCATCCCTGGCCCGTTCGGGGACTGCTTCCCGGCGTAGTAGTCTAGGTCAGACAGAGAATACGGGTTGGGGTATGAGAGGAAGTCGTCGACAAGAACGACATCGGCCTGCTTGACGGAGATAGAACCATTCATAGTAGCATACTCCAGGATCAAGTTTGCCTCTTCCAACACGGGAACTTCGATCTTAGAGCTCTGGTTTGCAGCTGCGTCATCCAACTCCAAGTTAAAGTTCGAGCGGAAGGCGTTTGACCTGTTCAGGTGGGTTTCTATCAAGGCCATTGTGAAACCTGGGTTGTCCACATGGTTCGCATACTCGTCCTGTGAACATCCATCAGCAACACATTCATTTAGGTCTTCAACACCCTCAGTGAGAACGTACCGGGTCGGTAGCATTTGTGAGCATCCACTTTCCTGAGGTCTCGTTCAAGGAGAGCAGGTCAGAGTAGAATTTCGAGATGGCATCGTATATAGGGAACATTTCATCCCTGAATGTGCCTTCGTCGCCAGTCACAGCGTAGTAATTGTACAGGTCGAGTCCAATGTCTCCATTGATGTGGTACTCGTAGTCAAAACATGGCCCAGTCGCTGTGCAGTGAGTCAGTAACAGCTGTCTTCCATTTTTGGGGGCAGTCAGGCGTAAGCTCACCTGTACAATTTCCAAAACGGCCACTCGTCCAAGGATAGACTGCGCCCTCGGATGAGAACTTCCCCGTGGCGTTCTGCGATGAGATGAAAGCCATTTCAATGTTCTTCTGCGCCTGTGGGAATAGTCGTGTTCTGTAGTTATCTATAGCTTTGGCGGCCTCGGGAAAGGTGACAACCAGGCCTGACGACATCCAGATATCTGCGTCCCAGAAGATGAGCCCAGCATAGCTATCAGACCCGAGCCCACCGACGCTGATGCTGTTCACGTTCAGCATGGAGTTGTTTCCAGCGGCGGAGATGGCATTGGGACCGACAGTGTTCTGCAGCAGCTGGAAGGGGTTGGTCACGGAAATGATTTGCTGCTCGACGATGTATGGGTCATCTGGGAGCCTGCCGGTGTCTGGGACGGAGTAGTCATCGACAGAGTCTGCCGTTAGAATGCTCGCCCATTCGGCCTTGTGTGAATCGAGAAGACTGTCGAAGCCTGCTGCCGCGGCAGAGGATGATGCCTCTCGGGCGACTGACTGAGGATCTGGGAAAGCATCTGTCGAAGCACCTCCAATATACTTGGTGACGGTCGTACTGCTTCCGCCACGGATACTGACTTCGGCGGACTGTGAGATGCTTGACTGATTTCGGCCGAAGTCTGTGCTGTCCGTGATGGGTTGAGTTGTCGAGATGCCGTCTCCTGAGAGTGTTGAGTATATGTACGCTGTCACATTGTTGATGCCATTGGGTCGGACGGCCGTCCAGATTGTGCTGTTTCCTGAGCCCTTGTCCTCAAAGTCCGTTCTCACGGCAGAGTCACCATCGATGACATCGGCCACGGTGACATTCAGGTCAGATTCTGCCGCAATGGTCAATTGGACGGCGGCCTGGTTGACATTGAGCTTGTGAACGAAGACAGTGTACCCGATCCCCAATGATGTGCCGTCGGCAGGTGTCCAGGTGTAGTTCCAAGACATGACACCGGCCTTGAAGTCCACGGCCGACGTGAAGTTGGAGATCTGGGCGGCATCCACGGATGCATTGAGTGTTTGCCCTCCAACGTTGACGGTCAAGCCAGCCCAGTGAGGAACACCGCTGATGACGCTCTCCCCGCCATACTCGTGCAGCCACTCAAAGTTGGAGCCGTTGGTGGTGGGCTGCAGGTCCCAGAAGCCACTGATGGTTGCAAAGGTCTGTCTCTGACCAAAAAGTGGCCAGCCATTGATATTGTCCCCGTTCACTGGGGTGTCAGCCTCGAAGAAGGGCCCAACTGCGGCGAGGTTGATTCCCAGATAGCCATTGGCGAGGGACATGCGCGATTGGTAATGGCCCTGGTCGAGAGTCGTAGTCTTGAGGATCCAATTTTCGTTGTCCCAAGTCACGCCGTCGAAACGCGTGTCGTATATATCGGCGACCACTGCTGCCGCCGTCATGGTGAGGAGGAGGAGCACCCTCCTGACGAGGAGAGGCATTGCCGCCATGATGTTGACCTGTGCGTATGTTTCGTACAGGTAAGTGCTGGTTGAGAGTCAAAGGTCGACCACGCCCTGCAACGAAAACCAACGGGGCAGTTGCAGATAAATTTGGCCCACGGAAGTCGCACCGGAGTAAGACATGAGGGGTAAGACAGACGATAAAACAAGGCAGGCTAGTCACGCAGAGTTGTTGAGGGTGAATAGCAGCAGTTCGAGGCAACCAGTGAAGGAGCACCGCAGCTGAGGAGAAACGGCCGGAATCGTATGGTGGCTTCGGTGGGTGCAGGTCTTGGCCCGCGCGTAGCTTCACTCGAAACCTCGCAAAGGCAAAGCTGGAATTAACTTTAGTGAACTGATCGTCCTCCCCACAACCCACACCGGGATCGGGCCAGGGGTCCCCAGGTCACCGACACGTCATAGTGGAAAACGGCCGTCGTTGCTGCCCCTGTCCCCCATACTGGACCGGGCCAGCCGGACGAACCGGTTTGCCAGGGAAGAGTGATGACAAAGGCTGGGAAACGGCACAACAAACATGAGAGGGGTTAAACCCAAAGGAGGTTCTAGCGGACATGTTATGCAGGGTAGATGTGGGGTAGCAACCCGGCTCAGCTCCTCCTCAGCTGCTCGCCGATCACCGGAAACAAAAGACCAGGGCGAGTTGGGAGATCGTTGAGCTGATCTGAGGTCTAGATGACTACATATGCCAGGTAGAATATATTGCAGGGGGGTGCACAGCACAAACAGTACTATATACTGCCCGCTTTGGGCCGGGCCATAGAGAGTGGGCGGACGGAGGCTTAACCCCTTTGGGGCCTGCGAAGAGAACCAGTATCTGTTACACGTGATGGACACCACCGACGACGGTAATGGTATATGCCGACACGATTTGGTGTTATCCCGAGCCTCAGCCATTCCTGCAGTGCTTGGTGCTCCATTTCCTCTCTCGTCAACTCCGCATTCAAAGGGCTCCGGCTTAGAGCTCTCCCATGGTATCTGCCGCAAATATCACACGGATTGATGATATCGTGATGGCCTAAAGGCCCGAGCCTACGCCCAAGAAGAGACGCTCACACCAGCAGGAAGGTCAGTGAAAAGAAATATGCCATTCGTGGTTATACATTCTTACATTTGTGGTCGTGGTCTCACCGCTACCTAATTAATTGAATGCTAGTTCTATAAACCGGCCCCCTTTCACCACATATTTAAGTGCTTGTGACGCCTTCATTATACTTTGGGCACTTCAAGAGGGACATACTATAGCAAGGCATAATATTAGTTAGATTTACGTCTATTCAATATTGATGGTATGCTCTTCTAAGTGATACTACCGTCGACGTTTAGGCCGGGGCTGGGGAGCGGGGGCTCGGGGCCCCTCTCTATTGAGTCTGCCGAGTTGCCAGGTTATAGAGGAATAGCTCGTGCGCTTCGAAAGAACTTTCCGCTTGTTTGTACACGTGTACTCGATACTCCATAACCGGGCGATTGGCTGATACGGAACGCGTTCTCGATGGGGGTCTGTTAGCTACGGTACTTGCCGACACAGCCCCGCGCTGCTTCCAGACCTTATAAACCGAGTGACTCACGGCTTACTGGGATAGTGAAAAGCCCTGAGTCTCTTTCTCCGTACGGTTCGCCCTGCTTCATCTCTGCCACGACACGCCACGCCACGAAAGACCGACCTAAGTTAATTGCAACAACACCCTGCCCTCTCACGATAGCTTGCACGCGGCAACACCCTCGCCCTCCTCAAGAGCACCCTGGCTTCACATTGCGTGCCTCAATACTGCCTATACACAACATGGAACCTGGTCCTTTTCCAAGCTTGGATGTGTTGAAAGCGCGAATGGACGAGATGCTTGCCAAACAACGAGAAGCGGACGAGAGATCTGCTGTCTACGAGAGGGAGGCTTCAAGTGGCCTGCTTTTCGACAGAGACACACCACGGAAAATTGAGTGCCGGCAAGCATTGAGAGACACCGCAGGCCTCGAGTGGTGGCCCCCTGAGCTCCAGCTCGGACATTCAGACCTCTGCGTGGAATGTCAGGAAATCAATTTCAAACAAGCTTTCCACCCTCCTCAGGACGCCAAGAAATTACGGGACAGACTCTACAAACGGGACACAGGAAAATATACCCAGACGATCCGAGATTCGAACGGAGCCGAATGGCTCGTTAAGAATCCAAATTGTCAATTGTGTCTGTACCTAGTCACACTACGCTGTCGGAAGCCCGGGAAAGCGGAGGTTGGCGAATACTACGTCCTATTCCACAACAAGCCGGAAACATGGGAGAGCAGAGATTTCCGGAAAGATCTCGGATTTGATTCGTCCTCGCTTTTCCAGGCTTACCTGGCAGTATTATATCCGCCACTCGACATACCTCATTTTGATTTTCCTTACTTAGGCCGTGTCCTGACAACTATGATTTGCCATATCGGGAAGCCTATCAGAATGCCAAGTGTTCCCCAGATAGTATCACCTTATTTCCAGGGATCACTGGCAAAGTCATGGCTTGCGGCCTGCAAAAGCAACCACCAAACATGTCTTGATGAAGATAAGCTGCCGATACCAAGGATGAGGCTGATTCATTGCGAGACCCGGGAGCTCATCTCAGTGGGCCCTGACAGTGCCGTGGGCTCTGACGATGTTCAGAGACCTCGCTTTGTTGCGTTGAGCTATGTTTGGGGAAGCAATCCCAAGCCAACTGATGCTCCAAAAGACGATCGTCTTCCTGATATATTACCTCGGACCATCAATGATGCTTTTATGGTGGCTAAAGCTCTCGGTTTGCAGTACCTATGGGTGGATCAGTATTGTATACATCAGAATGATCCCGAAGATAAACAGAGGCAGATTCAGCAGATGGACCTCATATACAAATCCGCCGATCTCACTATCATCGCTGCCGCTGGAGATAGTCATGACCACGGCTTGCCGGGGGTATCAAGGCCGCGCAGGGATATACTGTGTCCCTTTACCCTCGATGTCAATCCCGGATCTTTGACCTGTGGGGTCTCTCCTCAACGAGGAAAGCATTGGGAGAGCGGCAAGTGGCACACCCGCGGGTGGACCTTTCAGGAAGCCCTCCTTTCAAGACGGCGCTTGGTCTTATCGGACACGAACATGCATTTTGAGTGCAAACACAAAGGTGCATGGCAGGAAGAGATCTGTGGGTCGGCTGAGTGTGTGCTTGATGGCACTATCAACGACACCAGCTCTGACATCCAATCTGAATCTGCCAACTCAGATCAAGACTGGGACGACGTCGAAACTGTCTTAGGCATGATTACGCTGTCAAGACAAATCATGATCTATGGTGACAAAGTAATGCACAAACACGCCTTGCAACCCTTCCTGACGTACACCCAGCTGGTCGCGGTGTACACCAAAAGGCAATTGACCGACCCCGCTGATGGTCTCAATGCCTTCCGCGGCGCAGCGAACGCACTGCAACGCTCGGAAAACCCGGTCTACAGTGTTGCCGGGATTCCATTCGTCGTGCCAGTCCTCCAGGGAGAGTCCGAAGACAACTTGACCGATGCTACGTTCACATACGGGCTATCATGGCATTGCTCGGTCGGCCGCACTACTCCTGTCCCAGAATTCCCAACGTGGAGTTGGGGTAATGTTCGGGTGTGGAATGTGACTTGGATCGACCAAGACCTGAGCGAATTGGAATTTTATGGAATAGAGACCAACATCGTCTATTGCCCACGCGACATGCGCATTGAGTGTGATGCGGAGGGCCTCAAGAAGATGTACACGTTGCCACAGTTTGCGGAAGCCTGTAATGACCCGGCAACGATTAGCGAACCGGTGCCAAAGGCCTTGTGCTTCAAGGCCCGCATTCTCTCTTCACGGGTCACCATGGAGAAACAGAGTGAAAGCCAAGGCACGGAGAGATTTTTGGGTGCTGGAGGGAGCGACCTCGAGCAGGTTGGCTGGCATGTGGATTTGTTCGTGCACGTCAACGCCAGCCCGGCTGACGAGCCGAAAACTACGAGTGATGCTTCACGTCAAGGCGATGATTCTCGATCGCGCTGTGTTTTCGCTGTCTATTACCGAGAATTGTATGAATCCATCGTATCACGAACTTACGATCTCGTGCTTCTGCGCTGCGACTCTGGAAGTGCGTCGGTGCTAGTGGTCGAATGGCTAGGTAAGCAAGAGGACGGTCCAAGGATCGCCCGTCGATCTGGAATTATCCGATTTTTTAATTACGAACAGCAGGGTATGGATGAATTCATTCGCTGCTTTTCCATCGAAGCAGACTTGAGATTAGAATAAGTAATATACTTGGCTACTGCGTCAATCTCCACGCTGAAACGGCTCCACAATGTTATCATTACTAGCATTCGCTCTCGAAGCCGACTTTAATCCGAACCCGTACGCTGACTTACTTGTCTTGAACTCGCGGGATACCAGACTAACTTAGCAGTACACTGTTGTCGGCATATTCGCAAACTCATCAGCCATTTGAACATTCTAGTCAAGTGTTCGGTAAGTATGGAAACTCTCTGCCTCCAGTATTCCGCGTAAAGCAGTGCCAGACTGGTGAATTGTCTCTCTATTGCCTTTGCTAGCGATGCCGCTCTTCAATATCACTGGAAGCAGGCAGATTTCCAGCCCCGTTGTACACGCCTGGGGCTCCGTGTCTTCAGTTGGATTGGGTTGAGGCGCAAAAGTTCTCGAAAGAATTCCAGCTATTTGGAACCGAAGGGTATGCTCGGAGGGAAGAGCCTGAGAACATCAACAGGGAACACTGTGGAACTGAATTGGAAGAGTTTTGGACGTTAGTGATGGCTTTAGAGCTACGATCTGATTGTCCTGCTCGAGTGCCACGCGAGATGTGGTACCCGGGACTGTGGTCTCGCTACCAATACTGCTTAAGAAATAAGTATTGATAAGGTATCTATGGTTATGGTTCTTGCGTATGTGTAGAATAGGCTACCTGACCGTTGGGCTTGTAGCACTATCAACAGCACTGCCGCGACTGTGGCATAAGTTATAATGTAAAGTGACATGGCGCGATTCTGGTGCCCCATCTCAGTGGAAATTGTAGACGTGTTGGGAGATGTTTGGGATCGACACCAGCCCCGCTCTGACCAAGATTGCAGGATCTTAGAGAAGATTCCACTGGATATTACCGTTGTTTCATATTGGGATGCTGCAATTTATTATTCTATGGTTTTTATAAATCTAAGAACCAAATGTGTTGTAGCTTGTATGTATTCATCCGAGTTCTGGACACTGATGTATGAGTTGATAATGCTCGAACCATACTTGGGGAATCGGCCTGAAAAATAGACCAGTCAAATAAGGACGCAACGGTCAAAGTCAAGGTTGGAGCAATTGAATATCTAAGTTGTCCTTGAGAAGATTTGAAAGATTTCTTTGTTGTCGTAGAGATGGGCTTCAAACAAGGGCTTCTCCGAGACTTCGATGACGAGCAGTGGCAAGAGAAAGATAGAATTATTGCTGAGGAACGTTTTCGCTACGGTTCGGACTAGTCGGACTCATTGACGATTGTCCACAAACCTGATTTCCTGCAATTCTTGGAACAAGCCAGCACACATGGGTCATGAGAGTGGTTTCAAAGCCAAGATTAGAAGTTTAATGATTCCCACGCAAATAAGTATGGAGAGTGAACCTCAGCCAAAACGAGCATCTCGAAAATACAAGGTATTGTGGATACTTTTATCATGAATCGTATGCGCTACTATTGTGCTGTTTCATTCTATTTAAACAGGATCGTCGCACACTCTTTCGTCACTAGCATTAGAAACGAGTCAAGTTGCCCTATTCGATCCGCCACGCTCGGAATCGTGATATTTTCCTTTTCACCCTTACAGTAAGATTGCGTGGATGCGCCTCGATATACACACAAGGCCTCCCGGCAACCGTTCATTGCCAATACCGCAGTTTGATGGTCCCATACTAGACTAGTCCTTCATAGACCATTTGGGCTCTTTGATTTCCCCTACTAAGCTAGAACACAAACAAGTATCGTCAAACAAAAAAAAAATAGAAAATGACAAAAAGGTACACATGTGTGCTTCAAGATTATCATAAGGAAGTGAGCACTCTTTGCTGAATGGAACAAGTATTCCATTCGCTTGGGCCTACTCCGAGACGGCGGTAACGGTTCTTAGTCGCTGTTCTAACTAGCCTGACCATTTGGATTGACATTTTCTTCTGGTCTATAACACTACAGACCGCTGTCAATTATATAAGTTCCTCTACTGTACAAACATACTATTCTACCAGATGCGCTGGATCACTCAGCCGCGTCCCGGAAAAGAAAGCATGAAACATAAATGAGAATATCCATCCATTATTTGCGTATAGGTCTAGTCACTAATATCTATTGAGGACCACCGTCGCAGTCGAAGTAGGAGTCTGAGTAAGCACAACCATCGCAGTCGAAGACGGGGCTGAACTCGTAGGCGGGTCTTCACCCAACCTTCTGCCAGAGCGGCCAGGGCAGACGAAACTGACCTGCTTGGTCGTGAACTCGGGGAAAGGGTTCGGCAGGTTCATGTCCGCAGAGGTCCTCGCCGGCTTCTTGGGGACGTTGATCGTCTCCTCGGACATGAATTGCTTGCAGCCCCAGGTCATGTGGCCATCTACGACGTTCTCGGGGCCACCGCAGGCTGCCTGGGCTATATTATCGAAATTTGCATGTCATAAGAAGACTGTTCTGTAGATATAGCCAGATATGGAGGTTTGGAGCAAGGCGCAGCTGGTCTTGGAACTTACGTTGCATCTTGCCTACACCGCCGGGCTGTCCAAAGGCTCCCATACGGGTAGCAGGGCGTGTCTGACGGTCTGCATCTGAGGTATCGGGGTCCAAGTAGTACTAATGGAGGAAAAGTTGAAAAAATCGTCAGAGGAAATTCACGACGTTGACAGTACTGCAAGGTCATATCAAACAGATCGAAGACATACCTCATGGAGCGCGGCAATCTCTGCACAGCTAGCCTTGGTCCGGTGCTGGCCCGACACTGGAACCCCCCGGCTCTGCTCCAGACTGGTAGTGCACCTCTCCAGTGCGAGCGTGACCTCAGGCTTCAACCGCGTATCCGTATAGGCGTAGAAGTACGGCCCGCCCTTGATGTTCGACGAGATGTACACGGACTTCCCGACGGCCATGGCTGCCATCATGACGGGCTGCTCATGCTGGCGCACACCGTCGGCCTCGTACTTGGTCCTCATCTCTTCGAAGCCCAGACGAGCGAGACCGTAGATCTGCGCATCGCTGAAGAGGGTGCCGGTGTCCTCGTTGAAGGTGAGCTTGGTGGAGTAGATGATGCGCTCTGCGTCGTCTCTGGCTGCTGTGTCGAGGGTTACGCCTAGGACTGGTGCTTGTGCGGCGACGTTGAGAAGGAGGGTGAAGAAAAGAAAGAGAGTGTGGAAGTTGAGACTCCAGTTGCTTTGTTTGTTGAACAACATCATCTTGAACGGGTGTCAAGGCTGAGAGATCTCCGGTAAATCCAGGGATAGTAAAGGAATGGACAGCACGAGGCCTAAAGAATGACACGGGACACAGAACGACAGAGTCTGTGGACGACACCGAGTGAACGGGATATCAGGATGAGGACATCTAAGAAAGGCTCCACCATATTGGGCGAAGGGTACATCTTGTACATATCCCTTCCGGATCGCCACGGGACCCGAGCTATGAGCCGTTTCCATAATACCTTGACAAATAACTAGTTAACCCTTCAATCTACACGACGTCGCCGCGCGCAGAAAAACAACTTTACATCACGCCTTGGCTTACTAAATTTGTTCGTCTTAAGATCAAACTTCCCCTGGCGCCAGTACACAACGGTGCGAACCGGCTTTTGCTAAGATGGATATACTTTCTTAGCTTGATATCCATCAAGACTGCGGAACATTCGGCACTCCAACACGCTGTATTTTTAGCACTTGCGAACTGAGGCTGAGTGGCAGCGCGCTTGCCGGTTTGCCAAGCGCATATGTCGATTCCATTAAGGACCGTCCTGCCAGAATTCCAGGCAGTGTACTAAGAAAGCCACAGCATGAGAACCCATTTATCTGCGACAAGCTAGCTACGAGTCATGGCTTTCGGACGAGCGACACGCATGAACCTGCTAGTGCCCGCGGACAACTTGGCGGGCTGGCGGCTCAACGTTCAACGAGCAACTAGGCCATTCCCAGGAAAGCGTGGCTAACCCCGGAGACTTGAGGCTCGTAAGGCTGACGATAATTGGCATGATGTTTCGGTCCCATGGGCCCAGGACCCGCAATAGAAAGTTTTGACTTCAATCAAATAGGCTTTGCGGCAGGCTGATAAGAAGAGGTCCGGGCGAGGTTTGGGGCTGACAACGGTCTGGGGAATATCTAATTAGTCCTCAACTTCAGAGTTGTCTAGTCAGGGGTCTAGTTCTTGAACAGTACCCATGTACTTGAATGCAGTCAATATTATAGCCACACGAGAAGCACTCGTCGTGTCAGTTCAGGATATGTAGATCTTCCTCAAGTTCTTCATCACACTCCTTCATCTGCACGTTGTCCAAGCATTGGCTGTGCCTCCTCGCTCTTTACTCGGTTTTCCCTTCACTTTCGTTACTCGATATGAAGATCGAGATCTTGCTGCTAGGTGCCCTGGCCGGGTATACCGTAGCCCAAACCGATGCTGGAAATTCCACTGACGAGGCGCTCGTTGCCGCTGATCAATGTACAACAGCCGTCTTGGACGCATGTCCGGCTGACGGGACTGCTGCACATCGCTGTCTGGCTGTACCAAACGAGGACAAGTGAGTGGGAAGAGGAAGCACCCACCTCATGAATATGCAGATCTGAATGTCATACTGACGCGCTGCACAGAGGAGTTGTTGAGGGCCAATGTGTTTTGAGTTGCGCTGCGGATTCTCCATGTGTGTCACAATGCAACGGTCTCGGACAAGCATGGTGTGGTTCGAAGTACGTGAGAATCCGGTCAAGGCTGCCTTGAATTCTGTATTTGGATCTCCTCTAACTATTTCAACAGCAATGTTTGCGTTTGCGACAACAACTGGGACTCGGCTAAGGCGGCTCCCCCTGACCCATATGACTTGTCGTGGGTGAAGAAATGGGCAGCTATCGGAGACTCATAGTATGTTCAGCTGCACTCCATGCAAGCGTATTATTTTCGCATCACTGACATTATAATCTCTCAAGCTCCGCGGGTATTGGGTCCGGTAGTCCTTATCCCAACTCCTCCGCCGCCTGCGCTCGTTATGACCAGTCCTACCCAGCCTTTATTCAAGACAACGATCTTCTGCCACAGGATCCTGCCGCAGCCTTCGAATACCTGTCTTGCTCCGGCGCCACAAGCCCCGAGATCCTATCCAGCCAAGTGTCCGAGCTGGGCACAGGATATGACCTCATCACCGTCAGCGCGGGCGGCAACGATGTTGGCCTCAGCGACATCCTCAACGCGTGCGTCTTCCAGTGGAATCCCTTCCGGAACTGCGACGATGAAATGCAGGCTACACTAAACCTCGTAAGGGATACCTTGCCTGGAAACCTGGACAAGCTGTACGCTGGTTTGGCAGACAAGATCAACACAGGCCGCAAGATTTATGTCACTGGCTATGCCACTTTCTTCGACAACAGCACCACAGGGTGTGACAATACCACCTGGGCGTTCTGGTTCAACTCCCAGAACAAGCAGATGCTGACGACGCAGCGGAGGACGCTGATGAACGAGCTCACCAGGGCCACCAACGCGGCTATCGAAGACGCCGTCAAGAGGGCAGGAGACTCGTTCGAGTTTGTGGGGTACGACCAGTATTTCTCCGTCCTGCAAGGTCGCTTCTGCGAGGCTGGCGTGAAGGAGCCGCAGGGAGATAGAGACGGCTTGCTCTTTTTCCAGTGGACCAGCACCGACAACTCGTCTAGGCTGCTCCCCAGAGGCATGGACGAGTCTGCGCTCTTCGCCGCTGACCCCATGGTGGCACGTATGTCTGAGCCAAGCTTAGAGAAAAAGAGCCTGCTGAGTCTACTTACGGCGACCTCCAAGAGGACAGAGGGCCTCCTGAGCTCCCTCCGGCGCGACCTGAACCCCATCGGCTACCTTGCCCCTCTCATCTCCAGAAGCCGTGACGCCATCCAACTTAGACAGGACCAAGGCGGCGCCAGTGCCCCCGGGGTCAACGAGACCTTCCAGGGCTCCATCGAGGCATACATCACAGAGGCCCAGGCCCAGAACAACACCCTCGTGGTCTCCTTGCCCGACGGCAGCGCCGCGGACCCGGCCTTCCGCGGGCGCTCGGGACTGGGCGTGTCGGACTTTGTCTCGGACGACATCAAGCGCGTCTTCCACCCGCAGCCGGGCGGCCACGCCGTCATCGCCAACCTGGTGCTCTGGCGCATGATTGAGGACAACGCCGCGTCCATCAAGGCCGCGGCCATCGCGCCCAGCGAGGCCTCTGGCTGCGACGTCCCGACCAGCGCCCAGAGGCCGGACCTGCCGGCCTCTATCCCTGGGGTGAACACGAACTGCCAGGCGGCTGCTCT
The DNA here is from genome assembly GCA_014872995.1 of Diaporthe citrichinensis. NCBI lineage: Eukaryota > Fungi > Ascomycota > Sordariomycetes > Diaporthales > Diaporthaceae > Diaporthe > Diaporthe citrichinensis. Next base: position 125,124 of record JADAZR010000046.1, on the reverse strand, counting down.
GCAATGCCTGAACTGCCTGGGTAGCGCGAAGGGGTTCGGGATTTTTGGGTGTACCTTTAATTATCATTCGGACTGTAATGCTTGTGGTGGTGGTGATGGATGCCCTTGCTAAGGGCGATAGCCTTGAGCACTTAGGGTGTAAAATAGATGTAGGCTTGCGACAAGAAGCCTGTTTGAATGTTAATTTTCCTTTTTCGCACGATGGAAATTCTCTCTCTCTCTGTGGTGAAGTCTTCTCTGACAACAGTTCGGCCACAAGGATCTGGTGCCTCAGTTCTCACTCCCTGCTCGTGTGAGAAAGGTGGGCACGAGCTACAAGGGTTGAAATTGCACATCTCAAAGGCTATATGGAGAGGATGGGGATAAGCACAGGTTCGTGGATCTGTATTAATTACATGCTGGTGCAATGGCTTGAATTGTCTTTTATTTCCTTCCGGAGAATTGTTCGACCGACTCGATGCTGGTGACCCTGACGGTGGGTTTCTTACAGTCCATAGGCCCCGATCTAGCCCGGATAGAAAGAAATGAATAAAAACTAAAAACAAATGTAGCCTTGTGATTCGTATAGGCTAGCATTAATGGCCCCTATCTCTTGTGCACATCTTGTGTAGCGACCCACTTCCTGCGTGCACCCTATTCTTTCATGGCCGGACTTGCCGGTCAAGTCCTTGCCCGCTCCAGCATGTTGCGTATCGCCTTCTCGCAGGAACTCTTGGTTCCGTCAAGTGCACCTGGAATAGACGAATCAACGGTAATTTAATATTTGAAAAAGGCACAGGGCAGAGGTTATATAAGCGCCTCAAGTAAAAATGCCATCAAGTCATCAAATCTTAAATCAATGGATCAGTCTCTCCGTGTATTACTTGCTCAATCCGTGGCGCTTCGCATCCCTTTCGTGGTTGATAAATCCCTTAATAAGTCATTCTTCAAGCTATCAAGTCCTAATCAGTACCTCCTACAGTGACTTTGGTTCTCATGTTGTCCAATTCCTCCAATGCGCGCGTCGCTGGGCCCGCTTTCCGATTTGGCCTTCCATGAGATCGTTGGAATGCCCCCATCCCACACTCTTCGTCTGGGGCATTTTGGATGTTTTTATAAGGCGCAAAATCTTGAGAGCTTCTCATGAACCTGCTAGAGAACATTTTCCTTAGCGGCCAAAGGGTAGGAATAGTCCCGCATATGATGACCGCATCCATCTGGAAACAAATTAGCCCATGTTTCAAACATCCGCGGTTATGCACGTAGTTCGCGGATTCGCCTACCTCTATACTAAAAGAACTCGAGTGTCAGTGCCTGCCTAGGTATCAAAAGATCGATTATATTGAGCAAAGACAGTTTACTTACGTGTACCAAAGCGTGATGGGACCCCAGGCAACCGTAAAATCGGGATTCTTAGACAGAAGAACCGGGAGATAACACATTCTGACAACCGCTGCGGCAGCCGCACTTGGCAACCGCACGTGGTGAGTAAATGTCTTGACAAGGGTGCAGTTGTGGGACAGATGACTGAGATATTCTTACAGCCAGCCACCTCCCATTAGTATACACAGACCGACCTTGGTGATACGGCTGATGTTCAGTCTCCGTATCAAGAAAGCAGGAGATGTTGCAATTGCAATATCCATCAAAGCATGGTACGTAGTAATGAAGTAGCCGAAATCAACTCTGAAAATGAGCCACTTCTTAGCGAATGAAGAAAGTTAAAAGTAGGCAAGGGCGACAGGAAAAGGGGGGGGGGGCGGGCGGGCGGGTTTGTTTCATACTGGAGTCGTGAACTCATGCACCATCCCTCTAGCGACGGATCCCACTGTTTTGCGGCGGGATAACAGACACCTGCAGTGAGTATAACCCCTAACACATGTGTGGCAACCATAATGCTGCAAACAGCCCAGATTACGACGAGATGCCATCTCCGCGCAGCCATTCCTTTCAGTCGTACGAGGAAGATCACAGCCGATAGCTTCCCAAACGCCGTCGATGAGAAGAACAAGGCCTGCGATATCACAGTATATTTCATAGCTTTGGACACATCACTGGGGTCGCCTATCGAGTGCGTCGAACGACCGAGGCCGTAGTATGTTCCTACTGTATTCATTGCAGAGCAAGCCACAGCACACATCTGCATGGAGTTAGCTTCCCGGCCGAACATTCAAGAGGCGGAAGACCCGTGGGCGTACTGTTGCCAGAATGTTGAGGAGATCATCCCAGCTTGGATGTTTTACTAAATTGAAGCGGACCCATAGTCGCGAGGCGCTCATGCAAATGATGATCGAGCCTAGAGCCCACGAGACGACGCAGAGCGTGGTCACGCTGTCTTTCAGCTCAGCCATGATGAATGAATGATATGTGACTGAAAAATCTTTCACTTCCCCTACGGAGGAAGGGTGATGCGGAAGTATTCAGCCAGGAGTGGAGAATGTAAGTCCTTTATGTCAGCTCCAGCTCAGTTGTCGCTGAAGCTTGACCGAGGACCTCTGGGCTTTAATTCTGATCCATCACCTTTTTCAAGTTCCTAAATAGGCTGAATGGGAAGCCCTGTCAGACACTCAGTTTGATTTGGACCCCAAACTCGGGGGCTGGATAATATACATGAACCTCTTAGAATGTACGTTGTGTAGCACACAGGTTTACACAGCAGCTGCAGCCAAAAATAGGGTCTGAACCCGTCATCAAAACTAGGCAGGTGAGTAGGGAGATGAAGGCTTGCATGCCTTCGAATAGCGAGAAAAATGTGAAGGCACTGTGTATTCTCTATACCATGCGAAGCCTATTCAGTGTCCCTTGGCATGAAAACTGTCATGCCAGCAGAAGTTGAAACGATTCCCTACACTCTCACCGGTAGCCATGGCCCCATGGCCCCCAACTTTGGGTCTCTTGGTGTGGTCCTGAAAGCAAGCTACGTGTGGCCCATTGTGCCCTACCACAATAATCTGCATGCCAGTCCGCCTGTGCTACCATCCTCCCCGCAGGCTTCCGAAGGCAACCCAGCGTGAGTTGCAAATCCAGATATGGCGCATCTTGGAGGCGGAATACTAGGTGAGGGTGCAATGCGCCTTTCCTCTTGCCGCAGTCGTCAGACTTGAGGTTTTGCCACACGCCTCCAATATCAGCGAAAACGCAAAAACCTCAAAAGACTCATTTGAGAACCCCTGACGGGTCCTACAAACCTTACTCGACGTCCAGTTTGCTCGTTGGCGGCTCGAACTAACACCGAACAGACTGGCACTGCCGCCATGGCTGGGTACAAGCACAACGCGTGGTTTGGACAAAGTACCATGCTTCCGAACAACCAGGGCAAGAAACCCCGCCGCAGAGTCTGTGGAGCAATTTTTAAACATCCAGCCAACTGGAATTTAAGGACAGGCGTCACCATCGGTCAGGTGAAGTATTACAGATATACAGCTTTATACTGCAGGAAAGGTTAACTAATAAACTTGAGGTCGTCATTATATTTATATATATCATGTTTATGGCATCCCTTCAGTTCCACTAGGGCATCGCGAAGGGTGCACTCCTTAACTCGCCATTAATAAGCATAGGCTAGGCTGTAACTATCCTTTTGCTCTGAAACTTAATCATTACTACAATGCAAGAGCAATACGATTACTTTACGCGGTCACAACACTTAAATAAATACAAGGCAAGGCGGCGTCTTATAGTTTAAGAGTTATCCCATTTCCTATTTTCCGCTGCGCTCTTCGGGGTAAGTTTTTACATTAGCTTTAAGAATGACAGTATGCCTAACAAATAAAGGGATAGACTATTCTTCTATGTAAGGCCGAGTGCGCAGATACCAGAGAGCCAGGTTGTGCCGTTCCTATTGCAACTAATGCAATGCTAGGATTCTTCGTGGCCATTTAATTGTGCTTTGGGGTTTGTCTGTGCCACTATGATAGAAAAGGGAGGAGGCTGAAAGAGAAGAGACCAAAGCGATACCACCACAAATATGAAATGGAGATTTCGGACTTTGATGAGGGAAGATACATCGACGAGGAGATCGGTCTGTTCATATACAAGAAGAGGCAGAGTTGCGGTTAGATACTTCCGCCCTTACTCGCATCCCAGTGCTAACAACGTGCGTCTCCATTCTCAGGCCACAATGGAGATTATCACCAGAAAACCCTCAAAGCGCGTTCAATAAACCCCTCCACTACACCGCGCTCAGCTCCGAGCGCCTCCGGGAACAGGGCTCGTATTGAAGCCAGGAACGGCTTTCAAGGACGTGGTGATTTTCTACCACCCGGCCACCCCGGTGGGCGTTTTCCCGAAGACTCCTAACCGCCTCGAGTACCCTCCACTTATCCATCTGCTCCTCCGAGTACTGCGTTCCAGCAAGGTCAGCCACCTCAGCAGGCGACGCGTCCCCGGTAAGTGCGCAGAAAGAGCCACATGCTTAATTGGGCCATTGGAGCAGGACTCACGGTGTTTAGGTCTGGTAGTCCCACTCATAGGAATGCTGCTGGAATAGCATGGGGCACGTTGGAGGGATGTGGATGATACCCAGGGTTCTTCTGTAAAACCCCAGTCTGCACCGTTGATGCGCTGTTGAGCTTTTTTGGTCTGAGAGGTCATAATTTAGTATCTGTCGCGTTGGATTGAGATAAGCACATGGTTCTCATATATTTAATTTCCTGGATCCCATCATGTTGAATATGTTCTGGCCGAATTCAGAGGAAGCATGCCGTCGTAGTCCAGTCAAATTCCCTTGTGTATATGCCTGTTAGTCGTGTTATCATGTCGTCTGTACCCACTTCGATCTCTTTGAGAAGGGTGTATGCACGCGGTCATGGTCATCATCGTGGACCTCGAGTTCAACTCCACACCAACAGAGCGTGGATACAGGGAATGTTCAGGATTGCCAGAAGCACAGATTTTGATAAAGTTATACTATGCCCATGTACCAGGGCTGTAAGATAAATTGCCAATGACGGACTTAATCGTGACAGCCACTCGATCGGCAACTCTGTCACAAAGAGACATCACTTCTACAAATGAGTGCGACAGTGTATTTGAATTGACAGCAATTTATTCTTCTTCCACACTTCTAATAAAGAAATCCAAGAATTGTGTGGCATATCTACCTTTCATCAATCGAACATTTATCCATCCACTTCTATAAACTCATGACAGTCAGGTCAGCCGACATCAGTATCTTCATCATTATTCAGACATTACAACAAAATAGAAAATCGAGGACTGAATAGCATTTCCACATTTTCATTTACACCAAGATCAATGATGAATTGGATCAAACGCTTCACCAAGAAGAAAGATCATGGTCATCAGCAAGGACTCAACGGACAACAAGGTCATGCATATGGCATGCCTGCAGAACCCATCTTCCACATGCCCCAGCAACCTACCTATAAGTCGAGAATTTGTTACCGTGGACCTCTCGTGCCATTAGATTTGAGACCATCAAATCCAAACGGCGGCCTAATGGATTCCTGTCTAGCCGCTATTACTAAGATTCCTGTCACAAGCGCAACTATCCATCTCAGCGAGCTTTAATATCTTCGAAACAGCGTCTTGCCCTGGATCGTTGGATACCGGATTATCCCCAGAGGATCTGAGGAGATTCTCACTGTAGACACTTTCAAGGGGCATACAGTATGAATTAGGCTAAAGTCATCTAGTGTATCTAGGCAAGCATATTATCATGGATGCGCCCACCTGTTCAGTGACATTCAGTCACGGTCTGAGCCACATCACCTTAAAAGTACATTCACTATTGTGGAAGATGAGCAAATGACTCATTGTTCTCTTACTATTCTTCTGACGCAGGAGTGGAGAGTGGCTGGTTAAACAACTAACCAGCCTCCCCATGCATCGTTTGGGGATCCCTACATATGTACCAAATTATGCTGTTAAATATCTTCTGAAGATCTAGTTCGCTCGAGACTGCTGGAGCCAGCGTTCATAGAGTTGCTCAAAAGCCGGTTACCTGCCCATATGCATCAATTTAATGGGCTCATAACATTGAAAAGAGATCGGATGATGTGTATTCGTCCCTTCATGATGATTTCAAATGGACAGCTACTTTGACTCGTGCGTCTTGGCCCTTTGACACCAGGGAATCTCTAAGCTGGATATCTCTTTCTGCCTCACCAGCAGTTGAAATGTCCAAGACCAACTCTTCGAGACTCCTGGGCCGCCCTTCCAGATACTCCACAATCTTGTCCTCAATCCATCGCCATCGCGGAATGCCGTTCTCGCCACGTTTCTTTTCCCAATCAACACCATCCCACTCATAGTGCCACCAGAAGAACATTTCGTTCGTGATTGTCAAGGACCGGATGCCGGCTGGCAACACGTCAGCGAGCCTGCCCGAACCTTGGACGTGCCACCCGAGCAAGACGGGCAGCGACACAGACAGCCGTGTCAGGCGGTCGAAGTCCTTGAGCGTACCCAGCGACCCGCGGATGCCCCACGGGCCCTGCTCGCCGCAGTCGATGGCAGTGGACGACCAGAGGTTCAACGCGAGGGACAAGTCCTCGAGCGAGCCCTTGAGGCCATCGAGGGAGGCCCGGACCTTGCCAAGGTCGAACCAGCCGCTCACGTGCTCTGCGTCCATGACGAGGTCGCAGTGGAGTGTCGTGAGGCTGGGAGCAGCCGCCAGCACGAGGCCGAGGCTCTCCTCGGTGAGCTGACATCGGACCAGGCGCAGCTCCCTCAGCGTCTCGCAGGTGACGCTGGGGTCCGCCGGGACGGGCTTGTTGTTGTCGTCGACGCGGTGGGCCTCGATGCGCCGGACGCTCGGCAGGCCGAACAGCGGCAGGAGGGACGAGGGGTAGACGTAGTAGTCCATCTCGTCCTCGGGGTCGTCCTCGGGGCGAGGGACTAGGATCCTCACCGTCTCCAGTGCGCGACCGAAGCCCAGCGGCGACGGGCTGATGAGGTGCTGCAGCAGGCGCGCCGTGAATGGGTCGCCCGCGGGGTGCAGCTGGTCTTCCTCGTCCTCGGCCGTTCGGTCAAAGGTGTGAACTTCGAGGGTCTTGACATCGGAGAGACGTGAAAGCACGGCGACGACGGCGTGGGTCACTGATAGCGAGTCGCGTTCGTCCTGACCTTGTGGCGTGGGTGCGAGTTTGCGTTCCGGAATCTGCACCTCGGAAACCCATTTATTCAATGTTTCTGTCTCGTGTGGCGCGAGGTCGTTTGTGAAGAAGCTCCTTTCTAGATGCTTTATCTGTGGTGCGCCGCGCAGGGCAACGTGTTGAATGGCCTTGAGTTGCTTGGGGTCCCTCAGAATCTCGCGCACTTTGCTGACAATAGTTGAGGGCGATGAATTCTTCGTTCCCATCTGGCTTGCCTGGTCAAAATCCCAGGTGATCGAATCGGGTGCAGCCATTTTTGTTGTCACCTTGCGATATGTCCAGGCAACCGAGGATGAGGTTGTGGTAACATTCCACGATTCCGAGTCGACGTCAAAGGCTGTCTTTCTAATTATAAATAGGGCGCCCACTGTGCGGGTTGCACATGTGAACGAAACGCAGTGGCTTATCCGACGATCTCCCCCGGGCGCCCCTGCGCCCCCAACCGTACTTAGGGCTGAAGCTTGTTAAGTTAAGGGGCAGCGTGCAATACGCCGCAAATGCAAGGCTTTTCAGGGCTTCTAGGCTGGACCCCAGGGACTTGTCAAGTTCAACTTGCCGCCTCTGTTGGCCTGAAGTGTTCTCGTTCTAGCGCCAAACTTGCCAAGGTCTTAGTCTTGTACCTAAGGATAGCATGCCAGCACCGTCGACGACTCAGTTGGAGCAACACACGTGCTTCGCTTCATTCAGGCATTCAATCGGCGACATATCCTGATAGGTTCCGGAAGAATTGATGATTATACTTAACGATATTAGGTGGCGTTCATGATGCTAGATAGATAAAATTGAATTGTTAAAATGAGGACTTTTTGGTGGGCTGACTGCCTGGCTTACACAAGTGCGCATGCTGGTTAGCTGGCAGATTGCAGGGCTTTAGCTACTTCCACACATGGGTTCATTGGCGCCCAGTCCAAGGCAGTCTTCCCGTAGCTATCTCTGTGGCATAGATCGAAGTCTCCAGTCTCCAGCAGCAGCGACACCACCTCCATCCCCGCAGACATCGCCGCAAACGCGAGGGCCGTCCGCCCATCCTGCGAGGGTGCCGTCGTCGCCAGCCCCAGACACCCGAGCAGGAGCCTCACAGTAGTTGTGTCATCCTGCATGACGGCGTAGTGTAGTGCTGAGCTGCCGGACCTATCAAGGTGGTTGACGGGGATCCGCTGGTGTGCGGCGAGCAGGTCGGGCACAGCGTCCGCGAAACGATTCTTGACCGCCAGGATGAGGGCGGTTGCGCCGCTACTGTTGTGGATCTGACCGGCTGCGACCCTGGGACTGTCGAGGAGCATCTGGAGTATGCCCTGCCGCTTGTGAACCACGGCCAGATGCAACGCCGTGTACCCTTCGGTTTCTGGTGCGTTCACATCAATGTCTGAGCGACTAAGGAGGAATTGGACGACTTGTGACGCATCGTAGACGACTGCCAGGTGGAGTGCGGACTCTCCGTCCTCCCCGAGGTGGTCCAGGTTGACTTCGTATATGCTTAGAAGGGACGCCGCCACGTTTCCGGCGCCCTTGACCATGGCAGCTCGGATTGTTTTTGCAGCGTCAACGGGATCTATGAATGTCCCTACCCTCCCAAAGGTGATTGTGCCTGTGGATCTGGAGTCCGCGGAGACACAAGTCGTACTTTCCAGAGCCAGCATGAAATCGAGGTCGCTCTCCGTAAAACTCAGGCTGTGGGATTCTGTATGTACCATCTGTAGCAGCTCCCGACCATAACCAGTAAGCGATGACAGAAGTGAGTTCTGGCCGTCTGGCAAGGCTTGATGCTTGACCAGTCCTCCCACGAATCGCAGGAGCCGAAGAATGAAACTGGCGCCGGCTGACATTGTCAGAGTCCAGGCGATCTGGATATTATCAGACGATATTTCTGAACCGGGACTCTGCTTCAAAATGATCTCACAGATGCTGATGTCGCGTTTGAGGATGGCCATGTGTAATGGCGTATGTCCAGAGGCATCCTGCATGTTGACATCCGCCCGGTTGTGCCGCAATAACAGATTGACCATGCGTCTGTTTCCATTCTCTACAGCATAATGCAATGCTGTCTTTCCTGCCTTGTCCCGCAAGTTCAATGCCGACTTACATCTGTTCAAAATCTTGGAGGCAGTCTCGACCGGATCGAGTTGGTACTTGGGGCAGTGTAGGCAGAGATGCAGAGGAGATTCTCCCATAGCATTGGGACTTTCAAGGTCGATTCCCTCGAATTCGATCAGGAAGTGGGCGGTGGAAGAAGACCCAAGTCTCAAGGCCAGCTGTAAGGCCGTTGTTCCGTCATGATCGAGCAGGTTTGGATCCACTCGGAGTACCGAGAGCACAAATTTGACGACGCTGACGCTATCAGCCGCCGTACCAACGTGCAACAGTGCTTGAGGAAGTAGTAACATGGTCCGGCACAATATCCCACCCAGGGGATAGCTCTCAGTCTCCGTCATATCTTCCCGCGCCGCGCAATAGGTTCTAACGGGATATCGTTGCCAGTTGTCTGCCACCACAGCCGGTATTGTGGTTCCGGGTTCAAATAGGATTAGGGTCGTATTCCGCTCTGGTTGCGGTTCGGAATCTCCTGGCCAGCGTGTAGCGGTTGGATGACTTGATCGATCGCTGTTTCCCAAGGTTACCAAGACCCATCTCCGATCCTGTTGCTCGACCAGACCATCTGCTACAGGGGCACCTATACCCTTCCTTGTGCGGTCGGGTGTCCGTTGTAGCTGCAGGGCGGACCAGAGGTTGAAGTTCAAGTGGCTTTCCATCAAAGACAGACAGCGACCTATAGCCTCTGGCGAGTATGAGTGGTTGCTGAGAAAGAACACAAATGGCAGACGAGCAAACTTGAAGTAGTTTATCCGAGTTCCCCACTTGTAGTTTGTACCCGCCTTACGAATCGCATCAAGAGCACTGATGTCCCAAAGCGGTGCATATGGGTTTAGAACAGAAAAGTTCCGAATGATCCGCTCTGCGCGATGGATATTGTGCTCGTACGAGTCTTGCAGGGACGGCTGTACCTGTAGTTCTCTGGATTCATTGGTACCTCCGGGTAAAAGGAGTGTCCATCCTAAGGCGCTCATGCCGAGTAAATCAAAGCTATTGATTAAACGAGCTCCGGGACCTGTGGCTTCCTCTGCAATACGGTCAAGAATCGCATCAAAGCTATCAAGGCCTAGCATGCACGCTGTGTGGAGCAGCGTCTGGCCCCTAGACCGTTGGTCAGCAAAGCTTTTGGGGACCTCCTGATTTGCCAGATTACGCGCATGACTTGGGAGCGTTTGCGTGCTAGCCGAAGACTTTTGATCGTTCATGCGTTTGTTCACAAGTTTGAGGTATCTCCAGGCCTTATCTTGTTTCGTCGAGGTTAGTTCTCCTATGGTGTGAAGAAGTTGCAACCATACCCTGTTCACAACCAAGGACAGCGGAACTAGCCGCTGGTCAAACAAGAGGTGTGCGAGGCTGACATCGGCTATAATGGAGACGCTTTCCTGTAAAATGGTGGGATGGGATTCGAAGAAGACACTTAGAGTTGAGTGGACCATGGTTACTTTAGCGCGAGAAGAGGCTTGCTGAGATGTATCAAGTCTCACCAATCCAAGACAGCAGTCAAGAACAGTTTTTCTCTCTGGGAGGTTATCTTCATGGAATTGTGTGTGATGTGGCTCTATGGCCAATGCATATCGGAGCGTATCCAGGAACATCGGGCCAACGTGATGAATCCAGGCAAGTATGATGAGGGCCTGCGAGACTTGGACTTGCTCGCGTATTCGGGCCAAAGTCCGGGTAAAGGCACTGTCCAAAGTCACCGGCAGATCTCGAAGGGCCTCCCGGCGCCTGTACACGGTGCTGTGACTCAGGACAAGGTTTGTGTGTAATGATGCGAGAAGGAACCTGGAGTAAGAAGGTCTGTATCAGTTTCTGCTATCTCTTCCTGCGTGCTTAGCATACTTATTTGTGATCACAACTTACATTCCATTTGCCAGTCGTTCCACTTCCGCTACTATATCATCGCGCAAAGGTTTAGGCATTAGGTCTGGTCGATAGGCCTTGTCTTTGTCGACAAGCGCTGAGATGACAGCGTTTATGTCGGCAGTTTGATAATCCAGAGCCCGCTCAACTGTGTCGGGAAAACTATACTTGACCAGCTCAGCAATGGATTGCCGGCCAATGAATAGGAAGGATGTTGGGACAGGAAATTCGCGGCAAGCTGCGACCAGATGAACAGCGTCCTTGTACTCGTCCAGGGCGTCTATGCAGAGGAAAAGTCTCTTGACATAGGGCGTCAGGAATTCCATGACCTGTTTTATCTCTTCCATCCTGCAGCTAGGCCTGCGGTGCTTGATGTGAGCGTGGCGGACGAGGTCGGATATCTGGTCTGGAACCTTTCGGAAACCACAAAGCAGTTGGCGCAAGAGCGCACCAACGAGTGCAGTCACTGAATAGCTGCTTGTTCTCTGATAGTCACAATAAAGATATGTGACGTATGTCTCAGAGTTGGACCGCTGGTAATTGTCCAGGTAGTCAAGAACACGGGACCTAGCGAAACTGTCAGACTTTACGTACTCAAAGAACGCTTCATGAGACGTCATGAAAAGGGACCTACATCGTGAATGTCTTGCCCTGCCCGGGATCGCCAACCCAACACATGACACTGTCAAGACGTCCCGAGGGAGGATTCTGCACCCATCTTTGGAACTCATCATCGGTATAGATCCATTCGCATGTCCTATCTACCCTGGCACACTTGATCTCTTCATGTATTGTGGACGTATCGAGCGGAGAAAGCCATTCCAAGACCTGGCCGTGTAGCCTATCTGCGTAGAGTCCTGCCAGGTCTAACAGGACTCAAATGTCAACAGGGATAAATTGGGAGAGAGCGAAAGCGATTAACACACCATTCTTCATCTCCTCGAGATCTTGCAGTCGAATATGGACACGGTCGATTTCCTGAGAAGCCCTTGAGACATATGTGCCGATTATATCAAGTTTCTCAATCATATCCTTCGCACTTGCGGCTTGTTCAGGGAAAGATGCGGCCATCTGGGACATGGTATCGCTCTGCGTCCTCAGGTGAGAGACGACTTCCTTATGTGATCTTGACATTCTTTTACTATAAAAAAAGCGATTCAACAAAGGTTTCATGACTTTTTATCTGAGAATCCAAAAACTCACCAGTTTTGCATAACCAAGCAAAATTGAAATGTACAACACATTGCTCGCAACTCCGAGATAATCCCGCAGCATTCCTTTCTGTCAAGAGGCCATCGGATTCTTGCGGCAGCCGCCTTGAGTGCCTTCGAGGCTGCATTGCTGGAAGGAAGAGGAGCTGCACACGAGTGTGACCGGAGCTTCTTTGACAGATCCAAGACCTTGCTCTGGCAGACTGACAGCGAGACTATCAGCGCCGAGTCATCTTCGATCTTCATTTCCTTGGCATCTTCCGTCTTTAGGAAAGCCTCAAGCTTCTGCAGCGTTTCCACCAGAGCACCCGCGGTCTTCGACATCTCCCTGGCTTCCTCTGGTGCTGAACGGATTCGGATAAGGGCGTCTATCAGCTTTGGGACCTCCAGAGCCAGGCTGATGAGCCCAGCTACCGAGGCTGCTACCCCAAGAGCCTCCATCTGTTGATGGCCAGCTCAATAATTAAGATCAAGGTTGTCAGGGTGTGCGGATTGGGGGATCAAATGCACCGTGCACTCAGTATGCGTCGATGGCTCTTTGTCAACAGCAAGTGTGGAGATGGAAAGGCGAAAGAGAAGAAGAGCGCCAGGAAACTGCGCGAATCGCTGCAGGCTGTGGACAAAGTGCCAACCCCGGGAACACACGGATCAAAACACCCCAATGGGTTGCATGAATTTGAGGAATCAACGGCGTCCATATCAATCCAACTCTGCCATAAGCCAATAGTTATCACACATGTGCATACCCCATGGCCGGTTCTGTGGCTGTGGCTGCAGCTGCAGCTGCAGCTTTTTCCACTTAGGTCCAGGCGTCTCCGACGTGGCGGTAACACAGCCGCCCATAGGCAGGACCGCCTTCAAATTGGAAAACTTGGAAAGTACCAGTTTTATGGACATTTTACTTCCGTTGCACAACAAGAGAAAAGAAAACATGAGTTAATTCACTGAAATAAATGAATATGAGGAAGTACGGGGTTGTAAAAGGTACTTGAAATAACGCAGCGTGGCTGCTGAACCGCGGGCAGTGCAACCGACCACTTCCTTGGTACTTTGCTAACCCCAGTAATGCACTTCTGACTGGAGGATAAAGCATTTGGTCGGGTTGTACAGCAGATTTCCTCTTGCACCCCATGGCCCAGGCGGCACTGCCTCTGCAGCCATTCTAATTTCTGTTTTCATTATGACGCAAAATAAGATGTGGTTGAGCTTGGGTCTGTGACGAGGATATCAGCTTCGACTTTGCCTTACTACCTTCGCTTCTGGAATCCCCAGCTCAGCCTCTCAATCTGTACTCAGCTTCTCAGACAGAGGAGTATGCTTCCGAAGATAGAAGCTTATGTCAGATCCTCTTCGAGGTATCGTCGCAGTTGTGTACCGACTGTCACTCTCATCCGCACCTAGAGGATCGACAGAGCAGTCTTCCACCCACGAGATGCCAGAGCCCCAGTAACTGAATCGATTGCGCTCAGTGTAAATCCACTCGTAGTCCTCCCATCGATCCTCTGCCAAGGTTTGAATGTAGTGCAGCGAGCTCCCAGGCCATAGTGCTGTGACCTTTCCGTTGGTTTTGACTAGGCAGGAAGGGCGATGTGGTTAGCAACGCGTCCGTGATTGCGAAAAGTCCATCAAGTCTTACACCAACTATGACATGTGCCGGTCCACACCATGCCTTGCATGAAAGCATGTGTGTGGTCAACGAAGTCGGCTTGGGCTTCCTTTCTTATGTCAAAGTACTTGACCTTCTGTCTCAGCACTTTTCTCAGAAGTCGGATGAAGTAGTCGCTCGTTGCCTCTAGAGAGCCTTCGCCCTGGGTTAGCAATTAATTGCCCTTTTTTGGGGGGGGGGGGCGGCCATTAGTAGACTCACCCATCAGGCTACCATTGGATATAGGAGTATTAGGTCCAAGAAAAATCAAGTAATTGGGAAAGCCTGACACCCCAATCCCCATATATGAGGCCGGTTCAGAATGCCACAGGTCTTGTAGATTGACACCACCGCGTCCAATGATCGGGAAACGAGGTCTGAAGGTGCTATCGAAGCCAGTGGCAGCGATGAGGATGTCGGCTGGTTGTTCGGTGCCTCCTGATATCACACCCGTGGGCGTGATCTTTTCAATGGCCTCGAACATCGGCCGCACGTTTGGTTTCTGTAAAGCTACAAGAAATTGTTCACCGGGATTGATTCGTCTGCACCCAGCTTCGAACGTTGGAATCAACTTTCTTTGCAACTTCTCATCCGGGATGAGTTCCTTCATCCGTGACTCGTATTGCGCTTTCAAATCCCTTTGCTCGGGACTCTTTTTGAAGAAGGCGAGGAAGTTGCCGTTGCTGGAGTGTATAGCGTCAGTCCTCAAGCTCTCACTAAGCAGTGTAAAGGCGCCGTCCAGGAAAACACGCACAAGTAGTCTTCTAATTTCTTGCGGGTGTCGAGGTAGACGTCCTCATCATTCAAGAATTGCTCCTTCTCCTGTTTGCTGTAGACAGGATTGAGGTCGTCTGGGTCAGCGGAGCAGAGTCCAGCCGGTGCGGTGATCCATGATGGAGTCCGTATGTAGACATCGATTTGGCTACAAATTGGTTGAATCTCAGGCAGGATTTGAACGGCACTCGCCCCAGAACCAATGACGGCGACCCTTTTACCATCAAGTTTCACTTTGGGGTCCCAGCAAGCTGTGTGAAGTTTCTGACTTGCAAAGCTTGAGAAGCCCTCAATGTTGGGTAGTTTGGGGTTGTTGAGGATGCCGCCAGCGTTGACCAGAATTTCGGATTCGATCTCGTCTGTCCGTCCCTCGATCTTGACCTTCCATGTGCCCAAAGCCTCGGACCACCTGGCCTTACCAACCTTACTGTTGAATTGTATGAACTTTTCGAGGTCATGTTCACGGGCAAACCTTTTCAAATAATCCAGTATCTCGTTGGAAGATGCATAGCTAGACGAACACTTTGTCAGTCAGGAGACAAAACCTTTCTCAAAATGACACTTACAACTTTGACCATGACGGATTTGGGGCAAAAGGGTATTGATAGATGTGACTAGGAACATCACAAGCACATCCTGAAAAGGCACCAAACTCTCAGCTAAGGTCGAAAGCCTGGACATGAGGTCTACGACACAAGAGCAACGAACCTGGGTATGCGTTCTCGAACCATGTGCCTCCTAATTCAGGTGATTTCTCATAAATTGCGAAACTGACACGATTGCTGAGTTCATGGCGGAGCTTGTATGCTGTTAAACCATCGTCTGATTAGTGCACTAACTCGAGATGGCAGATGATACGCCAGATGAAGCACGGCTGGGACAAGCAAGATCCGAGTGAACTTCTCGTACCCATCAGCAAACCCGAAACACTACTTCACATCATTAGCTTGAACTGATAATTATTTCTTCTGGTATATTACAAACTGACCCTGCGCCAATGATGGTGCATCGTAGTTGCCCGCCGTCTGCGTGATTCACACCATTCCAATTGGCTGTACCGTATGAACCCATTACCGCGCGCCTGAGTTAGCTCAAGGTGTAGAGAACTGGATAATTGTATTGAGGACAGTCTCGCCAGACAGACAGAAAACTTCCACAACCAGTGGACCCTAGCTAACCAACCGCCAGGTTACCCACATATGTGAGCACCGAGGCCGGCAAGATAAGTTCAGCCTGGGGCCGCTATCTCGAGCTTCTGCGGCGGACGGGCCGCCTTCCGGTTTACAGCGGGAAGAGTATCTCAACGATACGGATACGAGCCGGACCCTCTGTTGACTGCAGCTTAATGGTTGATATCTGTTTGAGTGAGAGCGTCGTCAAATGCAGATGATGTAGGCAGTCGACCAGAAACGTGTCCCGAGCAAAGCTGAGAAATTATTTCTAGACGTTGTCATGCTGGAGCAGGCTTATGGGAAATTCAGGCTTTGGTGATCTTTAGTCATGGTCTCTCTTGTAGAAATCAAAATCAAAGCGGAATCTTGGAAAGCTCATTCTTGTATGTTGTCACCAGCCAAAGAAACGTTGCAATTTGATCAGTTTAGAACGGTTTGATCTACCCTATAGTTTCGCCTGCTCTTCTGCAGCCAGCTTTCTCAGCGGCGGGCCTCCTCTGCTGCCATCACCAATCTTGAATTTTGTAAAGTTGTCCTTAGGTTTCTGTCTCAGCCTCCATTTTTGACGCATGTCATCAGGAGCTTTATCCTCGAAGCAGTCCGCGACGTAAGACCCGATGACCGGCAAGAACTTGAATGCACTATTGCAGTGTGTCTATATCAGTGCTCGCACAATTGATGCATCAGTAGACCAGGAACGAGGAAACTCACTGTCCAGAACCCCCTGTGGCAACGAACAAGCCTTCGATGTCGGGATGCCTGTCGATTATGAAGTCGGCATCTGGCGTGTCCGAGTACCAGCACATCCGTCGAAACACCCACGGGTGTTTTGCAAATTCAGGGAGTAATTGTTGGAGACCCTCACGTAGTGCCTTGTCTGCGTCATCTGGCAGGTATGACGACCCGGTGTTGGAACCATCGAGCCTCGGCGAGGACACCACTCGACCATCCCTTGTCTGAATCTCCGTCGCCCATCCAAAGCCGTGTCGAGCCACTTTCATTAAATTTGTTCCCGGCGAAGGGGGAAAGACGAACATGCCTGTGCTATAGTTTATTATGACGGGCATGCATCTCAATCGAGCTGCCTCCTCCTCTGTTAGCTGGATGAAGCCTAGTGGCTGGCCAGAGGCGGACGTGGCGTGGTCCAAGGGTATGAGCCTGTTTGTCCATGCCCCGGTGCACAGGATGACTTGGTCAGCCACAATGCCATCGCCTGAAGCCGTCTTGACACAAATGACTTGTTTTCTGCCATCATTTCTCTTGTATATCAAGGAGACAACAGTACCATGGGGCCCATTGATAAATGAGACGCCCGCGTCGCTGCACCGGCCCGCCAACCTCCGAATAGCTGATTCCGCATTGGCCCAGCCGCCATGCGGGTTGTGGACAGCACGCATCCCATCCATCTTGGCCTGGACAGCGGGATAGAGCTTACGGACGCCATTCGCATCTGAGAAGTCGTCCAAAGTAACGCCGACTGCCTTAGTGACCTCCAAGCATTTTTGGAGGTAGATCTGGGCGCTTCCCTCAGCGAGCATCACAAAACCACTCTGATAGAAGTCTTCGCGATAGTCGCCTTCTATCCATGACTTCATGGCCTCGCGTGCCATTCGGTGGTACAGCGGGTCGGTATATTCTGACCGAACTATCCTCGATATATCCACACTGCTGCCATCTCTGACGGGAGGGGGGTATCGATCCGCGACGACGACATGCTTGTATCCGCGTAACTTGAGCTCCAGCGCTGTCGATAGGCCAAAGACGCCGGCTCCAACGATGAGCAAGCGTTTGTCCTTGCTAGGCTCCATGGTTGAGGATGAGTACCAACCGACGCCAAATTTAGGCTGGATATCACTATGCCAGTAACAGAAGGGTACCTTGGTATCGGGCGTGGATAAGTAGAGGACCCTGAAACTCAAATTTGAGCGAGAGAATCTGGCCATGGCGTGTCTGGTGACCTTTTGGCCTATCTGCGCCACAGGTCCGGGACGAAGAAGTCCACATGTTGTGGCACATTAGGCGTCCGGAGGCGGGCCGTCTCCGTCCCCACTTTGATAAGCTCGTCCGGGTGTAACGCGAGGCGGATGTCCAGGGGTAGTTGTGAACGGCACACCAAATCAGCCTCGACGCCAACTGGAAAGCACATGAACTCAGAAACGATAAATTGAGTCAAGGCATTTGCCTATCTAGCTATCAGCGGTGTAAAGATACTGCCCAGCACAGTGAACCAGCATCTATATCAAATCAGGCAAATATACCACATCTACCTAAGACGTTCGAATTGTTCGTCGTCGCCTCGTTCCTTGACCTCAACACAACAAAACACACGGTGAAAATCCATAGTAACACAAGATGAGTGGATGGTTCAGCTTCGAGAAAGGTTCCGCGGAAAAAGATCCGGACAAGACGACCACCCTGGCCTTGCCTTCCTGCTGGTACAGGTCACCAGAGATGTACGAATTGGAACGAAGGGCAATTTTCTCCCGCAAGTGGATCTTAGTCTCTCACAAATTGCGTTTCCTCAAACCAGGAGACTTTGTCCAAATCACAGAAGCTGGGTTCCAGTTCTTCCTGGTCAAGGACCGCCAAGGGAACATCAATGCTTTCCACAACATCTGTCGACATCGCGCGTATCCGATCATTGAGAAAGACTGCGGGACATCTAGCATTCTGGCCTGCAGGTATCACGGTATGTGAGATGCATGGTGATATTGACTGCATGATTCTGACAAGCTGGACAGGGTGGTCGTATAGCTACAAGGGAGCCTTGGCCAAAGCACCAAAGTACCAAGATCTAGAAGGATTCAACAAAGAGTCGAACGGGCTTTTCCGTATTCATGTCCACATTGACAAGCTCGGCTTCATCTGGGTTAACCTAGACTCGAGCCCGACCCCGACTGTCTCGTGGGAACAAGATTTCAAGAATGTCGACTGTCAACCGAGGCTGTTAAACTTCAATTTCGACGATTACAAGTTTGATCACCAGTGGGAGATGCTTGGAGACTATAATTGGAAGACTTTGGCAGACAACTATAATGAGGTGAGTTAGAGCAGATCCAATGGAAGCTGCACGTGGGCTCGATCCAGGTACTTCTGAGCTATCGACCTGTATACCACGCTGAAGGCTAACCGAGAAGTGTTATCACTGCCCTACTGGCCATCCGGCCCTGGTCAATCTCACCGACCTCAATAAATATTGGGTAGAGACGGAGGGTGGCCACATCATACACTTCAATACGGACAAACCCGATGTTGCTGGGCTGGACAATTACAGTACTTTCTACTACCCCAACGCATGCATGACAGTCACGTAAGTATATGATCATCCAGAAGCAAGTTCATGGGATGTTTCTGAATAGTCGTTCCTTGGGAAAGACCACATTTCTTCTACATGATGCGATGCAGTCCAATCTCAGCAGGTCAAACACATATGGAGTACGAAGTCTATCGACACAAGGACGCGACAGACGAGGAATTCACATACATCTCTGATATGTTTAAAAATATCTTGAGAGAAGACAAAGACCTCTGCAATGCTGCCCAGAAGAATCTGAACGGCAGTATCTTTATCAATGGAGAGCTCCACCCTCACGCGGAAAAGGTGAGTCCCACGAGAACTGCTAGCACCAAAAGACACACATCCACGACTGACATAACATCACAAAAAGGGCCCCTTGTATTTTCAGAAGGTCACTCGAGATCTAGTTACGAGCCATCGTGACAAAGAAGAGAAATTGGGAAGAGACATCTGGCCTGCAACTCCACAGTACAACTTGGCGGAAGTGACACAGAAGGATGTAGAATTTTGCAATAAGCTCAAGTGCTCATCTCCAGAAGAATTGGCGTGGTAATCAGTGGCGCTTAGAAGGGCTACATGCTCTATGTACAGTCGAAAGGAGACGACGAGGCAAGGGAAGTGATGTAATTGCAACTGCTGGTTAAATTCAGATAGCTCAAGTTACAACCCAGGCTCCACGCTGAATTCATGAAATAATGACCTTCTTCCCTTTCCCTCCACCTTATGGTACAAGATCCAAGTCCAGCCACGCATCAATCTGCCTACCGTAGTCGTCAGCTTCAAGAAAGAAGCGTTGTTGGCCTTGAACTCCACCCAGGGTCTCCAGAAACGCGGGCGACGCCCCATTGGAAACCACATCCGGAACAGGCGTGTTCCGTTGAAGAGGCGGACTCGAGTCCAAACTCCACGCAGACTGTCCCGGAGCGTGGAGAGGCGTCTGCCTATGCACGGTCTTGTGACCGGCAATGCCCT
Source organism: Diaporthe citrichinensis (assembly GCA_014872995.1). Classification (NCBI taxonomy): domain Eukaryota; kingdom Fungi; phylum Ascomycota; class Sordariomycetes; order Diaporthales; family Diaporthaceae; genus Diaporthe; species Diaporthe citrichinensis. Next base: position 105,001 of record JADAZR010000046.1, on the reverse strand, counting down.
CAGACCCGATCAGGTCGAACTCTGTCTGGCCCTCCTGCGGCGATGTCTCTAGAGTTAGCGAGTTCGGCAGGAGAGAGCCTCCGAAAACAGATGAGAGGTTCTCGGGCAGGCTGCAGCACCCGGCCTTCTCGTAAACCAGTATCTCCCAGAGCAACGCTGCGTCGATCGACCAAGTCTGCTCATCACATGCTTCCGGGCTTTGACGGTCCATTCGGGACACAGAGGCGTCCACCACAACCACGATACTTTTCTGAAGTCTCTGCAACTTGTCCGCCTGCAAGAGAAACGGGGTGGTCAGCTGCCGAGGGCCTCTGACTTGAAAGTAACAATGGTAAGCAACATACCATTACGGCTATGTTGGGCCAAATACGCCCCATGCGCCGCAAAAATGCCATGCATTTCTCAAACCCATTCTGGGCCCTCGTCCGGAGTTCATCATTCCGTACAAAGCTATGCTGGAGATGGATCGTGGCGATGATGGCAACGCAGTGGCCTAGCACCGGGTCCGAGACCTGGAAGGACTTGCTCTCAAGCAGGTCGAGGAAGTACATGATCCAGCCGGCGTGGCGCGTGATCTGCTCAAAAGACTGCTGTATAAAAGACTGTGGCATGGTGCAGCGGAAGTTGCGGAGCCGCATCGAGAGGAGGAAGGGGTGGTTCAGCAGGCACGGGATCGCGGCGTAGACGAACTGCCCGAACAGCCAAGGGCCCCAGTACCCGCGCTGCTCGTGCAGCTCGGCGGGCTCGCGGTCCTGGAAGTTGTTCTCGTGCCAGCGGTATTTCATCGGCACCCGGCTGTCGATGTCCAGGTGCCGCGACATGACGTGCGAGTAGTCGGACTCGGATTTCCACGGCGGCGGGGTGTTCGAGTCTGCTGGGCAGGCGGCGTAGGCGCTTGCCATCTGCCAGACTTCGGCGAGCTGGTTTGTGAAGTTCAGAATGTCATCTTCGGCATTATATCTGCCCCATGAAAGCAGTCGCTTAACACTCAAGGGCGAATTTGAGTTGGTATTGATGGGCCTGGGCGGGTTTCCGGTGGCTGTCGAGCAGCCTGCGGCGTGCAAGTTCCTCAGCGTAATGAGACTCTGGACGCATGCGACAAACTCGGGATTTTGAACGAGGACTTGTCTCTGAGAAGTTGTTGTATACCAAATCAACTTCTGCAGAAGCTGCAAGGCGTGATCGCAGCTCATTAGGGCTCTCAGAGTTCTTCCACCTAGCATGACGGCCGCGTTTAGCTCTCGTCTTCGCTCGCCGAGGACCAGGGCTACAGACCTGTGAAGTCAACCATACTCAACAAGCATAATGTCTGCAGGGATGACAACTGCACCTCGCCTTGTGCAATCTTTTCCATCACGAGTCGGTGAGACATGTCAGCCATCGACTGTGTCTTCCGTGCATTTTCAACCGGGTTTGTTCCCGGCGCAAAAGGTAAGGCAAGACATTTCACAGCCAGGATGAGCTCTCGGTCTCTTGTCTCTAGAGAGTCAAGAAAGCTGCCTTCTTCGAACAATTCCAAGGGCTGCCGGTTACACCATATAAGATACAGCCGCCCATAGTCCCTCAGATCTTGGGGGGCGCTGGGCGATAAACTGGTCCTACTTAGTTTAGCGATTAGCAAAACGAGCGCAATGATACTGACTTCGTCTACAATATTGGTTGGAAGCGTGAAAGCTCCTGGTGTGCACGTGCCGTTGCAAATCTGTCTCCGGATATCGAAAGTCTGGAAAAGGATGTAGGACCGAGTCATGGGACTGGTCCTGGATACTGGTCGCTGGCAACTCTTCGGCTATCATTGAGGGGCTACCACCGCTTCCAAGATCGGGTCTATACTGAAGATATTAGAGACTGAGCATTGCTGGAGATGACACGAAGTCGAATCTGAGTCATGATGACTGACCTCAGGCACTGAATCAGTCGGTCCAGCTTATCTTCCAGGTGATGTATTCGTTCTTGCTAAACGCGCTGGTCAGTCCACAAGATTGTCTCTCGAATAAGAAGAAAAAAGGAAAAACTGGAAATATTTCGCGAACCATTGCGCGGCCAGATCGGTCATCTTCTCCTACCGCGTACACGCAGTTCTGGCCAAGACGAAGGCAGTAGGAGCATGCCGGCCGCTCACCGGGACATTTTGACTTCTTTCGTCTTTATCATCGTTAGGACCCAGACACACTGACCATAGGCTTGAGCACCGGCTCTGCCCCCCGCGATTTCATCCTTACCGACATGGCTCGCAGGCCTGGCGGGCTCGTTTTGCTGGCCGGTAGTCATCCATGGACGACAAAATTGGGGTAGAATGCTCTCTCTCAGAGGGCCCAGTTTTTAGTGCAGCGTTTCGTGACAGCTGAGTAAAGTGAACTACCAGAGCTGAGATCAAGTGGGCAGACTACCGGTAGAAGTGGGTTGCGACCTTGGTTTCAGGAAAGTTTGCCGCGGACATGCTGGTCTTATCTCTGCCGGCCCAGAGAGATAGTTAGGTTTCTCCCTCTATCTCTACATTGAGGGGTCTTGGCTGGCGTGCGGGGCCTCGAAAGGGGGGGAATCGGGGTCGTGACAGGTGCCAGGTGTCAGGTGGCAGCGCACCCGATAAAGCCGCCTGTCAACGCTGCAAGGCATGCAGCTGAAGTAACTTTACGTCACGGGCGAAGAGATACCAGTGTAACACAGCCTGGCAGGTCTAAGAAAGTTGTCATCTTGTTAAAATTACCTAAGTATTATGAAATATAGCAAGTCTGCGGAGAACATATGCATCTTGTGTACTATGTAAAACAGTGCCGTCATATTTGGACGAGTATTGTAGTGATAGTTCTTAGAAAAAGAGAAAAGGACTTTCAGAAGTGCTGCTACGGCGTTGTCTGCTTCGACCTCTCATATTGGTCTCATGGAGATGTTGTTGTACCCTAAGGGTACAATGTAACATGTCGCCTGTCCCACATTCTCGAAATTGGCTTCTGGCTGGCAGAGAAAGACATCTGTCTCCTTTGAGACGAAATACTAGCTGCTGGCATAATAAACGGCTCGGCCAAAATACCAGTAATTTCCAATGGTCCATTGGAAATACCCAGCAGTATATAAGTGCCGTCACATCCTTGGTTAGATTTGCTTTATGCTTGAATACGTTGCCACTATCACAGACACTGACAAAGAAGACAAGACTTGATGGATAAGTCGAAGAGATAGTAAGAGCTGTGATCCCAGCCGGAACCTTGTCCCTGGCCGAAACTAGCAACTCACCTAGACAAACACCATGTAATGCACAGAGCCTCTATTGGAAATAGGGGTTTCAATGCATATATATTTAATCTATTTCTAGCTATTTAAGAAAAAATTCTTTCAACTTTAATATTTAACTAAGGCTTCATAATAACAAGACTATTATTAAGTTTTTATTTTATACTATTGTGTTTTAAGCTTTATAAGTTAAAAATAATATGATTATAATATAATAAAGATGAATAAGTATTTTAGTTCTATAAATTACATAAATAATAACGTTTAGCACCAACAAGCAGGTCACCCCTCAGCGGCTTGACTATAGGAGAGCGGACGGGATCCCGTATTTTCCGCTGGGTATGGTCGTATGCGGTAAATTCTTCGAGACTGGTCATCATAAAGGACAAAGGATAGAGAGCTCTGACCATGCTGCTCAGGCGTCCGAGATCTCAACACAGTCTTCCAAGTAGTCAGTACGCTGTTTGGGTACTTCGAACTTGAGGCTCCTTCATATGATTGAACCATTTTCTTGTAGAGATTTTGGCCGTATGCTATGACCCACCGGCTGTAAAAGGGGCCAGGTGAAGCTCACCCACTATGAACTTTGACAGCAAAACAGGCTTATAGTAGCACTTGACCTTCGCCACATCTTAATAGGGTGGTGAGCATCTGGGCTCCACAGCTGGGGGTTGACAATAAGGACTTCGAACCGATCCCAGCACTACTGGTCGCTGTACCTAGGTACTCAATAGTTAGGTTCGTCACTAAGCTTGTCTCGCAAGCGGAGACATATGGGTTCCGGCAGATGGTCAACACCAGGTATTGCCCAAGCCTCCAGTCAATGGATCCTCTGCATTTTTACGGACAGATCTGACATCCAGCTTACTAACACACCCGCAGCTACTTTATCCTAGTTAGAAGCACCCGAGGCGAGCTTTGGGTTGACAACAGGGGTGAGACTCAGGATAAGAGATTAGCAAACCACTTTAACGAACGACGAATAGCTGAACGGTTAGGTATGAAAGCAAGCAGGGGTAAGTGGCACTGCACTGTCAACCAGGGAAACAATACTATAAGATCGCTTCGCGATTTTGCACCAAATCTTCGAGCGCGTTGCGTCGACTTTACATAACAGCCTCAATCAGCATACCTTTCCCCTGCTTGCACACCCTAGTGCTCGCATCTTTGAGCGCCTCCCGGAATTCTGTTACCGTTCTAGCCTGCTCCCCCTTCATCCAGCCCTTGGACTCTCCAATCTTGCTGGCCCGCAGAACACTGGACCCCGCCGCAGCCTCTGCCAAGGCTGCGTAGTTGGGTGTGGGGCGGAAGGAAATATTGATCTCCTCATCGGAAGCCGAGGTGGCCATGCCATCGGGGTAGACAAGCTTTGCAGAGTGGCGAGGTGCTTTCCAGCCTGGAAGGTTGAGTGAGTTTAGATCCACACAAAATAGTGAAGTAAGGCTATCCACTTACCCCCGTTGTTTAGAACAATGGTGAGAACCGGTATCTCGTACTTGCTCGCCACCCACAGCGCACTCGACGGAGACCCGCACAAGAAGCTACCGTCCCCAACGATATGGCACACCATTCTGGGTTGCTCGCGTCTCTCCATCTCAGATAGTGCCATCTTGACACCGAGAGCCCCACCATTACTCCATCCTATTCCTGTTGCGCCGCAGTTGAGCCAGCTTCCTGGTTGACTCGGCTGTAGCTGATCATGGAGCTCCTGAGCCGCCGTAACAGCCTCCAGGACATAGGTTGTCGATTTCGGGAGACAGTATTTCAGTAGGCTGCCAATATTGTGTGGGTCGAGGCTGTCATGGTCCCCTAGACGAGCTTGAGTTGCAATCTTGGCCAAACGGGACCGGTGGGCTTCTGTGCGGGCTTCTCTCCGGGCACGGAATTTGGCGACTTGGAGTGTTTTCATGAGTGAGGCGTCGCTCTGTATATGCCCAAGCAGTTGTGTAAGTGCGGTAAAGGCCTCTGCCTTCCAACGCCCATGAGCTGGGAAGAAAGAAATCGCCATCTGTTGATTGAGGGGATCACTGTCAATGTGATATATCCTTGTACCTCGTGGAGGTGGATTGCGAGATGGGATCCAGGGAACATCGCAATCAATGAGCAGGACGACATCGGAATCTTTGGTCAAGATGTCAAAGCTGAGGCCCGGGAGTCGAAAGCCCTCGGATGCAATGTGGCTACATGGGAAGCACATATCACTGCCGCCGGTATCTTGGACGCGGATTCCCGGGATCAGGTCAGCCAAGGCCACAAGCAGATCTGGTACCCGAAGGTCGCGGCCAGAATACCCGGTGAGAACGAGAGGACGTTCTGCTTGCGCGAGAGCCGTGGCGATGTCGTGGACCGCATTATCTGGAAGCGCGCCCGGCCCAACGGGACCCCACTGCTCCTGATCAAGCGAGTACGGTTTGATCTCTTCCGCCAGGACGTCTCTTGTACCAGCGAGATATACCGGACCCCTTGGAGAGCTCATGGCGAATTGAAGGGCACGCCCTACAGTCTGTTTGACGTTGAGTCCGCTGCGGATCTCTCCTGTATACCTACAGTATTGGCGTACAATGGCCTTCTGATCGTGGGGATCTTGCAGCCAGTGCTGGTACTCAGTGCGGGACCCGGGCAGCTCTCCTGACTCTGTCATCGGTGAGAGCCCCGCAAGAAGAAGCATTGGAGCGCGACCAATGCTGGCGTTGTGAACGCCTTGAGCGAGAGCCTGCGTGCCGACATCCACATGAACCAGCACTGCTTGGGGCCGCCCTGAGACGCGTGCATATCCATCGGCCATAGAGATTGCAGTCATCTCGGAAGGGCAGATAATAATCCTGGGCCATGCATTAGGTCGCTCCCTTTTGCCCTTGACGATAGCCTCTATAAGAGATGGATGATCGGAACCGAGGTTGACGAAGCATGCTGTAACACCAGCCTGGAACATGGTTAGCGAGGCACGAATTAGCAGGGTAGCCAGACGAACTTCCCAAAGTGCCTCAAATAGGGCAAAGGCGGTCGTATATCTGCTCACGACGTCAGTCGTAAATCGTTGCGGAACATACATCATCTGAACCCCTGAAAGCTGATCACTCACGATCCGATCGTGCTCGAGGACGGTAGTTTGTCGCCGTCGTTCAAGAACGCAGGGCTTGGTCGTGACTTCGTTGCGAAGGTGGCGGAGGAAATGGATGGGTAGCATTTGCGAGACGAGCCCAAGGAAGCCGCAAAGGGCAGTGCATTGGCCGCTGTGATGTTGCGAATCCAGCCCGATCGTCTCACTGTAAGCGAAGGCAGAACCACTCGACTGAGCGGGGACAAATTCAGGAAGGCCATTCTGGCGATGGAAGAGATGGTGATGGGTGGAAGGAAAAGGAGCGGAGCAACGGGGTCCAACAGCACAGAGCAGGAAAGCCTGGTAACATGCTTACTGCATGGGTTAGATGGTCTAAACGCCGTATTCGAGATCCATTGGTCCATTGCTGAGTATGTCCGAACCAACATCCGCGATCTGCCCTATTGAGCGCGCCAACACCGGTTACCGGCGGGATCAACATGAGCTCAGATCAAATTTTCGAGGCCTCGGCGATCTGAAGCCACAGGGCTAAATGTGGGTTCGTAGGTGCGCATTTAGACAGCGTTGGACTGGCACTTATTGCTTTTGTGGCGACTGTGTTCCTTGAGAAGATTAGAATTCGCTTTCGAAACCCTCCCTTGAGGTCCCGCGTGTGTGATAGTATTTTCTGTTGCATGGTCGTTCATGAGGTAAAGAAAGTAAGCCACAGTAGGCACCGCAAAGACGTGTGGGTATTTTTCTTCGGAATACGGCGGTACTATTCCTTTAATGTGTATGATAATGCGTAGACCTGAATTCGTTAGGATGATGTAGGTGAGTTCCAGAGCTAGGGCAGGTCTGGATTGTCTACGAGCTGGAGTGCGCTCATTGGGCGAAGATCAATAACGTTGCGTAATTTGGGTACACTACTCAGAGCCCAGTGCCAAGAGACGGGGCTTCCAGTCCACAGATGCCACCTTTGACACCTTCTTGGGTTGCCTCGCTTCTGTCCCGGTCATCCTTCTAGATAGGGCCTCACTGCCCTTGATCGATGAACCAACCTTGGGCAGGGGCAAGATCCCCTCCTTGACCAAATCTTGAGCTAACCTGACCAAAAGACCATCACAACCCTTGGCAGCCATCACATCAACTGAGACAGGGAACCACTCCTCATGCTGGGTAATATCGCTCCACTCGCCGACCTCCCCCACGGTGAAAATGCTGTCGGGTGCCTCGCTGAACGGGCTGAGCCTGCTTGTCCCGAGACCGGAGGCAGAAGAGGGTCCGGTGATGTACTGGTCTCTAGTCGTCCTGGATGCCCAGGTGCGAGGGTACAGTAAGATGGCAGAGGAGCATTGGGCAGAGTCGTTTGAGGCTGGGAGGATCTTGGAGTTGAACCACTCCTTAAAGACCGACTTGCTCGTGATGGTCTGATCTAGTGCCTCAGGGCTCTGCTCATCTGCCCAATCCCATCGGGAAAGCGGTACTGGGTTCACGAAGGGGAAGCGGTTGTCATGCGCGGCTATGCGATGTCAGCCAATTTGGCCGCGCCAATGCCTGGCAAGGGATGGCGAAATGATATTGGACCTGCTTACCGGCGTAATCTGCGTAGAAAGGGTCTCGGACAAGCGCCGCTTGCTCTTTTCCGATCAGCGTTGGGTATGTGAGGTTCATGAACTCCATAACACTCTGCCCTCCAGCTTCAGCGGGAACAGATTCGTCCCACTCCGCCTCAATATCAAGCGCTGTGACGGTGCCCCCCACGAATCTAGCCAGCTTCTCGGCAAAGTCTACCAGAATCGCGTCGCCGGCGCTCGAGTTGGCGTCGTAAAACTCCATCGTGTAGATCTGTGTCGGGTACCTGATCGCTTCGTTTCCGACAAAAGAAGTGTAGTTGTCCCCGTATAGCACCTTCTGAACCTCATCCCACAGATATGGGTCCCTCGTCACAAAGCCCGCTGTATCGAGCCGCGTTGACAGGGGCATGACGTGGTCCAACGGCACAAGCCCGTGCGAAGGCCTGTTGCCAAAGATCCCGGACACACCAGCAGGATCTCGAATGCTCCCGCCAGTATCGGTGCCCAGGGCCAGGTCCAACAACTCGTAGCTGGCGATGCTCGACCCGGCGCCGGCAGATGAAGAGGACGAGTCCTGGTAGCCGTCACCGCGAGGATTGAACGGCGAGTGGTAGTCTACCCACTCGGCTGTCGCCCTCTCCCCGTTGGCAAACTGGCTGGCCTTCTGCAGCCCAACAATTTGCGCTCCTGCGTCAATGAGGCGCTGGACTGCTGTTCCGGTGGTGTTACTCGCTGGATAGAGGTCGTACCATGCACGGCTTCCGAACGAAGACTTTACGCCAGCGAGTTGGTATGCATCTTTGACGCCGATGCGTACTCCAGCCAGGGGCGTTTCGGGTTTTCTGGTGTAGTACAGTCTTGAAGGGACACCTATGGTGGCAGTAGCTGACGAGGCCACATGGGCCGAGAGGGGCTCAAATGTTCCATTCGGGGTTTGTAGGAGTGATTCCGTAAATGCTCCTGAGAAGTCATTGTAAAGACGATAGGCTTGATGGAGGGCGCCAGTCGCCGTCTCCAGAAAGTAGGGGCCGGAAGGAATATTTGGAGACTCAAGTTGTAGGATTAGAGACGCAGCACCGTCCGCTTCCGATCCGCTAGCACTTAATGCTTCCTCTTGACCGGCGAAAAGGACGACGGTGGAGAACCCGTCCTGAAAAACGTCGTCGGTAGATGTCCAATTTGCAAAAAGCTCGGGCAGTAATGCCTCATCGATCGTATTCTGTACGACTGTGACTGGCGCAAATCCGTAGATAGTCTTTGCAGAGGACAAGGCAGATGATTTCACCGAGATGGTCTCTGTAGTGAATGGAGAGATAAAATAGTTGATGTCGTTGAGCAGAACAGAAACTCCATTGCCTGCCAGTTGGGCTGACACAACCAACAGGCCGGATAAAAGAGACAAGAGAAGAGCCGACATTGAGTTGGATTAGCTGAGAGGGGATCAGTGGTGTTATTTCGATGAGGATGAGGTCCACCAGTCTGCAAAAGATGGGGAACTGCTATCATAGTCTTTGTCACATTCACTGCTGATGAATGCGTTCGTACATAGTGGTGGATACGAGAAGGGTGAAGGGTGTAGTGTGTTTACCCACTGAAAGCTTTGTCTGTGACGGTCTCAGTTTCTGTTACTCTCCTCTCCCTCTGGTCTGAGCTTTTGGTGTGACTTTCCACTCAAGCTCGCTCAACTTGCACGTTGTGCTGCCGAGAGAGACAGGTTTTCGGCACTGGCATCACCTTGTGTACAGGTGCCGGGTGGGTATAGGATGGCATGTTCGGATGAACAGATGTTTGGTGTTTGCTTTTGTAGAGCCTCCTATATCCAGTGTACGAGTCAGCTAGCCCTGGGGCAAACTGAATATACTGTATTAAATCGCGAGGCTAGAACACGGTCTATTTCGAGGTTTGCCAAGTGCGTCGCCCAACATCACGAGTCGTACTGTAGGTACGGTATCTTTGAAAGGACCGGGCACGCCGCATGGAGCTGGCAATTTCACAAAGCGGAATGCTCGGAAAGCCCGGAGCCATTTGGTCTGTATAACATACTTGAGCTCAAACACAAATACGCCAATGCATTGCATTTCTGTAGTTTGTTTCCAACTCTTGTCTCCCTACCCCGATCGTTGTAGCCTGCCTTGTCTTCGGAATGAACTTGAGCGGCACTTTGAACATCACAGTCATTCCTTTGACCCAAGTGCGCCATGAACACTTCGATATCGTTTGATTAAGGTGCCCATCCAGGGCTTGTCTATCATGTGAGAGCTCAGTATATCACCAATTGTCTGACCTATTATCACTTGGCTTTTGCAGCACAAGCTGCACAGATTCGTCATCTGTCCTTGGAGTTGACACAAACTTCCAACTTTCGGGGTGCCTCTCACATCCCGGGCAGTAGTTCCAGTTCGGAGTCTGGGCACTCAGCCACTTCGTAGCCGCCCAGTTCAGACACTGCCAGAATGCTGATAACAGCACAATATCGGCGATGAAAATGGATACCACCATCGAAAATCTTTCCTTTTGCTTCGGGACGGAGCACACATACTGCAGTGACAGTTGCGCCGCTGTCGAGTTCAAAGGTGCCATCTGATCTTTGAAAGTATCCACGGCTTTTTTATTCGAGACCCCAAGGACGGAAACATTCCTTTGAGATAGCAAATACGTGATCGAGTTGCCATCCGTTAGTGGGCTGGCGCTGCCCAGATCTAGCAGGATAGACGAGTAAAAGGCCTTCGCGAAACCATCTATCGCGGAGGCAAGACCGGTGTCGTTCATTTCGGATAGTGGAATCGGGTCCCAGTTCTTCTCGTTGACTACCATGTAGATCAAGGAGTCTTCGGCGTAGAACTTTCCGGTCGCGTAGAAGAAGTCCTTGGAGCTGACATTTGAGGCACTAGTGCTGTTGTGGAATATAGCTGAGGTGTCACGGTCAGTCAGTCGTTGGTTTCTCCAGCAAGACACAATCAGAACCCGGTGCTTACTGAAATCCCCGCTGTCGTATCGTATGTCTGGCTGATTATCGTTTCCTGGTACGTATTCTGTGCCCAAAAACTCTGCGAGCGAATACCACGTACGATCTCTAAATCGCACAAATTAGTATAGAACAAATGCCGCATTGTTCATTGCTTGCACAGGATGCTTACAATAGTATGGATCCCCACCACTGGCTAGAATCAGTCCGATTGTCAAGACTCAGGAAATTCCTAACAATGCCGGAAGACTGTTGATATTGAACCTGAAACGAGGCTGTCACTGGCGAGGTAGGACTAGGGATGACGCAAGACACGTTGGCCTGCAGAAAGTCCGTCAGTCACGATGTTTCGAGGCAGCATCATCAGTCGGATAGGACTACTTACTGCAGCATTAGTGTCTCCCCACGTCCAGGAGTTACCAGATGTCACAGACGTGTCCTTCCTGGCAGGATAGACCTGTATCGTCCCCACCTCGCAATCGTGCAGAGTGCTGTTGAGATACGGTGCACCTGGTGCTTGTATGGTCTTATTGTTCTCGTTTTGATGAGAGAGGGAGATCAAGGTATACGAGAAGCCCATGTGTGTTGTCATATAGCTCGAGCCCAGCATCAATGCTTGAGACTGGCACGATGCTTCGAGGTTGCTCAGCCATGAGAATGGCGCCTTTTGGAACCAGAGTTTGTGCTCGGCAGTCCCGGCAGTCCCATTAGGATTCGTAGTGTAGACGGCCCTTTTGTCTGTTAGCAGACAACTCAGAAAAACGGACCGTCGAAAAGGATGCTCACTCGAGGGTATAACCACTTGTCCCAATATTAATTACTGTGAACAAAACGGTAGCACATATGCACCCTATAACCGCAGCCCATGTGAACCATCGGAACGGATACGGGCGGGTGAGTCCGTACTCGAAGAAAGACTCGTGGCGCGGAGGCATGATTTAGGTCTCGTTCATTACTCCGTCTAGGGAGACGAGACTCCAAAGTACGCGGGAATAAAAACAAACAGAGAATGCAGGTGTTCTCGACTAGATATGTGTTTTGGGTCCCACGCGCACACCGCACGTTTTTATTTTGTTCTTTTTAAATCAGCTCCCGATGGCTTGGGCCGCCCGAAGCCATCCATGGTGGGAGGCTGAGCAGCGTTGCATCATAGAGGCTGCAGTTCGTAGTGCCAAACATGGAAGCCCGAAATAGCGCCCAATGGGTGCAATGAGTTGGTGGCCTAGCGCGGGTTGTCAGCTTCCGGATACATGTTGCCACGGCGCGGCTTATCTCCTACAAGAGCGTGCGAGCCCCCGCCAGCGATACCGTTGACGTCCGGGGTGGTATTCTAGGCTTCAGCATTGAGATCCATCTGACATGCAGTAGTTAGATCTACGGAGGCGCCAGCCTTTCTTTGCCCACAACCTAGACTGCATAGGTGATAACCCCGGACATAGCAGGCGGCTAGCTCCCGATCGCGACCTGAAGACCGACCGCAGGCAACTGTGACCACCGACCAATGATTGGCTTTGGATCCCAGGGCTCTCGGGAAACCAAGCTCACCGGCGTCGTTCGCTTCCATTACTGCTCACTGGGCCGCGAGTGGACGCGCTTTTCGTTCCTATCAGACCTCTCGCCGCGTCTGCAGGTTGATACTGTTTCGATACCCCACCTCAACATGCCTCCGAGCCGATGGTAAGCTTATGAGTAGTCGATTCATCCGCTAGGACTCCATCCGGAGACCTTGCGGCGTATCCTGGCACTTAGAGCGGCAGAAACGACGGAGACACGATGTAGATATATAACTCGAGCAGCACTGATCATTGAGCTCTTACTCTTGAGGCTTATTGCCATGCACTAAAGAATGCTCGCGCGCAGTGCTTCCTGGATAAGATGTTATCGACAGGAGAACACGCATTGTACCGATTGTCCAGTAGTAGGTACCCCCTTGAAGCCCCCTGAAAACGCCACCAATTCCCAAAGTCCGTCCAATGCAGAAGGGGTGGGTGATTGTTATCCGCCCCTTCCCCTGTATACCCGTAAATGATCTCGTCGTGGATCACGGTGGGCCAATGTCCTCCTCACGGTCTCCTCGCGGCCTCCTCGCGGCCTCCTCTATCCTCGCGCCCTCGTAGCATTATCCTGGCGTAGGACTCGGCAGGGACCTCTTCCTCCTGCCGACCTTCTCTACCGGCGCTGGAACAGCTGTCCAGATGGGCGGGTCTGCCGTCTAATATGCATGCGAGACCCCCAAATCGCTTCCACCTGAGGACTGACAAGTCGGACTGAGCCCCATGTTGTCGTCTCAGAAGAGTCCCATTCTCTATTACTTCCCCTCTCCCTTGTTTCCACTCTCACGTTAGTATCCTCGAAATCAGTTGCCGCGTGGCCGCCATTTGCTCTGCCTGCGCCTTCCCATTAATCCTGTCCTTGGCATTGCCGGCCTTCTCGGTCGGGATGTAGAAGTCGTACCGGTCCGGGAACAGGATGATGTTCGCCAGCCGGACCACCTCGGCCTCGCCCTCGGTGCTGCGCTTCTTCTCGGCGATGGCGCCCGCGCTGCTGCTGTCGAGCTCCATCTTGTCCGCCTCTGCTCCCCCTCCTCGTGCCTCCCCTCCGGCCGCGGCCTCGGACGGCTCCGGCGTGACGGCCCGCGTGCCGGGCCGCGTCATGACCTTGGACCCGTCGCTGGAGAGCTCCCACGGCGCGAGGCCCATGGCCCTCAGCCCGCGGTCTCCGCCGACGGCGGCGATTTCTTCCTTCCCTGGCCGCCCCTCGTGAGGCGCCTCGCTGCCCACCGAGCCGCTCCCCGCGGTGTCGAAGTCGGGCCCCGGCTGTCCCAGCAAAAAGGCCTTGCGCTGCCGTGCGAGGAAGAGTGCGTTGGTCTGGGTGAGCGGGCAGGCGGGCGTGTACACCAGCATCGACGGGGCGGGCGTCTCTGGCCCGGGCGTGCCTGGTTTCGACGCTGCGGTGGTCATGATGCTGTATGCCTCGTCGCAGTGCCAGATGACGTAGTCGCCGGCCTGCAGGGTCGGGATCTCGACGAGGGACCGGCGGAGGCGGAGGTGCGGGTGCCACAGCTCGGTGATGCGCTGGGCGTGGCCCGGCACAGCACCGTGGATAATCGTGGTCTGCTCGCTGTCAAGAGTCCAGTTGTCTGCATCCAGGAAGGCATCCCACTCGGCAATGACCTCGGGCGAGGAGCCCTCCTCGTCGTAGCCGCTGGTCGGCGGTTTCGTCTTGGAGCTGAAGAAGGGCCTGAGCAGCAGGTACGCCATGACGAGCTTGGGGGATGGCAGGACTCGGATGCTGGCGGGCTCGCCGGACGTCAGGGCGAGGATGCCCTGGAACATGCGGAAGATGGAACACACGCCAGCACCGTTGTACAAGTCCTGGGTGACGTTTATGCGACCAGAAGGGTCCCAGGGGTCGAGAGACTCCCAATCCCCGCGGAAGACGGCCTCGTAAGCGCCACCACGGCCGTATCCATCCGGCTCCCACCGCTCGAGGCTGCCGTTGTCAACCTGGGCGATGAGAGTCGAGGCGGAACTGGCGGTCAGGCTGTCGGCGGCGGAGTTTCCGTTGACCTGGGGGAGGGCGGCGTTGGAGCCCATGATGGTGCCGTCGTGGATCCGGAGACGGTCGGCGTATGAGATGGGGAAGCGGGTGGCTATGCGCGAGACGTCTGCATCGATGCCCTTGGTCTCCCAGAAGGTCATGGACCACTGCTGCACGCGCAGGACGGACGGGTGGGCACGGATGGCGCACTGGGCCGGGGTCCAGAAGAGGTCGAAGCAGGTGGGATCCTGGGGGATGGTGGGCTTGATGTGGTCTCTGTTGTGGGTGATGTAGTCCCTGGTCTGCTGGATCCAGTTCTCGGTCTGGGTCTGGCTGACGACGCCCCTGATGACGGCGACGCCGTATCGCTTGAGGTCGCGCTCGAACGAGGTGACGGTGGCAGCATTGTCGATGTCGGCAAAGTCGATGATGGGGATCAGATCATTGCCGCGCGACTGGATGTGGGCGATCTCGTCGCGCAGGGCGGCCAGGAGACGGCGCCACGAGGCCTCGATGGCCTGCTCCTTGCCCTGGATGAGCCGGCGCTTGATGTTGGCGAAGCGGTTGGGCAGGGGGATGGGCTCGGCGCCGTAAAAGGACTGCACGGGTGGCTCCATGCTGGCGACTCTCGCAAAGGCCTTCCTGCTGCCGATGCTGCCTGAGGGCTTTGAAATGCGGTGCTGCGAGTGCGATTTGTGGTGGTTTGTCCCGGGAGGAGGCGTGCTGGATGCTGAGGGGGCGTTGGACGAGACTGAGACGGTGGGTTTTGGCCCGGCTTCCGAGGGGGCGGTCTTGGCAGCGACCATCTTGACGGCAGCCGTCAGGTTCTTGGTGCTGAAGACGGTTGTGGTATTACCACTACTGCGGCTGCTCCTGCGAATGGGAGCCCTTGGCCTGGGCCCGGATATCCTCACGGTCGTGGTGATGCGCGTTGTCCGCCCGCCTGGTGAAGGAGTAGACGACGACGACGACGAGCTGGTGCCGGCTGAGAGCACATGTGCATGTGCTGCAGCATGTGTTGCCTGGCCTGTGCCGGAAATCGATGCTGCTGCTGTTGTGCCTGGACTCGGGGTTGAGCAAGCACCTCCAGCTGTGTCGGCTGCCTGTGCAGCAAAATGAGTGACATGCATCGTGGAATAGCAGTCGGGGAATATTTTTTGGGGAAACCAGGAACCTAATAAGCAAAGCTGGGGAACGGGGCTGGCGTGCAGATGGGGCCGGACGGAGCTGGACGCCGGAGCTGGTGGAGTTGGAGCACTGCTGGGCTTGTGTGGCTTGCTGCTTGCTGCTTGCTGTCCCTGCTTGCAGCCTGTCTCATCCGTCTCTCAGTCAGTCCACAACAATCCACAGCAGTCAGTAGCTAGATCCTCCGGGGCTGGCTACGTTGCGTCGCG
This sequence comes from Diaporthe citrichinensis, assembly GCA_014872995.1. Classification (NCBI taxonomy): domain Eukaryota; kingdom Fungi; phylum Ascomycota; class Sordariomycetes; order Diaporthales; family Diaporthaceae; genus Diaporthe; species Diaporthe citrichinensis. The sequence goes on along the minus strand of JADAZR010000046.1, from coordinate 89,254 downwards.
TGAGTTGAGGTGCAGACAGTCAGTCAGCCGTTGATGCTTGCTGCTGCTGCTGCTTGCTGCCGAGGGATGGTGCTCCACACCTCTTCGAGATATCAATTCCTTCCCCTCCTGTTTGATCCACCGGAGCCCTCTCAGATTTGCTTCTCTGGCTGCTTCAGCACAGAAAATCAAGCGGGCAGAAGAAGAACCCTTTTCTTCGGAAGTCTTCACCTCAGGCCCAGACACTTGGCCTCTCCACCCGGAGTTGTGCGCCACGAAGATCTGCTTCTGATTCCTGCTTTGCTCCTGCTTGGGCGTCTGCTTCTTTGGGACCGTCCCTGTGCGACGAGAATACCTCTTCCGTCCTTGAAACAATAGTACAGTAATACCACTACACCAGCAGCAGAGATAACGCGGGGTAGAGAATCCGGGGTTGTTGCTGGGTCCGGTCTGCTAATCCTCGTGACTTTGTCACTCCACGGGGCTGCCAGAATTGGCAACTCGATCCCGGAGTGATTGTGGGTGCCAGGATGTTTGCTGCAAACGGGGCCGAGGCCAGAGGCAATGGGAGATTGGCCCCAGTTGTCCGCGTCCTGCGTAAAGTGCCGAGACTTCTGTTCCTGTCTCCGTGGTCGGGCCAGGTTAGACGCTTCGGAGCTGGGCCGCCGGTGTCTCGTGGATTTCCTAATCGGGCCAGTCGTGATCGTTGCGTGATGCTCCTGGACTGTGATGACGGTGCCTGGAACGAAGGCCGTGTGCTGTTAGGGTCCTTGCTGGTGTTGATCATGGGGTCAAAGATGATCCCCTGAGTTGAAAGTCGATTGGGGGGATTGGCTGGATGGTCGATGGTGAGCCGCCTCAAGGTGACAAGACAGACGAGACAGAAATGCTGTGCGATGGGGGCTCTGTCCCGGATGCAGCTAAGGGCCCGGTGCTTCAAGGTTGCTTCTGCTTGTTGGCTCCGACGAGGTGGATGTTCCAACGTGGGGGTAAAAGACCATCAACCATCACGAGCTGACGATGATCTCACGGCAAGGAGGGCATCGCCTCTATTTAAGCGTTCCAACAACATCAGGAGTGGGACCTGTCATGATGCGGCCTGCATCTTATCCAAGATCACATCACCGATCTGGAGGGGCCCAAAGGACGGACGACTACATGGCGGATAAGGGGGCCCTCACAGCCAGACAGGTTGCCCCTGATATCCGGCTGCGACCCGGGACGCGGATCCGCAGGGCAACAGACGCGCAATGTCCCTACCACAAGCTACTTTGCCAGGCATGACAGGCCATGGTGCAGGACACTTTCAGAGTCGGGGACTAGATCCCACGATGCCGTCGTGCCGGCTGCAGGAAGGGAAACATAGGACGACGGTTTGACGGGCCCGACATGTGGTTTCAGGGGCCACCACAATACTTTAGCCCCACCATCCTACGGCCCGCCAGCCCGTGGGACCGGGGCAGCATGAGCCCAAGAGTCGGCTTGGCTTTCTCGCTCCGTCTTCCCATAGGCCCGACGGGGGCGTGTGGGGGAAGGGTGGCTGCTCTGGGTCGGATGCTATTGGTCGGTGTGCTGTAAGTCGAATATGCGACGCTTGTCCCTTCTCAGTCAGGCTTTGTTTGCTGAGAGGCCCTGGGACTGTTACCGTGTGTCCGTTGCAACCAAGATGCAGCGGGTCCTGGCTCTGCTGTCAAACGAGCAATCTAATCCCAGATCACATGTACATCGATACTTATTACACTAATACTGGGTAGAGTGTGGAACATGCCACTCGTCGGATTATTGTCCAGCCTGCCTGCCCCGTCGCTGGTGCTGGTGCTGGATACGCGTGTACATTGTGCTGCCCACCACTCGCACTCACTGATCAGTCAAGCTCGGTCCCAGATATTCCAAACATACGGAGGCGGGCTTCCCGTCCGCCGTTACTGTGGTTCGTCCCCTCGGGACTGATAGTCTGCGCCGGCAGAATTCATGGAAAAACATGTCAGAGATTGAGTTCCTCCAATCCGGTCCTGGGCTCGATATTGCTACACATGCGCCATGCGCAATCGACAGTGGGTTTGAATCTGTGGACAAGCTGCATCATCTCTGGTCCCGGGGTGCCCGCTGGTTGACGACCCTGGGAGAGTGTCGGCCATGCAATACAATACGCAAGCACGCAAGCACGCGAGCAAGCAACCAACACCGGGAAACGAGCAGATGCTGCCAGGGTCAGCCGATTCGTCGCAGGGATCGATCGAGTGGGCAATGGACACTAGGTAGAAAGCAGCGGTCCAGACGGCCCCCGTCCCAGGCCAGGAGGCTACTCCGGTAGAGTACGGAGTACCTGTCGGAGAGAGCCGTCGGATCTTCAGCACTTCAGACACTGACAAGCCTGCCACGCCTCCCAAGCCGCCATGCCGCCCTGGCAGCCTGGCAGGCCTGCAGGCTTGGTCCGGGAGAATAGCGGCTAAAGTCTGTGCAGCTGTCTCCCCACGGTCCCACCCACCGGGTCAAAATTCCCGATCTCCAATGCGCATCTTCATGTTCATCCCTTATCCTCGCTCGCCCTTGCCCTCGCCCTCGTGTCCTCATTGAGCCGGCATCCACGACACACACAAACCAGTAGCCTGCAGAAGCACTGTCCCGGATCTTGTCCGCAATCTTCCGACTGACACTCGCGGATGCGGCTCACTGCGACTTGGATGGGCATCTCCTACTGCTCCCCCAGCGTCGGGTAGGCTTCTGCAGCCCTTCCGCCCCATCCTGGCCCCATCTGACATGCCTCGACCAAACTTTTCAAGCCCGCCACCAAGCAGCCTAAAAGGAAGCCGCGTGGTGCCAAATCCCCGATTGGGGCCTTGTGTCTGAACAACGTGCGGCGGCAGCATCACAAGCCGCGGGCCAAGGGACACACTGCCTTGGTCTTGCTTTACATGTGGGGGGAATGTGGGAGATCCAGGACAGCAGTTTGGGTTTGGGTTGGTAGCATTCACAATATTCTAGAAAAACCCACGAACATGTGCCGCCTACTCTATTGTGCGGCCGTATGGGTTGTCTCGTCACGCCTTATCACCCCACCAGCTAAATTACCTGCCCAGCCCAGCACAACGCCAATATGTCTCCCGGCTCCCAGCGGCAGAACGGCTGCTGCGTGTCTGTGTCGCACTTGTGTCAGACAAGATCGACATCGCCACTCCCGTCTATGCCGCTGCGAATATTAAAGTTTGAGGTTTGCGGCTCACTGGGCCGCCCCCAGGCAGAGGTTCTGGACCGCGTCCGCCCCGTGTGGGCTGAAAAAAGGCAGAAAGGCAAAACCACCCCTCCACCTCCCACACCTAGTGCCCAATAACACACCAGAGTCTTCTTTTCGGCACTCCGCGCCGCTATCTGGGTCTTGGCGCATTTCCGCATAGGATCTAGGGTCTTCTGCCGCTGTGCCGGCAGCCTCTCCCTGCGTGCCTTGCTGTCGTGCATCCCGTAAGGCGATAGGATGCCAGCCCGCTCTGCCACGCCCGCCTCCATGGGACTGTTCCCAGGGCTCCAGGGCTGATCAGCGGTCAATCAGGCATAGTTTGGAATCAAATCATCAGATGAACGTTACCTGCAACAGAGTGCCATCCCACACCAGGTTTCACATTGACTGCCTCACCGACGGAACAGTTCGTCGGAGTTCCGTCGCAGATATTCCATCGCGACGTCGTGATCGGCCGGGCGCCTTTTGTTGTTTTGTTTTTTTTTTCCTTTGCCCGCCATTCTCAGCGCCCAGCTAATCTTCTGCCAATGTAGATCTGGCCTCGAATCAGTGACCAGCCTTGAGCCGAAATAAGCATATTCATAAGGCCTGCAAATTAAGCGTCGGGTGCAGCTACGCCTCTGTCGATGAGATCGGAGACGATGACTTTGCCAGCCGGGCAACAGCCTCGTCGGATAGAAGCCGAGCGTGGTCGCGTGTCCTCTTGATTAAACCAGTCTCTGCCAAATTACTCCGTATAGGACAGACCATGCCAATACGCTAGGGCTGTTCTGTGGCTGGGCCATGTCCGCAGTTTGCTCTGACACCGGGTCATTTTTCTTCAGGCCACTATGTTCGGCATGATGGGCAGGGCATTTGTGAAGAGCACAATGACCCGAAAGTTGCCACATGATACAAGAGCATCCGCATGAGCATCTGCATGAGCATCTGCATGAGCATCCGCGTGAGATTGATCTACTTTCCGAGGTTCTACTGTCTGATATTAAGAGGCCTTGCGGCTTTGCCAGAATCGCCTGGTGGGATTTTGATGGGCTTCTCCCGACGCCCATGTCGTCCAACGGCAGTCGTCCCCCGGACGCCGAAGTTGACCTCTTTGGCCCTGAGATTCAGCGTCTCTGTCTCGACTTCACTGTCCAGCCGTACATGTGTTTCCCTCAATAAAAGTTCCCCAAGGTATTGTTGTAATTGGTCTCTATCCTCTTTCTTCTATTCTAGGCACAAATACTCTATTTTGGTCCCAGCCTTTCAGTCCAGTCTTCCCGAATTGCAGCTGTAGTCTTTGTCTGTTTGTGGCTGAGACAGACAAAGACACGGTAATAAACTGAGCAAACAACGGCTTGACACGTTCGGGTCAAAGCATTTGGACATGGCATTGTGACAAGGAGTGTAAGAGATACTAGGTGAATGCGAGACACAACGGCGATTTCTCATTGTAGTTGTGCTATTCTCGGGCATATTCTTCCAAAGTGGCTTCTCTGGTAAGCATAACCACCGCCCACTGCCTCCATTCCAGGCCTGTTGTCCGTTGATCCCCTTCCAACACTTCATCATACCTCGCCGAACCCGACAGAATCATGTCACGTCGTTTGCGAAATAGCACCTCATCTTCTTGTTTCAACCCGAAAGAGGCAAGATCTGATGACTTTCCCGCCCCGAGCAATGCTCGGTCTTGCACACGCGTCCGAAAACTTCTCGAAGGCGTGTCACCATTGCAAGTCCCGATTGTTACCCCCGAGACTAAACTCCCCAAGCCTAAGAAGTCTCCAGCAAGGAAGAAGGAGGAGGAGGAACCTATTGGAGACCCTGAAGTCATCCGTCGACTCGCCAAATTAAAGTCTCTCCCACCCATCTCACCAAGGGGGCGCCATTTCGCGAACGGCGTACGCGACGGAACCTTCACATACGCAGATGTCGCTGGTGAGGGACTTTCCTGGTTTCTTCAGGATGGCCTGCCAGAAGGTGAGGAATTCTTCGGGTATAGAAAGGCATCTCTCATCAGATACAATATCGAATTGCTGCGTCGCGCCGACCCGAAAGAATTCAGGGAGGTGATATACTTAGGCCCTGTATTTGAGCAAATGGACAGGTGGAGCGCCGACGAGAGAAGCAAAGTCTCCAAGTATCCGACGGCCATCCGGACATCTGGTGTGGCTATGGTGAAGCCAATAAAACAGCACGCCAGTGAGTCACCAACGGGGTTGAGGAAGATAAGAAATGACTCGCCCGAGACCCTGTGGATGCGAGAGAAAATGGAGGCCATTTTCAGTACCAGTGAAGGCCAATCGTCTATTTCTCTGCCACCATTGGACATGTTTGACTACAAGGACGCAATGGAGAGCGATTCTGAGGGAGATCATTTCCCAGAAGACGACCCTGCGCCGGCCATGCAGTTGGATTCGAAAGACTGGCCCCAAAGTCCAGATGAATGGACCACGTCAAGTTCCCAGTCTTCGGATTTTGACTCTGACTCTGACGACTCGACGTCAGAGGAAAAGATACTCCACAAAATGTTTCCCCACGCAAGATATAGACAGATATAGGTCCTGGGCGCACAAGGCCAGCGTATTTTCTTTCTCACCTCTCCGGTATATACAATTACTCTTTGATTTATAACCGCCTACTTGCGCCTTTACTACCTTGAAGCGCCAGCAAAATCAGATTGTTATTTCCAAGATGAATTGTCTTCGTTTCCCCTGATATCTGGATGTGCTTTCCTCTTCCATAACAGGAATTACTGGCATTGGCGAAGACATTGAAAACGGGCACCAAAATCGTAGTGGTACACAGTTCTGCCAGAAGCCCAGGGACTACGCCCATAGGCACTCTAACGCGATAAGGGGAGGAAGAGGGTCATTTTGCTTAGGGCCAAAATATATAGTCACAAAATTTAAAATTTCGACTTCAAAAATAAACGAGGGGAGTTGATTTTTTTCTCTGATCAGAAAGGATCTAAAGCAACGAAAGGAAGCCGAAGCTCTTATAATAGCTATCGGAGAAAAAGAATGACCGAGGTGCCCGCTATGCATTTCCCTGCACCCGACAACAACATCAAAGCAAAGTCCAATCGCTGTAAATTGAAAAATAACATACAAGTCTCGCTTATTCTCCTCCCAAAGCGCGATCTTACTACTGTGGATAGATTCCGAGAGCGACGGACGCTGGCTGGCATCAAAAGTAGCTGAAAATGTGACAGGATGTCTATCTAGGTACAGCTGAGTATCAGGTGAGCTGCAAAGCAGATTTCAATCTTGGAGTGACAAGCACGGACGGAGGGCCAGATGGCTTTATTAGAGTCGCGTGACTGGCAGTGGTTCCGAATGCCCTGGTTCGAGGTGAAGAGGAGCTACTATGTAGACAAGAATATGGATTGAGACAGGGGTCTTCTGGAAATCGCATAGTTTCTCTTCACACTTGGGATACCGTCCCATACAGCTCGATAGACGGACGTTCTCAGATCTCGTTCAAGCCAGCCAACAGTGGATCAAGCCAACTAACGTCGAGGACGTTGGAAAACTGACTGACTACAAGGCACAACCTGTCGGTTCTCGATCAAGGATGTGCTCGGGGGCGCTTCCCCGCGGCGCTTCCCCGCAAACAACTGCCGTAGGTTTGTTATGTGGTAAAGATGCCCACACATTAGCCCCGTTGGGGATGGTGGAGTTTAATAAGCCTATGATCAATAAGCAGCGCGTTACTGGAGACGAGCAGCACCATGAAACAACGATAGATCAGACTCCAGTTGCTGTAGATGTCATTGCGTCACAAATACTTCCCCTCTTGAAAAGTTCTGGCAATATTTCCTTAGCTACATATTTCCCTTTCACAATGCGACGCCCTTTGTGTAGGGACTTTTGATTCGCGCGCGACAGCGAACCTGCAAAACGTCTTCATTCTACGTGTCATTCATCGCGCAGGACCTCTCATGATGGACCCGGAGAAGGCTGCGACACCGGAAGTGGGCTCAGAAAATGATAGCTTCAAGCCCGAAGAGACACATGTCGAGGAGTTGAGGCGAGAACAGACCCACGTCGACATCGTCCCGGCCGTACACAGAAAGCTGAATCGGAAGTTCGATCTCCACGTGATTCCATTCCTTTTCGGCATATGGTACGACTCCTACAAAATGTTACCTTTGTGCTGCGTAAACTGTTCCGGGTGACTGACAATCCTTATAGGCTACTTGCCTTTATCGACAGATCCAACATCGGCAATGCGAAGATCGACGGGCTGACGCAGGACCTGGGGATAGCGACGGGCACCAAGTTCAACATTGCCCTGCTCGTCTTCTACATCCCCTATATCCTCGTCGACGTACCCAGCAACTGGATCATCAAACGCATCCGGGCTGGCATTTACTTGCCCACTCTGATCACGGCGTGGGGGATCGTGAGCACCTTTCTCGGCTTCACCAAGTCTTTCGGGGGCCTGGTTGCCGCACGCTTCTTCCTCGGCGCCTTCGAGGGTGGCCTACTAGGCGGCATCATCGTCTACCTGGCAATGTTCTATCGCCGGCACGAGATGCTCTGGAGAATGGGCATGTTCTACTGCGCGGCTCCACTATCTGGCGCATTTGGTGGGCTTTTGGCGACGGGGCTAGCAACTATTCGGTACAGTGGATATAACCGGTGGCCGTGGATCTTCTTCAGTAAGTCCTGAACACACTTCCTCCTAGCAAGTAATATTCGCTTGTGCACACTATACTGATTATAAATCTTGTCCAAACTAGTCGAGGGTATTATAACGACAGTCTTTGGGATCATCTGTTTCTTCTTTATGCCACACACGCCGGCTGACGCCAAGTTCCTCACCGAAGAGGAGCGGACCATCGCCATGGCGCGCTTAAAAGAGGATGCACACGGTGCTACAAGTGTTGCTGATGTAAACGAGGAGAGATTCGACTGGCACTGGGTCAGGATGGCGTTCAAAGCTCCGCAGACTTGGTTCTCGTCACTGATCTGGTTCTTCCTCTTGGTACCGCTCTACGTAAGACCACCACAACCAACATTCAACCTAGACCTCTGGCATGTTCATGCTGATAAACAATGCAGAGCTTCTCCCTGTTCCTGCCCACCATCATCACCGGCCTGGGGTACACCAACCCCACGACCGCGCAGCTGTTTACTGTACCGCCAAACCTGGCCGCATTCGTGACAGTGCTGTTGACATCACTGCTGTCTGATAGAATTAGGGCCAGGGGGCCCATAATGGCTGCTGGAAATGTGCTAGCAATAGCCGGGTATGTTATGCTGCTGGTAGCGAAGCGTGCCCAGGTTCGGTACGGTGGGACATTTCTGGTCGCGGTTGGGGTTTATCCATGCAGCGCAATGATAATGGTACGTGGCCAAGTCACGGACTGACAAAGGAGTTCCATCTTCTAGTCTGAACAACTTCTCCCCCCCCCCCCCCTATTCTGCTAGCCAACAATGCTGACATTACGCTTTGTGTCTTCCACAGGGCTGGCTGTCAAACAACCTCGCACCTCACTACGTCCGCGCGACAGGCGTAGGCTTCATGATAGCTCTTGCCAACTGCGCTGCGTTTCCAGCAACCTTCATATACCTTGCCAAGGATGCCCCAAACTACACTCTTGGACATTCAGTGTCTCTGGGTGCCCTTGTGTTGTGCCTGATCACAGTCTGTGCGCAGATGGCTTACTGCCGCTGGGAAAATGGCAAGAGGGAGGGTGGCGAGCGGGATCAAAGGATCAACAGTGGGGAGGATCCTTACTTTCTGGGGCATAGGCACCCTGCCTTTAGATATACACTGTAATCGTGGTTGGACCCTACTCGAATACACCTAGCAATGTCTCCCACGCACCAATCGCTCCTCAAGCTCGAAATCGCCTCATCGCTTTGAACACTGTTAGGATTTGAAAACTGAAGTTCATTAGTCTACTAGACTTTTCGGCTGCCTGGTAGAGCCTGGAGACCACCCCAGTAACGACCCAAATTTACCATATTCCGCATGCTCTCAGTCAGCGACTCCAATGAGCCCTCAACACACTGTTATGAATGACCCGAGTTGATGACCGCCGGCTTGAAATATTTCTTATATCGTTCGAAGTCGAAGACTCCCTCTTCAAGCTCCGGGCTGTCATATTCTCCGGCCCAGCAGAATATTTTTGACGCAAGTATCCCGCGACCTTCCTCGAGCTCAACCTCGCAGTAGCAAAGCGTGTAAGCCCGCGTCTCGTACTCTTGGAGATGAAGGAGGTGTGAAGGGTCCTCCGTGTGCCACACAGTTCCCATCACCACACCTTGCTCGTCCGGGACGACAGTTGGATACACGCCCCACATCTTGATCTTAAACCCTCTGACGATACCGCTTCGAATGTTTGGCGGGTTCGCAAGCTTTGCCACAGTTTGAAGTACTTGTTCGTCCATGAGTGACCCGTAGAAAAAGACGTGACAAGGTTTGAAAGGCAGCTCCATTGTTCGCATCTCGGGGCGCGAAGCGTTTGCACGGTCTACCGCAGCGAACCTGGCGGCCATAGCGGCCCGGCCCGAGAGGCTCTTCGATGAGGGCTCATCAGATGGGTGAGATGGCGGTCGGCTCGCTGGAAAGGGGGGATCTCGCAGATTTGTTGACAAAGGCCGAGGCAATGGAGGGGCCGGCGGTGGTGAGGGTGGTTCGCCAGCGACGATCGGCTCAGTGCGGCGTGCGTTATCCGCCATCATGCGGGTGTGCCACCGTATCAACCGTGATACGATATCTCGAGCCAGGAATTGATGTAAACCATTCTTGGCGGGTGATTTGTTTCGGGCATTGTACGACCAGATCGCCGGCGTGACTGCTGCCTGATGCATACGCAGTAGGTTGACTGGACTGTTTGGGTGGACGCAACTCACACAGACTCGGGCTTGACCCACTCTTTGGGGCGAGCTAGCAGGCTAGTTATGTACAACGTCTTTCCAGATGTGTTGCTACTTAGGTTGTTCTAGTGATCTGACTCAGTTGTTATTCACTTACACGACGGCCTCTTGACAGTCCGTTCTTAGATACCATACTGAGCAGCTTGATGATGATATCATGATTTCCCTTGGCGGCTCACCTTGATAGATGTCATTGACGTTCTTGGAAAGTAATTGGGCACAACTACCTGACCACACCGCTTGAGACGTTCGAGCTATAGACCTCTCGGAGTTTGATCTAGCAGCGAATAGGTGTGTGGCCAGACTGAGGAACGATAAGGCTTGACATTCTTCTATTGCTAACTACCTGATCGACGCATAGCGCAGATGGAATACAACAGATGGAATACGACAGTTGAAGTACCCAGCATAGCAAAAAGCAAGTTTGGACTCCACCCCTCCATGTTGCAATGTATTGAGGGATTCCAACCTGCGAACTTCGGGGCGCGTATTACCAGCGGCGTACGAGCGAATAGTTCGTAACCGGCAGTTCTTCGCGGATCCGTTTTGCATGCACTGTGTCCTCAGAATCGGGCATAACCAAAGCGCTGGCTTCCAAGTCAAAGCAGACGTCTTTAGCGGAGGCACCATCATGACCGCAGATTGGAAATGTCTTCTTCTGGGACATGCTGCAAAAGACGCCCTCCTCTGTCGAGACAAAGTCCGGCCCGAATGATGTCTCCGAGTCACACAACTCGGTTGCATTGTGTGAGCTCTTGCTGGAGACCACGAGCTGGCCTGCAAAACTGCGGCGCAGGTCCTTTGTACCTTCTGGATGCTGCGGCCTCTCTTCACGCTTTTGAACGATTTTTTTCGGAGGGAACTGGGACCTCCCAACGCCCTTGTCGGCGCATTTCTGGCCCAGCTCTTTCAAATACCTTTCTTTTTCCTTGTCATATTTGCAGTCGTCACTGTCGATTATCTTCGCAACGTCTTTGTCTCTTCCCTGTCCTCCAGTGACAGAGTCGACCTCGTATTTGAGAGGCGGGTCAAATATTGGAATCGGGGAGTTCCAGTCTAGATCTTGCCAGGTCGAGAAACGCGGTGTACTTTTACACAGGCTATCCTTATTATTACGGTATTGCGTGACTTTATCAGGCGAGTCAGCAAACGCATCAAGTTGGAAGCTCAGAGCCTGAGGTAGACCATTCGTGTTGTCGCCATCGAGCCAAACGCATTTCGGGGTTCTCCGGGATCCTCCGACCGCCAAATTGCTCGCATACCACGGCTAGGAGTTTGTCAGTCACGACTCTGAAACAACAATAGATGTGAAGATCTTGCGATGCCCCTGGCTCCTGCCCTAGTATCGAGGGATTTGGACGGTCTTTCTAAAGTTCCCCTTGAGAAAACCTGGCACAGGAAAAGCCCAGTTGAATTCACCTACCATCCCACAGTGCATCCCAAGGTCACCAGACCAGGAAGTTTGGATGGACAAGTCCGCAATGCCAATCTGTGCTATACAGATAGCGTTACTGTCGCAGTTGCTAAGCAAAATATATGACGCGGCGGGTTCATGTTCGAAAACCGTCGAGTGCTTAATATCTATACCGGCGTTGCCGCTTTCGACTATGGTACCCATGTCAGCCAATCAACATCCATGCAGATAAACATGGTCCTGTGACGGAATATACGGATGAACTGAATGTTCTTCCTAAACAACCCTCCCCCCCCCCCTGCTGGAACTCATAGAACGCTTTGAAAGTGTCGACAACATAGAGTCTTGAGTAAACGATACAGAATAATCCTTTCAAGAACGTCAAATGACCATTTGCGATTTGCTTACCAGTTTTGCCCTGTTCCCAGATCGTTTTTCTTTCCCCGGGTTGGTGTGTTCCAATCCATTTACCGTACTTGTCGTAAACGGAGACGTAGGGCGCGTTACCCCCTAGCGTATCGTCTGTATCAGAGGAACCCACCAAGATATTGACTTTGGTTATGTCCGGTTTAGGCGCAATGGCAGTCACGACTTGTGATATCAACTGCCCAGCATCCAGAAATAAAGATGTTGCAAGAGCCGCCATCTCTTAGACCTTCGATAATGACAAAGTTGGTCTATAGTTACAGAGTGTGTAAAGAGATAAATAGTAGCAGAACTCTTATACCCGAGCTGTTATCATACGTCCAAGGCTAACACAAATTTTCGCAGCCTTTTTGTGAGAGGCGTCGGAGAACAATCCAACTAAGTAATTAGGCAGTATACCCGAAGACCTCGCGAGTCCCCCTCGATTTTAAGAGCTTGAAGAGTTGATAGTATGTTTTCCTTTTTTTTTTTTTTTTTTTTTTGAAAGGGTGATTCTTGCAGTTGAGATTTGCTTTGATCAAGACTCATGTGTTACTACCCGTCTTGAAGAAAGCTTACCGAGTATTCGAGCCCGGTACAGGTAAGGTGTCTTGATTACATGTCAAAGGGTGGGGCCGGGATGAAAGCACGGTGGGTCGTAGATACGGGACGGCATGCGAGGGTTCTGATCGACATTCCTTTGAACCAGTAAAGCGGACAGATGACAGTCTTTTCTGCGAGGCTATCTAGACGACCTGGAAACCCGGCAGCTACCCACGAAAGCGAAGGTGCCTTGACTTGCGTCGCCATGATGACTTGGACTTAAGATCCATATGCCATTATTCCCATGCACAGTCTGATATATTGGACTGGATTGGTCAATTAGATTCACTTCCTAGAGAAGAATGTCCATTTTGTATTTCAGATCTCAAACTATGCAGAACTAGTATGGGAGGTCTGGAGATGAGACATTGCCAGTAGCTACGTTACAACTCACAAGCCAAGCAACATATTACATGCTGTACCTGAATTAGGACATTGGATGAGTTTTCCTCTCAGCCTGCCGTGTCAGAGTGGGCTCTCTTTCTTGGCTCTTTCTATTTGGTCATTTAGGGCTCGGGTCAAAGTCGTGTCAAAATATAGTCTGAATACAGATTAGGAGGGCTGTGCTCCGGATTCAAAATGCGAATTACATCGTAAATTTATTAGTTCTGGTGTAGAAGTGCGAGAAAGGACGATTGTTTCAGTTGCACAATAGCCAAGTTATTATTGATGTATGCTACAAAATCGCAATAACGACCATTATTTGATGTAGACCTATCTTTCGAGCAAGTCAACTTACCTAATCAATTATCTCACCGTCTGGCCCTTCCGTTCCCGAGTATACATATTGTACCTCGTTCCCTTGTCCGCGAGGTTGTTCTGTCTGGACATATGCTGATTGAGTTTGATAACTTTCACTGCGGGAATGTTGATATCCGGCATAGGATGGTGATGCGTTATCTCGTTGAGCACCACTCGGGTACACCCCGCCGTGCGAAGGATATCCTGACTGAGTCTCCATAGATACATATTCATATCGGTCGGAAAAAGGGTGCACTCTAGGCCGAACGTAAGCAGCCCTGTGAGTCTCTTGGCCCTGTCGGGTGTCACGGTCATAGGAGGTATAGGGGTAGCCATTGGCAGTGTCCCACTCGATGTCGCGCTCGTCACGTCCTAGGTACCGACCAGCATCCCTGTATGATTCAGCATAGCGGCTGGACGATGAGTACTCACCACGGCGATCTGTCGAAGAGTAATTGGACCTGGGCTCAACATGACGATGGAAAGAAGACCGGGACGGTGAGTCGGTAGTGACCTCGATCCGCGAGCCTGACTCCACCACGTAGACAGTTGTCGTGGAGGAGGACGCGCGACAGTCGGTGCAGACCCGGTGCTTGCCGGACATGCCACGCCTGCAGTTAGGACATCGAATTCTGAGACTCATGTTGAATTTCGTATATAATGAGACTTTTGGGAAGAGGAATGTGTATTTTGTTATTTTAGTCGAGTTGTTGGTGAATTGTTGGAGATTCCGATCAAAAGGACTGTGCAGAGACTGGGAAATGTGAACAATTTGAATTGTCAGGTTGGTCCATTAGTCTTTGTTAAACTTTGAAGCGCATTCCTTTCAACGCTTCTTCCCTGTGCCATTGTTCTTGCTGCGGGACGGCAAGTCGGGACAGAACAATACATGGTGTCTTTGGCTGAGGTGCCGCCTATTTGTGCCGCTGTGGTGCCTTGTATTTGAAGCAAAGAGTTTGACAATGAACAATTGCAGTCGATAGCGAGAAATGCTCATGTGGTGTATATAGTCCAACTTGGAATTTATACACACGGACACTTATTCCGAACTTTTTAGGACGCCATACCAAAGAAAGCCAGCCACCGATCGCCAGCCTGCAAAGTTTAATCATCCTGCCTCGGTGTAAGATCATGTGCTTGCTAATCATCACCTCCCACAGCCGCTGCGGGCACAATACGTACCGCTATGGCAAATGCTCAGAGAACGCCATCTATATTCAGTGCCCCCAGAAGCGGACAGAGCTTGGCATGCTCGATGGCAAGTGCCCGGCTTGCGACAGGTGGGCGGCTCTAGCATGGCGCACGTGGGAGGGGCGAGTTGAGTTGACCCACGAGAATAATGTAGCTATACAGGCCGAGCAGCAGCGGTGGCGAAGCACCCTGTGGCAAGACCATCACCCCCTCCGCGATACGGCACAGTCTACTGTGAACGACTCGCAGCGGACGCCTAGTTGGTGCGAACGATAAGTCACCATGCTAAGCCCATCTCCGGTGTAACAATAAGCCAAATCTGTTGAATAGCCTCAGCATCTCGCTGTTTGCGGTGCGAGTGCAATTCCAGGCACCCCTTTCCCAACACCCGCCCCAAAACCAAGAGAAAATAGAAATAAAAAATAAGACTAAGATTTCAAATAGCCTGAGACTTAACTATTCTGTTTTTTTTTTTGCTCTTGTAAGCTCCCGTCTGTTCACAGTGAAGAAATGTGGGAAGAGAGAGCTTCCAGGTGCAATGGCACCGTTCGGTGCTGATTCTACCTGCTGCCACTACGTAACTAGTAACTCAATTTTTACCTTTCCCTTTCCGTTTCCTCGCACCAGTAGTCTCCTCCTCCTCCTTCAAAGGCACAATATCCTCCTCCGAAGCCTCATCACCCCGTACTTCAACCAAGTCGCTCTCGTGCCCATCATCTGTCCTCTCTGTAGACTCGCCCCTCCCACCCAAAACTTCCTTGAGAATCCGCTTGCCCTCGTTTTCTTCTCCATTGTTGGCTCCGCAACCCATGCACTTCCAGAGTCCCACCTCGGCCAGGCTGTTCGTCCCTGGGGGCGCCTGGCCGTTGACAAGGCGGCACTGCTTGCAGATCAAGACGATGCGGTTCTTGGCGGCCGTCTCGTCTTCGCCGAGCAGCGTGTCCATGATTCTGTCATACCAGTGATTTTGCAGCCCAGCCGGGTTCATCTCATACTGCCCCCCGGCGACATGCGCTGATTGTGGCCTCGGTGCATCGTATGCGTTGGGCGCAAACTCGGCCGAGGGTTCAGTGCGCTGGTGCGGCGACGGCAGGCGGTGCTGCTGCTGGAGGGATTCCTGTGGTCCGGTGCCTGACGGCTGAGGTGTTCCTGGGTTCGAGACGGGGAGAGGGTCGCGGCGGATGTTCGCGGTTGCAGGCGGAGGCATGTGTGTGCGTTGCGCGGGACCCGGGTTCTGTCGCCGTGAGCGCGGGCTCTTCTTGTTGTCGGCATCGCCATCCTCGGCGTTCTTTCTCTTGGGCTTTGGAGTCCCGTCTGTGCCACCATACTTCTCCAGAAGCTCCAGCGTAGAATCATATTTGGTGGCAGCCTTCAGTTTCTGAATGGTCGTGGCCCTCTCGCCCTGAAGGCCCTTCAGCTTTGAGCTCAGGCTATCGATGCGGACATCGTACACGGCAGTGGTGACGGTGCGGACGAGGTAGATGAAGACCGGGCCACCAGCGAGACCAGACCATTCGTACGCGCCTATGTTCTTCGTCCCAATAACGACCAGGACGACGATGGCATAGACAAGGTAGGCGATGGAGAGGTACAGGGTGCAGAGGAGGCGGACACGTCGGCTAGAGGCGCGGGCTCTTTCGAGTCGAGCTTGGGTGTTGGTGATGTTGGTGGACAGGACGGACAGGATCTTTTCGAACGAGGCAGTCGAGGAGTCGTCCTTCTACAGGAGTCCGAGACCAGGTCAGTCAATGTTGAATGTCGTGGGCACAAAGGCCACATCCGGGGCTACGACAGGAGCAAAACACACCTTCCACGGCCATAGCGAGACCATCTTCGCTGGTGCCCCTGAGTATCGAGGGATGCAGAAAGTTTCCTCCCTGCTCAGGGTCGTCCTTGCTCAGCGGAGAGAAGTTCTGTGAATAGATGATTGAAACTTGCTAAATAAGAGAAGGCATGAAGCTGTGCCGACGGTCCACGCGTGCTTGCAGAAGTGCTGATGAGGCGAGGTCGGAAGATGACAGATGTGCGGTCGCTGTCGAGGTTGTCCTTGTTGTATGTATGGTCGAGAGTTTGTCCGTCCACGAACCAAGGGTGTCAGCCTCGCAGGCAGCCCAAAGTGTCAATCTCGCCTGCGACCTTTGGAGATGGAGCTCGACATGAGTGACCTCACAGCTCCCTTCACGGTCGATCAGGCCTGTCAGGGGCCGCTAAAACAGCACAAGTGGGGCCTGTGTCCCTGTGCCAATCCATGCGCAATACCTAGGTACCTAGGTACGGAGGTACGAAGGTACCTGGCCCCAGCTTTCGGCGCCGAGCTCGCCTAGGGGGGCCGGCCGCGCAATTGGGTGCTCTGGCCAGCTCACGGTTTGGAGACGGACGGGTTAACCGTCTTGGCTGTCAGAGCACAAGGCCCGGCCAAAGCAAGGCTGGACTTTTTCGAAACACATCGCCAGAACAAGAGAAGGGAGTAGGAGACAAGCAAGCAGAGAACGGTCCTTGCCACCGCAACTGCTCTGTCTTTTGTTTCACCACCGGGCAGACCGGCGCTGCACGCTATTATGCCCTGTCTACCGTGCTAGATCCGTTACACTTTGGATGACCCGACCCGATTCAACCTGCCGTTTTGCTTTGCGTCGCTCTGCCTCGCCTCGCATTGATCCGACCGCATCTTCCTGGGAGACCCTCCCACAGTGTCCGTCATGTTCCAACGCCTCAAAGGCTCGCTCGACAGGGTCATCGCCGAGGAGCAGGCCCGCCAGAAAGCCGCCAATGAGCAAGCAGGCGCCGGTAGTGGCAGCGGCAGCCCGAGGCAGTCGTCGTCCGTCTCGAGGAGCAACAGCGCCGCATCCACCGCCAGGAAGCCCAGGGCCAAGAAGCAGAGCCAGGATGTCTCCAAGAACGACGACGGTGCCGCGAACCTGGACCCTGCCGTCTTCGAGGCCGCCTTCGTCATAGACGACGACGAGCTCAGCCGCGCGACTACTCCAAAGCCGCCTTCCGATGATCAGGCGCCGCAGAATGGTGACGCCAAAGACACTGGCTCTGCCAGCGGCGAGGCTGGCCCCGTGGCGGGAGCTGGAGACTCTGCGCAGTCCAGTAAGGATGCCGAGGCGCGAGCAAAAGACGACGAGCACAAGCCTACGCCGCCGCCTAAGAACGAGGCTCCCGAGCTGCCCGCGGACGTGCGCACCAAGCTTCGAAAGCTGGAAAAGCTCGAGGCCACATATCCAGGTTGGTTCACATCTCGCTTCGAGGTCGTGTCTCAGACCTCAGACATGGCATGTCCAGCTGACTTGCCGTCCAGAATTGCTCCGCTCCTACCGAATCGCCCATAGTCGAGCCACCTCCATCGAGCCTTTCGAACGCGCGCTTCGCGAGAACACCCCTCTCACATCCATCAAGGACCCAACCGCGTTTCTCGAATACCTCAACCAGCTAAACCTCAAGGGAGACATGGTCATGGAGGAGTTCAAGCGTGTCTCTGCAGAAAAGGACGACTTCAAGAAGAAGAACGATGCTGCTGACAAGGAAATTGCGGAGCTCAAGGAGAAAGTGGCTGCTCTGGAGGCTGCTACCACCGAAGGCGGAGCTGCTGCATCCGGGAATGAGGCGAGCACGGCTGAACCTGAGAAGGCTCAAGTCGCGACTCAGACCTCCCCACGCCCGTCCGACGTCAAATCCCCCGTGCAGTCCGTTCTGGGCATGTTCTCCCCCAAGCAGAAGCCAGCACAGCCTACCGAGTCTAAGAACGAAGATGCCGAGGGGACTGGCGAGGACTTCTTCTCCTATGACAACGAGATCCCAGAACTGCAGGCCGAAGTGGAATCGAAGAACGGGGAAATCGAGAAGCTAAACGCCCTTGTTAACGACCTCAAGACCGAGCTTGCAACTGCCAAGGAGAACAGCGCTGGTCTCGTCGAGAACCTCGAAAAGGCGACCCGAGAGCTGAGCGAGTCGCGGGATAGCGCGGCCATGGCTGAATCTTTGCAGTCACAGGTTGAGGCACGCAATATCGAGATCAAGACCCTGACAGAACGTATTGAGAAGCTGGAAGCACAATTGAAGGACATGCAAGCCCAGCTACAGCAAGAGAAGGCGGCTACAGCGACGGCCATCAAGGAGAAGGAGGAAAGACTGGCCGAGACAAGTGCCCTGCACTCGGAGCTCGAGAGCGGGCTCAAGAAGGTCACGGAAGCCAAGGCCTCCCTCGACACGCGCATCGTCGACTTGACGACCGAGATCAAGACCCTGCGGCAGTCAAAGCTGGAGAACGAGCAGAAGATTGAGGAGCTCAATGCTCAGCTCCAGGTCCCGCAGGCGCCACCTACACCATCGACAACCGCACCCTCCGAATCTCTCGAAGTTCCTGCCGCTACATCGCAACCATCCTCGTCCAACAAAAAGAAGAACAAGAAGAAGAAGAAGGGCGGAGCAGCTGGAGCTACAGCCCCTGCAGAGACTACGAACAATGCTGGCGACACCACGCCGCAACCTCCAGCGACCCCGATCGACGGCCCTTCAATCTCTGAGCTGCAGGTCGAAATCGCGAGCCTCAAGTCCGATGTCTCGCAGAAGGATGAGCAGATCGAGAGGCTGTCCAAGCAGCGCAAGACAGAAGAGGATCTACGGGAAGAGATCGAGACCCTGCGAGAGAACATAATGGACATCGGCGACGAGCATGTTCAAGCCAAGGACAAGATCAAGGGATTGGAGGCTGAGAGAAAGCAGCTCCAGGAGCGCATTGCTGAGCTGGAGAAGGAGCTTGAACAGTCCTCGTCGTCTACGCAGACTAACGACAAGCTACAGGGAGAATTCGACACCATGAGACAGGAATTTGAGGATCTGAAGACCAAGTCGTCGACACTACAATCTGACCTGGGCGCTGCACAACAGCTCGCCCAGAGCAGGTACAGGGATCTCACCGAGCTTCGCGAGGTATTGCAAAAGGCCCAGCCAGAGCTGAAGAGCCTCCGCCAGGAGGCAGTGACCCTCAAATCTACGAGAGAGGAATTGGCCGCCAAGGGAGCTGAGCTGCGTGCAATGGAGAAACGCGAAAAGGAGCTGAAGACCGAGGTTTCACGGGCCCAGCGGCTGGCCACCGACCGCGAAACGGAGACCAAGACACTCCGCGAAAAGCTCACAGCCGAGACAAATGCCAAATTGAGCTTGGAAAACGCACATCGCATTTCGGGCCGTGATCTGCGCAGGGCGGAGACCGAGAAGATCGAGCTCAGCGCCAAGGAGGAGAAGGCAACGCGGGAGTTGCAGAGACTACAAGAGGAGATGTCCAAATTACGCCCGAGGGTGAAGGAGCTCGAGGACGAGTGTGCCAAGCTGCGCAAGGAGGCGGACATCGCCAAGGAGGACTCGGAGCTCAAGACAAGCCAGTACACCAATGCGCAGAACCTGCTAGGCAGCATGCGCGACCAGACACACGAGCTCAGCATCCAGCTCAAGGAGTCCCAGAGCCAAGCGGAGAGCCTGGAGGAGGAGATCTCGGAGTGTCGCAAGCTGCTCGGCGAACGCACAAGAGAAGCCGAGACCATGCGCCGCCTGCTCGCTGAGGCCGACGAGCGCGCCAACTCCAAATCGAGAGAAATGCACGAGCGCATCGAAGAGGCCGAGAAGGAGCGCGACCGCTTTGAGCACGAGATGCTGTCTTCTTCGCGGCGCGCGAATCGCCAGGCCGAAGAGCTCAAGCAGCGTATCAAGGAGCTTGAGAAGGAGAGCAAGACGCTCGCAGAGGAGAAGGACGAGCTCGAACACAAGGAGCGCGAGTGGCGCCGCAGGAGGGAGGAGCTCGAGGCGGTGGAGGCCAAGGCAGACGAGGAGGTCAACGAGATGCGGCGCACGGTGAACGACCTGCGCGCCACGCTCGATGCGTCAGAACAGCAGGTGCGCGATGCGGAGAAGGCCAGGAACGAGCTCCGCCGCAGCCTCGACGACTACAGGATCCGCCATGACAAGCTCGCCAAGGAGCTGAAGATCGTCCAGGGCAAGCTTGCCGCCACCGGCGTGAACAGTCCTGCGGCCGGCAGCAGAGGCAGCATGGAGAGCCAACGAAGCGGCGGCAATGGCGCTGCGGCTGGAGGAGGCGGTGGGGGTGGCGTGGATGCGGTGTATCTCAAGACGATCATGCTCCAGTTCCTGGAGCAGAAGGACAACAAGCTCAGGGCGCAGCTCGTGCCGGTGTTGGGGAAGCTGTTGAGGTTTGACAAGTGAGTTGTCCCCGGCCTTTGTTTTGTCGCCATGAGCCCCTCTCTCTCTCCCCCTCGGCTCGGTTGCCACTCCGAGCCTCGTTGCCGTGAGACTCGAGATGTCTTGCCGCATGAGGCGTGGAGGGTGGCAGACCGCGCGGGATCGAGCAAGGCTCACCCTTGGGGCCTGTGACGATGTCGGTTGGGCCATCTTGTGTTGCACGACCGTAGTGTAGTGATGCGTTGATCGGGTATGCTGTGCAACCAGTTGACTGCCAGCCGGAATAGGGGTCCGTTGACCTCACCCTATGATACAACCACACTTTGTCTCTTTTTCTCCCCCTCTCTCCCTCTTTATTAACCTGCCTATCACACATTGGGACATTGGCTAACAGACTTGCTTCTTTTGTTTTGTCTTAGGGCCGATGAGCAGAAATGGATGGCGGCTGTCCAACAGATCGGGGCGCGATGATCGCATGTCGCGAGGGGAGGAGGGTGTGGAGGTGGCGAGTATGTCTTCTTTACGACTTAGCCAGCATGTGGAAACGAAGGAATCAGCTGAATGCAAGAATTTCGATGTCCCATGCCAATTTTCTGTGTACACCAGCCCGCGTCTGCTTCTGAGCGCCAGCGTCACCTCGAGAGTTGCTGATGTCTGGCCACATTGTCTGGTACTGATGGAAATGATTAGATTACTGCAGATCGTCTGGAAACTCCCCCGGCCTATGGGAGGGCATCAGTCAAGAAGCGGAACTAACAGCGCGTTTCACTACAGGGACGATTGACCTTCATGTGGAAGGTGTACTTGGTTATGCGAGGGTTCACTGGTGCAGGGACCGAAAGGACGAAACGACACGTCACCACCACCAGACACAGACGGGGAGAAATACTGGTCTCGCGCCAGACATGCAGCTGCGGCATGCGGTGCTGATGTCTGGCCATCGAGAGCCACGCCGTCGATGGCGCATGTGCGGTGTGCGCGGCCTTCCCCCCAAGCGTTGGAAGGCCGTGACTACTGTCGTTGAAGTATGGTGGTGCGGTGTGACCTCTCCCCGTTGGCCAGATGTGGTGACAGAGAGAGCCACCCTCTGCTGCTTCCCTCCTCGGTGGCCTCTGTTGTTGTAAGTGGTGGAAGTGGAAGCACATCCATCTCTTGACTGGCCGTGGGCTCTTGGGTCTGCGCCTAAATGGGAAAACCTCGGCGTAGCGGTTGGACGCACGGTCAGATTGGCGCCGGGGCACGTCCTTCATGGCAGGCAGGGGGAGTGGCAATGAGCCGAAGGTTATTCTTCGGTCGTTCGGCGCGCGAAAGTTACTGTCGTCCGAGAAAACAACTTTGGGGTGCCTGGGTTGGGTTCACAAAAGGCTTGTGTACTTGGGCACCCGGAATGGCAGAGCCGATCTCCCAGGGTGGTTTCTGAGACGCCACCGCCATGGATTTGGGCGTCAAGAGTTCACGGACGCCGACTTGAAGATCTGGATGCCCATGGGCATGGGATTGATTTCCGCCTTGGGCAGGTCCAGGCGGTATGTGAAGTGCTTGCCTGCGTCGCCTCGTCTTGTTTATCAGGACAGAAACCTAAAACCAGATCCGCTCGTCTGGCCAGACTGGTCTGTTGATGGGTTATCGATCACCCGATTTGCTTTCTCCTCAAAATAAACATGGCGGTGGGTAAAAAGAGACAGTTCGTCTGTGGAGTCCCCAGTGGAGGCGGCTCGAGAGCGAGAACGAAGGTGGGGCCGAAGGCGGTGCCTGAGATGCCGATGAAGATATTCGCCACTTGTACGAGGAGGAGGGAGAAATGCCATCAATCCGAAAGGATAACTCGTCCGGCAGGCAGACAGTCACGCATCTTGCCAGGCAGTCGGTCCTGTTGGTCAATCCATTGGAGTTGGTCACTCGTGGTGTGTAGGTCAGCGCGGAAGGAATGCAGCCTTGAACGTTCACTCAGCCCTCCTGGGCGACTCCAACGGGACGGAGGGGGGGGGGGGCTGCTCCAGGGATCGTGGGCGAGCTTCACTGTTTGGGTGTGCATCGCTGTCGCGTGTGTGTGGGCAGAGTACGCAGGCGATCCTGCCAGTCTGCCTTTCTCAAGCCATGACTGTCTGGGCTGTCTGGGCTGTCTGGACATCTGGCACGAGCGCGAGCATATGCTCGGTGAGACCATATCGGGCTGGCCATTGAGGCTCGGCAGTGGCCCCCCCTGCTTCCGACCCCAAGCCCGAGTTTGACCATTACAGGAGGTCAATTAAGATGCGTACGCGACAGGTCGGTTGCATCGTCTGGCAAGGCGTTCGTTGGCGAGCTTGCGGCGGGGAGTCGGCGTGTTGACTGGCTGGGCGGTGATGTTTTGTGACCGTCTCCGTCTTGACCTGCAGGGTTTCTCTCTGCTGCGTACCGTGCTAATTCCACTGCTTGCCTTCCCAGCTGTTCGTTGTTCGCGGATACCTGAAGTATATTGGCGACAAACACATCGAATAAGGTTTGTAAAGTGGGCCTCGATGGGTCC
Source organism: Diaporthe citrichinensis (assembly GCA_014872995.1). Lineage (NCBI taxonomy): Eukaryota > Fungi > Ascomycota > Sordariomycetes > Diaporthales > Diaporthaceae > Diaporthe > Diaporthe citrichinensis. The sequence goes on along the minus strand of JADAZR010000046.1, from coordinate 66,107 downwards.
GTCCGTGCTACTCTTGGACCCATACATGCAACCATGAAAGTACGGTCGGTTCTTCCCAGCCCTGCCGGAGACTCGGGCAGGCACAATTCCTGCTGCTGAGGTGGCTCGACAGCTTCGGGTCTTCTGCACGCGATGGATGCACACGCACACGCACGCCTATATGTGTATGTGTATACGTAGTGTGACTATATGGATGGACTCGATGCGCGTCAACGGTTGTACTCGACACACTCGCACTGCGTCATCCACGGCAATATGCCACGCTGTTATCGACACAATGCGTGCTAAGTCTGTCCGACTTTATTTGACGTACATAGTGCATGACTGTGTATAGATGGCCACCACGGGCGCGCGCTTCCTTCGACGGAAATATGGCCCCAGAGGAAGCATTTCCACCCCTAGCTGTCTATACTAATAACTAGTAGCACAACAGCCAGCCCGGACCACTCTCAAGCTGGGCAGATAGCCTGCCGGGCCCGGTTCTGGCTGTCGAGGTTACATTCCCGATCGGTTGTCATCCTGGCTGTGTGAGTGGACAAGACAGGGGGCCTTGTGGCCCGTCGGCCGCCGGAGGACTTCCGCGTCGACCGACCGTCAATGGCACAGATCGCGAGTGCCTCGGACGCCCCTGCGGTTTCCCTGCGGCCCCCCTGCGGCGCAAAGTGCCCTGCAGTCGTGGCTGGCTGCTCCCACTGCAGGGCCGGGCAAGGTCCCCGCTGCTTGTCACGGCCTGCCTGCGTGGGAAGGGCGCATTGGCGGCTGGATGAGGGAAACCCGAGCCTGTTCGTGGGCGCATTCTAGGTTTGGACAACGGGATAAGCAGTGGTCTTTGCACACCGCCATCGCGATCTCCTCCTCTTCCGCTGCGATGCTGCAGTGCTGCACAGTCTGAACTCTGGACGGGCGACGCCGGACTGGAGCGCATCAGGCCTCAGTCTCGTGAAGACCTGGCTGACCTTTTTTCATATCTACCTTTTTCTTCCATGTCAAGCGAGTGTGTCGTCTTCCGCTAGCCCGGGATGTGCGCACCCCCACATCCAACCGCAGCGGCCACGGACGAAGAAAAGAGCCAGAGACAGAGCCAGACCGGCCCAAGACATGCACCCATTTGCAAGGAGCTGCAAGCGAGGAGGCATCGCGAGACCGACTCTGCCGTCCAGTAGCAGTGCTACCACCACCGCTACCCGCTACCAACGTCGTCAGCATCACATCTGCAGAGTTCTGCCTGCCTGCCGGAAAACGGGCCCTGGAACTGCCATGCCTGGCTAGAGCAGCCGGCGCTGGTGCAGGCTCCGAGCTGGTGTGACGGTCGGCCACCCTCCACCCCACCACCGGCTTCGATTCGATTTTGTTCGTCTGTGTGCACACATCTCTGTGACCAGAGGGCGCCAAAATCTCGTCCTCCCTCTTCAACCACCCCCTCCCCTCTTTTTCCAACCTACCCTGCCCCGGCTCAAACACTCCGCCGGCTCACCATCTGGGGCGCTAGATACAGTTATGACAGTGTTTCGTTTCTAGTCCACAGCCCGGTGCCGCGCAGGCATGACTGCAGCCAGCAGCCAGGGATTGCTCTGGTTCAGGCCCAGCAGTCCGGTATGGATGGATCACCGAGCGTGGCACAGGCCTCCCTCTCCGCTCGACTGTAATTCCGTACCTGCTCATCCATCCCGGCCGTGGCCGTGAGTGACACCCTCTTCGGAGGCGGCCAGTCTGCCACGAGCGTCGGGCATCGATAGCACCGGCAGACAGAGGACGGATGACGACGGCTTGATGGCATGTGTGATATGCTACGGTTCGATTCGATGCGGTGCGATGCCATGGGCTCGCTACATGGCCCCTGTGAGGTCGACCGTCGCCTCACACTGCCTCACTTGCATGGGCCCGCACCTGCATGCGCATACACTACATGAGCACGCCCAGCTGCTTGCTCTCGCCGTCTCTATGGGAGACTGACTGAACCCCATCCCATCACAACGACGCAGCCATGCAGCTTTCGGACGGGACGGACTCTCTTCGGGGCGACACGCCAGACTGATGTCCGCGCCATAGGCAGATCCCGGATCGAGCGGTATGTGGTCCATGTACGAAGGTACTTACTCACTGTAGTCTACCTGCATTTTCAGCACGAGATACTGTACAGCCCTGCCTCTCCTTTGTAGTCCCGGGTTCTGCCTCCTTGCCGCGCACCATGCGAGCAAGTGCAGCATAGCATATCATGGCATACCATAGCCTGCTGCCACTCACTTCACCGATCCTCGAGCAGTCGCCGGTGCCACCAAAAGTGACCACTTCTGAAGGATCAGCTGCTGTTGGCCGCTCTACGAACTTAATTTTAGACAGCAGGGCCCGCTCCCGGTCGTCACCGTTCGTGCCTCCTCCTCACGATGCCCGACCACTGACTGGCTTCACAAATACCCCTTGGTGCCCACACTCTGTTCGGTCGTGCCTCTGCCCACATGTTGTTTCTCTTATAAGTATACACACACATTCCCGGCTAAAGACCAACCGCACCACCACCAGCAGCACAACACACGCCAACCAGGCTCTTGAGCACGTTCTACCCTGTCTCCGCACTCCTCCTCCCTTGAAGCATGGGGAGTTTGTTCATCAACGACGACGGCCTCCACCACACGGCCGTGCTGGGCCACATATCACAGCCGACTCCTCATGACCCGTATCGATACCAGCACGGCTTCGGCAACCATCATGCGTCAGAAGCATTCGCTGGCGCCCTGCCCAGGAACGGCACCAACCTGCCACAGAAGCACCCATATGGCCTCTATGCCGAGCACCTCAACGGCACGTCCTTCATATCGACACGCGAGTCCGTACTAAATGCGTAAGTCATCACAATTAAGTGCCCTTACCAGACCTCATATGTGCAGGCTTTGCGCCTCAGCCCTATTTATTTATTCATCGACACGGCGTTGACGTGCATATCTTGAACCCAACCAGGTGGATGTACCGAGTCAGGCCCTCCGTGGCCCATCGCCCGTTGCGACCTTGCCAGATCTCCGCAGAGGTAATTTGCTTCTTTTGCTACCGGGTTCCGAGACGTCGAATTGAGCTTTGGCCGCTTACCAGTTCCTGCAAAGGTCGAGTCGTGCTTTCTCCCCCTGAACCCCAACGTCGACTTCACACCACTCACCCACACATGGGGTCCTCTACGACAGCCCGTCCCGGCTGATGGCACTACCAATGCCGCCGTCCAGAGGCCTGTGAATTTCGTCGAGAGCCTTCGCACCCTCTGTGGCCATGGCGACCCCACCCTCAAGGAAGGCCTCGCCGTCCACACCTTTGCCTTTGACGCGGACATGAACCGGCAGGCATTCGTCAGTAACGATGGAGAGCTCCTTATCGTCCCTACCCGCGGCATCCTCGACATCCAGACGGAGCTCGGCCACCTCCGCGTGCCACCTGGCTCCATAGCCGTCGTCCCACCCGGCTTCCGCTTCTCCGTCAACATTGCGAGTTTCCCGGAAAAGGCCGGGGCGTCCGGCTACATCCTCGAGGCCTTTGGGGCGCACTTCAAACTCCCTGAGCTGGGACCACTGGGTGCGAACGGGCTGGCTCATGTCCGCGACTTTCAGTATCCCGTGGCCAGCTTTGACGTCGACTTTGACCCGCTGCCGGTGACACCAGAGGACAGCCAATCATTCTTCGGCATGGCGTCCCCGTCCGACTGGCGCATCATCACAAAGCTTGCCGGCAGGTTCTACCAATATACCCAACCACACACGCCCTTTGACGTTGTTGCCTGGCATGGCCGGTATAGCCCCTACAAGTACGACCTGTCCCACTTCACCCACCTCACCGCCAACACGGACCAGCTTGACCCGACGGCCTACACCGTCCTCACCGCGCCCTCCAAGTGGCCGGGCGTGAGCCTCGTCGAGTTCTGCGTCTTTGGCGAGAAGTACGCCGTGGCGAGGGACACGCTCCGGATCCCGTACCACCACCGCACCATGGCCACGGAGCTGGTGGGCATCATCAAGGGCAAGTACGGCGGCAGCGTGAGGAGGCTCGAGGCGGGCGGCCTGAGCTTTGAGCAGGGCTACATGCCGCACGGTGAGAGCTACGACTGCTGGAGGCGCGAGTCCGAGCGGGAGCTCAGGGCGGAGCTCGGCGGGAGGGACTTCTTGGGGTTCATGTTCCATGCGTCCTCGCACGTCGGGCTCACCAAGTGGGCCACGGAGCGGCATCCTGATATTCGACGTGAGTTCTCATCCCTGCCCACCCCTTTTCACTCTCAGGCATCATCTTTGGCCCCCAAACCCCTTTCCTATACATCACACGTCGCTGACAGCATGTCTCAGTGGAAGAACCTGGCTTTTGGGACAACCTCCGGGCACCCTTTGCCGACAAGCTGAACCAGGCCAGCCAGACGCTAGAAAAGATGAAGGCGGCAAATGACGCTGCCATCCATGCTGAGCTGACAGCGCTGGCGTTTGAGGTCATGGCGAACCGGAGGAGGCTCAGCGTCAGGAGTGTCACGGACGATGAGGATGACCACAACACGCAGACTTTTCCCTTTTGAGAGACGGCATATATGCACATATGCCTTAATTGACCGCGATGCTGATACAAGGAAAGAATGGGTTCGGGGTGGTTTAATTGTTTTACCGCAAGGCGCCAGATTGTGCTTCATGTCCTCCCGGGCTTTCCTATCCAAAAAGCCCTGATAATTTAATTCAAATTTCAAAGCCTGCAATGAACCCCAATCTCGTGACACAGTGATACAGGGGCCTTGGGTATGTGCAGAAATGTATGTCTTACTCACTTCCTCCTGTCGGCACAAGGGCGGGGTTGAGTGTTTCCGTCCCATTCCTTATCCGCCTGAGAATACATACTTTCGCTGGCGCCCACTGCGTTAAAGTACAGTCACTGCCAGTATGGCTCTGCTGTGCCCAACACCAATATGATTTCTACAACTGCATGCCAGTAAGTGGTTCAAAGTCTTCTCTGTGGCCTTGGAAGACGCAAGTACATTGCTCAATGCCATGGCCAGCTCGGTCGACCATGGTCCCAGAGGCATTCCTTGGAATTTATTTACTTGAAAGTATTGCGGCAAAACTCCACTACAGATGAGATCTCAGGCACTTCATATGAGACTCGAGGCTCACCGAACCTGACCCCTCCGTTTTGATTAAGTCTATCGATCTAAATGCTCTATAAAAATTACTCTAAGCTCTTTTCCTGCAGAGGTTCGCTTAAGCCTTTGAGACCTCCCTCCACGTCTTTCCCTGCTCCAGCGCAACCAGGCTCAGCGCAGTGTCCCGGATGCACTTGTCCAGCGGCGTAAAGCTCATGCCAAGCTCCTTGCCCGTCTTGGAGTTGTCGAGCTTGTAGAACTCGGCGCGCGCCGTGAGCTCCGGCTCGGGGATCCTGTCCTTGCGGTCGGGCAGCGTCTCCCGCAGCACCCTGCACACGTCGATGTTCTCGAAGTTGCCGCTCGTGATGAAGTACCGCCCGCTCTCGGCACGCTCGTAGGCGCGGAAGTGGGCCTCGCCCACGTCGCGCACGTCGGCGAAGGCGGGGAACGAGGTGGCGCCGGGTTCCTTGGAGCTCCCGTCCATGAAGCGGTAGACGTCGGCGATGCTGGTGTTGAGGCTCCTGATGTCGGCGTCGTGCTCCACGGGGCCGTACACCATGGGCGGGCAGACGGTCGAGACGGTGAAGTTGGGCTTCTTCTCCTCGACAAAGTCCCACGCCGCCTTCTCGGCGAACTTCTTGGAGCCGCAGTACGCGATCGGGCCGGGGCCGGCCTTGGCCTCCTCGTAGGTCACGGGGTTCCAGTCCTTCTCGGTGTAGGTGTAGCCTGGCCGGTAACCCTGCGTGGGGTCGATGATGGAGGCGAAAGATGAGGTGACCACGACGCGCTTGACCTGGGGCGCGTGGGCGGCAACGGCCTCGAGGACGCGGGTGGTTCCCTTGACGGCAGGGTCGAGGAGGTCCTTCTCGTTGTCCTTGACGTCAAAGACGAAGGGGGAGGCCGTGTGTATCACGCCGGCCACACCCTTGACGGCCTCGTCAAATGCGTTGGCAGCGGTGATGTCGGGGACGATCACGGTGGTGAGCGCGTCGCCGGCGTCAGGGAAGGCCTTGTAAATCTTCTTGGCCGAGCTTTCGCTGCGGGCCTGGCCCCGGACTTGGTAGCCATTTTGGAGGAAGAGCTTGATAACATGTGTTCCGACGAAAGAGGTTGCGCCGGTGACGAGGATGACCCCCTTTTGCGCGCCGTTAGTCTGGCCGGCCATTCTGTAGATTAAATTATTGGAGTATTTGAGATATTAAGGATGAGGTTTTGTTTCCACGTCTGATGCTGTCCGGGTCACTCAAGGGCTTTGTACGCATTTCCATCGTCCGCCATACGTGTTCAACTTCATTTATATCTCATCGGATGATACTTGCGCCGGTGGGCCTTTAACGTCACACCGTCAACATTTGTCAGCCGTCTGCTTGAAAAAGATTGCCTCATTCAGCATGGTTATGGACGCAGAGGTGGTCCATGAACCCATCTTTTCAGGGTGTGGTGGGTCATCGGCCGGTATTTCGGCGTTAACGTCATGGATACCCAAGTCATGATAATAAAACTCACCCAGATAAGCCGGTCATGAAGTCCACTCGCGACGCGAGCGTGCACCGCGAAGTTCTCTCATTCGTCCAATCGATAAGTATGAGCTAGTGGCAACATATCGTAGTCTACGTACAGGCTGGCTTGTGTGCCAAAGGCTTGTGGATAATGACCGATAAGCATGGGAAAGGACACAGGAGAGTTCACACCTGCAAAAAGATGTGTATTAAACAATCAGATCCAATACGCTATCCTTTTCATTTTTTGTTTTCGTTCAGAGACGTACTTTCTACACAGAAATGTGTTGCCTGATCAAAATCAAGTCTTCCTGGAATTGCAAGCGTTGTGCAAATTACAAGCTTGTCGCCAGATTATAGTTCAGATCAAAATTACAGGATGGAGAAGGTCCGAAGACAAAGGCGTCACTAGGGAAAAAAATAAAAAAAATAAAAAGAAAAGGGGAAGGGGGGAATGTGAATCATGATCTGTTTGCAAGTGAGTGAAGTTTACGAGTTGTGCGTATCGGTCATAACATCGGACTTAGCAAAGCTTCGTGTCAGCAGCAGCCAGGATATACTCTGGTGTCGCTAACATTATAGGAAGAACGTAATTACTGGGTGAGAAGGGCACCACTGGGTTCAAAAATGGGAGTAGAGGATTTGAAGCAAGGCCGGCTGAGAAGCCCAATTAGTATTACTATGTGTAGATGATGTTAGAATCGCTAATCATCCAATCCAATGCTCAATCATGCCCTGAAAACTCCTAGAAAATGCGCTCCCTTCCTGGTTCGCCAGCGTTCTCAATGCAGTAAAAGGTCGTTGCTCCTTGATCTCGTCCTCAGAAAACCAGGACCCATGTAAACCATACGGCACCCGTTGCGGAAGCTTCACTCTTGCAACGACGTCCTTCATGGATTTGGCGTCGATAATCCACAGCTCGCTGATTGCGTCCTCGTCGCATTCACCATCCGGGCCCAGCTGGCTCTCGTCGAACACGTACGTCAACAGCCACCCGTCGTCCTCGCTCTTCCGCTCACTTTCCCTCCGAGGAACGAAGCGGGGCTCCTGCGCAAACCATCCATCGGGCATCTTGAACAGCTTGATGGGATCGTTGGGGTCACAGCTCTCTTTGATCTCGGCGACAGTGCGGGTGTCCACGCAGCCCCTTATAGGCTGTGGGGGTTGCTGGACACCACGCTCGATGAGTGTTTTTACGTCGATCTTTGCGAGGTAGTCGATCTTGGCAGCTTTACCCAAGGCGACTGTGTACGATGCAGAGCCCGTTGAGCACCCATACACATAACGTGCCTCGCTCATGGAGTGATTTGGAGATAGAGTGGGAAACTCGAACGAAATGGCAGACAATGCCCACTGGTGCCGGATGCGATGGCCAGGTACGTCCGTGCCATCATTGGCGGACAAGGGGAAGTTGTAATAATACAGCCTACACTGCTCCTCTTCTGCATACTCTGGCGGAACGGGTTTGACATCTGGCGTGGGCAGGTTTCCCGCGCTGAATACCAGCGACGCGGATGTCAGCCTGCAAGCCAGCAGGTTAACAGATGTCTGCTGTAAATTGGTACCATTCATCTCTCCAGTGTGCGTGACGGTATCCCAGCAGTTTGCCGTGTGGAAGATGACACACGGGTTCGTCTCAAACCATTGTACGAGATCAGGTCGGTATCGCGGGAAGACGCCGTAGCGTGCTTTACCCCGTGAGTCATACGACAGCACAGGAACGCCTCGCGCGAGGTTGCTCGGGTCGAGTGTAAGGGGGAGGTCGAGGATGACCGTGTGGTTTCTAGAGGCGCCGAAGTCGTGCATCATCTTTGGTGCCTTGACTCCGGGTACAGGCACCGAGAGCCGAGGGGCGCTTGAAGGTAGCTGTGATTTCGGCAGCTTAGACCCTGACGGTGGGACGATGGAGTAGTAGCAAAATGGTTTGATAAATACGGCGTGAAACGCGATGAGCTCCTTTGTCACGGGGTCGACTCGTGGGTGGGCTGTTGTCCATTCCTTCATGAACGAGAGGGCGCCGTTCCCGCCAAACCCCCCTCTGTTGTCCATGTCTTGGTGCCTGGGCTCATTCTCGGCGCTGCGGCCGCTGAACCATCCAATCGTTTCCAGTCCTGGCAGAGCGAACCTCAGTGGCGGGCCACTCTCGCAAAGGGCCAGTGCGCGGCCGTCGTGGTACATGACCGAGGTGTTGGCGACGCTGATCTTTCTGATGGGGTACCTGACTCTCGACAGATGCGACATGAGGACCAGAATCATGGTTCTGAGGATGGCCCACAGAATTGTGAAGATCCCCAAGGCTGGATTCACCAGCGTTGCGATGCTGGGAAGAACGGGTCGGCTCAGGATTCGGTCATGCTCGCCAGCGGGTCCAGCTCTTCGCCTGGCGTAGGCATACACGTCTGTGAGCAGGAATTGGTTGACAAACTCTGGTTGTATCGTGGTACCCTTCTCTCCAATCCTTCGAAACAGCACGCCACTTAGCATCCCGTCGCCGTCAAACCAGTGAGCATCCCGGCCGAGATCGTCGTTCGTGACGGGGTTGCCGCCATTTCGAACGTACTGCCCGCCACCCAAGTCAAGGGGGACAGAGCCCGAGTATGTACATGGCGTCAGTGAAGTTGTCTTGTTGATTGGTGCAAAGTTCCCTGATAAATATCTATAGAGGAAAGATCAGTACTGAACCACACCCATCATGTGTGGCCTTCATACAACTTCGCGTGGGTGTTCCGTTGTAAATGGCAGGTGAATCTACTTACGGGTGCCTCCTGTTGCTTTCAGTCGGCAGTAAAAGATGCTCTGCTTCTGGATCCATTATTCCCTGGGCTGCTCTGGGGAATTCTTATTGTCGAGGGCTGCACAACGCAGGCCTGCTGCGCGTGAAGCTGTCGGAGGGGTGTGCAACCTCGCTTATGATGGGTGACCGTGGCCGACAACAACGATGCTCGCGACAGGGGACGAGCTTATGACTGAGCGGTTCGTTCACGATGATTTGAGACAGTGTCGAGATCAGAATCTCTAGCATCCTGATCTAGAACTCGGGAACTCAACTCACCATGCCAACGCTCACGGCATTCGCCGCTTCCATCCACGATGCATGCACCTTGACATAATATTGGACAACCAATGACCTCATGCCGGTGTACGTCGTCGACTAGTCCAGATGCCTCCTAGGCCAATTGGCCTTCGTAGTGGATACTACCCAAGCGTCTCGGCAGCCCGGGCGGCTTTTAGCATCTTATAGCACCGTATTATACATGTACATGAGACCGGTGTGCCCAACGTCTGTCTGTCTTAGCGTCACGACTCTGTTCCCACCCAGTACCACAAGAATGTGACATGAATTATTCGATCCTTACACTTCAATATCGATATGTACCTCGATATCCCTTCACCATGCCCACTCAGGATGGGTGTCATTACTGGCTACATGATAATTCCTGCCAATTTGTGGTCCCCGTCCTGTTGTGACCTCGGCAGAAGTAAACATACGCTACGTAGTAAAGAGAACCCAAACCCCAAGACGAACGAGGGGTATTGCCGCAAATCTCAGTGCGATCAGACTGCCCAGACGTTGAAACACGACCAGCAAGACCTCGACTTGGGGTTTCACTTCTTTCGGTCAACAGTCGAGCTGGAGTTTGTCGTCCGGGCGATGAACTGAGGTCAGGTGAGCCGCAGATTGGATGACGCACAAGACATGCCTATGTGCCGCGGAGACGCGGAGACACGCGCGGTGTCGGTCTCGGGGGGTAGCAGCAACGGTCTCCTTGCTCCGGGTTCAGGGCTCAAGGAGCTCCAAGTCCCCCCCTCGCGACCAGGATCCAAGCTCGAGCGAATGCGGCCTGGGCCTGCAGGCTCGATGGCTCGATGGTCCTCGCTGGCGACCGATCCGCCGCAGATCGACGTGTTGGTTGACTTTTGTCTCGCTGACTGCGGTCGGAATAAGCTTCTGAATCTCCAACGGATTCTCTTGGCCGTGGCCCGTCTCCACAGACCCGCCCTACCGCTGCGAGATGTCCACGGCGGATACTGCAGCAGGTGACTGGTGTGCAGATCTTGTTTGCTCCGGAGGATCTTGTCAAGGCCGTCTGATGCTACATGCTCCGCAAAACACCGTGGTATTCTTCACATTGCAGCAATTTCTCGACTAATCCCGTCTCGTCTTGTCACAGGCCCGACATAGCTTTCACGCGCGTTATCCGATATCGTTGCCCCACGAAATTGAGATCTCACTAGGGCGTCAAGACATTCTCATGATCGAGAGCTTTCTCCGGACCCACCCAAGACCTCAATTGGGTGACTCAGAAGAGTACCAGAGCGGCGGAACAGGCGCGCTTGGGGCTCGTTTTGGCCGCCACTTATTCCCGAGAGCCACGCTATTTGGCGACCAAGAAGTCATGATATCATCATCAACAACAGCACTTTTGACGTTCCACTGACGTGAGGGACACGCGGGCCCTTATGTGTACGTATGTGACGAGTCCTGCAATTTTAAACAAGACCAGACAAACCAAACACACAAGTCTTTTTGCCAAGTTCTTGCTGAGTGGGCTGGGAGGCAGGCAGGGTGTCCCGGAGTTTAACCTCCTCTACAGCCCTGGCGTGTGAGACAGGGAGATTGTTTCCATGTACCGTAGCGGCGAAGATCATATTGCTAGGCCCCTCTCACCCCGGACTTGTATCGTCTGGGAACATCCGGTGAAGTCTCGAAGAAAGCTTCCTGTGACCAGGTCAGCGTCCATCCCAACATTGGCGTTTTGAGCGCCATTCCAGTGCTACTCTTTCATATAATAGACTCTGAACCACATGCATGGCAGACAGCAGACGAATCACAGGCGATGGCCTTGAACTCTTCCATCCTGGAGGTCCTTGCTGATCCGTCTCTTGATGTTTCAAGACCACCAGTTCAGGAGGTGAGCATATGCACCCGTGGACACAATACCACATAGACTAGGAACGCAGTACACGTTGACGCGCGACTCAGAACACCAACTCAGAGCTGCAGGTCTGGATGATTGGACAATTAGCTCTCGCGGCTTCGGCCTCAGTGGCACATCAACAGTAGTGGTAATACATCTCTGTCGGCTGGCTAGTGCGGTCCACGTCCACGACCCGGTCACTGGTTCACTCGTTCTTCTGTTCAATATACCTGCCAAGACGTCATGGAGCATCCGAGCGACCCGCCCTTCGCGTGCAACTCGCTAAGGAGGAGTGGTAATTGAGCGGTAATTGAGCGGTCACACCTCATGTACTCGATAGGTCATGGAGACAGTCCCCATGGAGTCTCATGGATGATCTCATGACGCCCTACGAGCTACCCTGAAGCCACCGCCCCTCCTCCCTGAGATTCAAATACCCTTCCTTGCCCCCCTCTCCTCCCCTGAGACATCACCAGCATCAGCATGCTTCTGCTTTGATACCCCAAAACTTAGAAAGATATCTGTGATATCAGTGTTATTACCGTACTCGAACCAGTTCACCTCAAAATTTTTGCCAACATAGCGCCAACCATTCACCATAACCAGTCTCGATCACACTTACATCCCTCATAATGGCTGGGAATCAGGCGATCAACGTTAACAGCGCCGTGGCGACACACGGTGCTCTCGCCATTTCTGTTCGCGGCTCAGATTGGTACTTCACCGTGTGCGCCGTCATGGGCGCTTCAACCCTCGCCTTCATGGGCCTTGCCTTCACTAAGCCGCAAAGCCACCGCCTGTTCCACTACATCACCGCCGGAATCACTGCTGTCGCCTGTATTGCCTACTGGTCCATGGCCTCTGACCTCGGCCAGGCCCCCATCCAGGCCGAGTTCGTGAGGCCAGGCCGCGCTGCCGTTGCCGCCGCAGGGACCCGAGAGATGTTCTACGTCCGCTACATCGACTGGTTCGTGACAACACCACTGCTCCTGACGGACCTCCTCTTGACCGCCGGACTCCCCTGGCCGACCATCCTGGTCACAATTCTCGCGGACGAGATCATGATCGTCTGCGGGCTGGTCGGCGCCCTGACCCAGACGACCTACAAGTGGGGCTACTTCGCCTTCGGCACGGCCGCCCTCTTCTTCGTCGCCTACGAGCTTGCCATCGACGGCCGCCGCCACGCAAACGCCCACGGGGGGTCCGTCAAGAGCACCTTCATGCAGTGCGGCGTGCTGACCCTCTTCCTGTGGTTCCTGTACCCGATCGCCTGGGGCCTGTCCGAGGGCGGTAACGTCATCCACCCCGACTCCGAGGCTATCTTTTACGGTATCCTCGACATCTTCGCAAAGCCCGTCTTCGGCTTCTTGCTCATCTTCGGCCACAACAAGATCGACCCCGCCCAGCTTGGCCTCACCATGCACGAGCCCGGCCAGCGCAGGAGCGAAAAGGGTCTTGTGCACCCTGAGGGTCCCGCGACCACGGGTAACAACGGGACCACTGCCAATGTTTAAGCATTGGCTCTGGACAGTGAACTTTGCATCAATGAGAAGTCCAGTTCGGGGGAGGCGGGGTCATCAGCTGGTCACTCGTGGAATGGTGCGATCGGGGAGAGATGGGGAAGGATCGTAATGAGATAATGGTGAATAATGGTAATTGGAGTCGAATTCCTTAGGTTTAATACCATTGTGCGGGTGTCGCCTATTGCATAGGCAGTATGTCACCAAGTTTGATTTTGGTCGTCGTTGGGGGACGGAGATACCCTAGTACTGTCATTATACGAGAAACAAGTCACAAGTATTTCAAATCACGGACCTAGCTCAAAAATCTCGAGTCTTGACGTACAACTACTGTTGAGGTGTTTTGTGATTTGTGTCTGGCTCCTATTGAAAAAGTATTACGAAATAGGTCTCAAATGTCACTGCAAAATAATTTGATAGGTATTATTGAAGTCATGGCGGGGTTATAGTTCATACGTTATCTTGCAGTCGGGCCAAGTTCTCCCTTGGTGTACGGTCCAGGAATATACTCCTTCTAGCTGCAGCGAAATCGCATTTGATATCAACGCTGCGGTTCCACAATTGGTGGCATGTCATGGTCGCCGTCATTGACAGACATTTGAATTGTCCACTCGGACACACAGCCCAAAAAGAACCCAAAAAGTTCCTTGTCGCCTGGTTCATAGCTGGACAGTTTATTGCGCTGTCCTCAAGTGCTCAACAGGAATTCTTACCAAGAACATGTTCCTCAAGATGAGCTTCGATCCTTCTCCAATGGCCCCTCTGCAAATAACCCGAGAGCCAGTAATTCCCACTTGTATCCCTCCCCATGATAGGGAATGCATTTGGAAGCTTCAGGCCAAATTGGTTGTTCTGCACATATGTCGGACTCACTGGCCTCCCCGCGACCTCGGCTCCGACAGCAGCGGCCGAAAAGTCTATGTCGAACAATTTGGCTCGCGTCCAGTTGGAGAATGTGATCAATTCCATCGTCCAGTTTCCAAACATAGGAGGCATCTTACCCCACGACTTTCGCCACATGTACAAGAATGCCTCTGCTTGGGGCCGAGTGCGTTGTGTGTCGAGCGCTGTCCGGACTGTTAGCATCTGGAGTCAGCTATCAAATCGCCAAGAGAAAATATTACGACAAGCAGCTATTTGTTCTCGAAACAGTTGAGCGTATACGTGGAAGCTCCTTACTGGCAAGTGCTGTGCGGTACAACGGCTGCTGGAGGATGTCGCCCGCCGTCAGGATGACGTTAAAAAACGCAACGAGGTTCGACACGTATATGCTGTTAGAACTCGGCGCTGGCTGCGTTCCCTGAATGCCATCGGAGTCCATTTGCGAGTCGAAGAGTATCTTGCGAAGCGAATATGCACTGTTGAGCACAATGGTCTTGTTCGGATTGTGAGGAACGACTTCAGCGGCGAGCAACAGCCTAGTCCACCACGCGCATAGAACATCGCCATCGGAGAGGAAAGGGGGCGGCTCATCACCCGCGCGGTCGACCGCAGAGTCAAGGATGGCTTCTTTATGGAGCCTGGCCATCGTAGATGCTGGCACGCAAACCATTCTGTTCTCAAGGCCGGTGAAAAAGCTCGTCGCATTACGCAGCATCCACCCCGCAAGACCGGCGATCGACATGTGGTTGCTGGCCAGCACATGCTTGACCGTTGGTTTCGTACCAACGTCAGAGAGGGGGTCGTTGGAAAGCTCGTGTGCATTCTCCCCAGCGAGGAACGGGCGTTCGATTTCTGAGGCACGGCCTTGAAGAGCCATGATCCATGCATCGAGAAAGGGAGCCATACTCATCCCGTCCATGAGCGTGTGCGGGAAGTACACGGTGACGATCGTCTTGTCGAGGAAGGAGACGATATGTAATCCAATTTGCGGTATGTCACCCGTCAGATAATCACTCATCTTCGTCGGGACACCATCCGGGCGGAAGAGGTCCTCGAGTGTGTCTGGGTCAACAACAACGGACGGTCTGTCAGTGGCCGGCTCCGGAATGTGGAAGGCAGTGGGGTGTTGAGCTGCTGTAGTGGCATAGGCGACATGGCTGTAAGAGATCACCTGGTAGCTCTCATTTTTGTCTGTGGCCTCCGGGAAATGATATTCAAGATTGCCATTCGCCTGATGCTTATCAGTATTCTGTGTTGAATCTAGACCGCGCAAAGCTTTACATTTTTTCGGATGCGTGCTCCAAATTTCTTCCACCCTTCACGGCTGACCAGCAACTCGAGGCCGCTTCTTAGTTTTTCTGGGTCTAAAACGCTGTCGAACACGAACATGTAGTAGAGTATAAATGCCCTCCAGAGAGGAGTATCGTCGAAGTAACGCAGGGGGTAGACATTTTGCTTCGACATTCTTGCCAGAACTCCAGGATAATTGGGGAGAATGCTTCCACAAAGGCCATGTGCGGTGGCGCCACAATTTACCTCCCAAACCAATATGGCCGCCATTTCAAGTGACACCATTTGCTTGTCAGATCATGACCTATTCTGGCTGCTGACCTTGATAGCGTCAGCAGCCAAAGCCTATCAACGGCTTAATACAGGCAAGATGTGGAGCTGTCTATCCAATAGTCCTCAAGCAAGGCCCTGGGCACTGTAATCCTTTAGTTTCTCTTGGCCCAAGTCCACCTTCGCGCCGTGGTGTGCCACACGCGGATGAATCAACTGCCAGGGGGACAGATTAGCCTGGGGCTAACCAAGCATCATGAACTTGATAGCTGCCGGTTGAGTTCTTGATACGTCATATCGTTCAGATAGATTTAGTGGAACGGACATCTTACAGTATCTTCCCTACGGCTGAAATAAGACACGCACTCGTTGAGAAGTCCCGATGGAAGTACTAAGGGAGTTCAAGAACAAGATAAAGTTGGATCTTAACAAGATTAATAATACTACCTTTTATCATTGGTTCTTCTAGTATTTGGCTCCAAGCTGTTCTTCCTTGGCAATCTGCTCCTTGTCAATGACAATGACCGCTTTACCTTGTATCTTTCCACCATGAACCATGTCGATCAATTTGTCGATTTGGTCCAGGCCGTAGAAGATGTTAGTTTTGACCTTGACGCCGGTTTCTGCAATGAAGCGAACCTAGATTCTTGTCAGGGAGACTTTTCCCTTTCCGCTAGTAAATGGAAAGAAACAATGGTGATTCTTGAAGGACACTGGTCGCCGTACTTGCCTCAAGTGGCGCCCACCAAATCAAAGAGGAACTGTTGAAATTACTGACCATGGCATTGCTCTCCCCCGGAGAGCTGACTACGCTTCCTTTGACCGTGACATCCCGGAAGACGAACTGGCTGAAAGGGATTACGACATCCTTTGGCTGAGCGATTTGGACCATAGTCCCGTGTCTCTTGGTGATTGCACAGCCCAGCGCCGCCGCCGTGGAAGCATCGGAGAGAGTGACGGTGGCGTCGACGCCCAGATTCCCGGGGTTTGCATCGCGCGTAGCTTCGTGAACCTCCCCCACTACCGCCGCCTCTCCCTTTCTTGCATCGATGACGACGTCGGCGCCGAGAGCCTTAGAAACCTGTAGTCCGTCGTCCCTCGCATCAATACCTATGACTTTCAGACCTTTCCTTTTCGCAAATTGCACCCCAAGATGTCCCAAGCCCCCTCCACTCCCCACAATTGCGAGCCACTGTCCCTCCTTGAGGCCTGCCTGCTCAACACCCCTCCATACTGTCCTCCCGGCACAGGCCAGTGGAGCAGCACTCAGGAGAGAGATCTCGTTGGGAAGTTTGGTGCTAGTGCGCGCATCGCAGACGGCATACTCGGCGAAGAACCCATCGCGATGGACGCCACAATGGCCTTCGACGCTCTCGCAGTACTGTCTCCAGCCCTCGTTCGGGCCAGTGCATTCAGGACATTTGCCGCATGGACGGAAAGGTAGGCCGCACATGACGCGGTCGCCTGGTTTCAGTTCTGAGGACGAGCCGGCAGCTACCACAGTGCCCGCGCCCTCATGAGAACCGATTACAGGGAGGGCAGTGCCGAAAATCCCAGACTGTATCATGCTGTCCGTGTGACAGTACGACGCCACGGCAACCTTGACGAGGAGGTCGTAGGGCCCGAGGCTGGAAGGGTTTGGGGCCCGGACCTTGTTGACCTGGTAGGGTTTGTTATACTCGACGACCTTGCGTTGCGTGTTAGTCCTGTGAGCTGGTGTGGGAAATGATCTCGTCACTTGCCTGGATGGCCATCATTTCTTCAGGTACGCGTGCATCCATGGCGGTGTTTCGTAATGTCTCAAGGTGATTGCTTTCAAATTTCCCTTTGATCACAAGGTTGCGAAGAAAGACCGATGGGTGTACCGGTATGGATTCAGTCGACGTCAAAGCGGGACACCGAGCCTTGGCTCCAGCGGACAAGCCGGATAATTGATGATACAGCAAGTGTGGGGGAAGGCATAAAAGCGGTGCGGACCGCAGTATTTTGAGACGGGTTTAAATCGAGGCTCGGCTTGCCGAAGGTCACCTAATATCTGTCTGGTGAGGGGATCTTCATGACGTAGTCGGCCACATCGGCGATAAGGACAAAGATCATAAACTTCCGTCAAAGACCGAACGATGGAGTAGGGGCGGATAGAATTCTGGCGATTAACACCGGTGAAGTCAGGGAAATCATAACTATCTTGCTACCCTCGGTACCAAGACCACGGTGCAAGCCATGTGTAGGATGCATGCTCGGATGGCCGCCTTGAAAAGTAGAGCGCCCGAACCTAGCCCAAAGTATGTGGACGGGAAATATACCTGGGCGGCAACAACACCAAATTTGGATTTGGCGTGTAGTCAAAGGGAAGGAAACATTGCACTTTCACCTGCACGCCGATGATTTTCGAAGGAGATGTTAACGAGGCATTTCATCCGTCCAGAGCTTTTTCTACGAAAATTTAGGCAAGAGCAGGGCTGAGCGTCGCCACAACACTGCGGCGGATAAGAAAGCGCAGGCCAGAGACAAGACGCAGCGGTATATGCGTTCCCACATGGAATTGACAGAGCAAAGAAAGGCAACCCACATTGGCATTCTCCATATAGTTCTCCTTCATCCCCGGCTTGCCACGTCCTCGTGGACAAGCAAACGTCGTTCAGCCGGTTCATGCACAGAGACACAGAGATACCGTCTCTGACTAGGTCCTCGGGCGCAGACCGTTAAACTGTCAGAATTGGGAGTAGTCGGGACTATTAATACTGTAACGAGATGTCAGGAACCCTTCCTCAAGTCGATAAAACACTCACAGCCTCCTACGGTGGGCGGCTACTGGCGCGAGGATTAAGCGAGGATTCAGTCGGCCGAAAATAGAGCTTGGTCATGCACATTGTACAGTGCGTGCAAAAGACTGACTCTTATATCCAGGCTCGAAGCTGAACGCTGCCGGTTTACCGAGAGTCCTGACATTCTTGAGCAGGTTCGTCACAGCTTATCGTCCTGTCGTCGCAAGTTCATGGGATGGGCTAAACCTGATGATCTCCCGCTGCTGATCACAGATTTGCGGAACTGGGGACTGCGAATGGAATCCGAACGGAACCTGTCCATACTGTGCCTTGTAGGCGCATTGCCGGTCCTCTTTTTCTGCGAGTCAGCCAGTCGTAATTCGACCTCACCGGTGCACTAGTCGGGTCCACAGCAGAGGGTGGAGTGCTGCCGTTGGCACATTTCGTCTGCTTTCCGCTGCTCCCGGAGATTGAGAACCGATAGATTGGGTCAAGAGATCCCAGATCCAGAAGCAGCCCCGCGGGCATCCCTTACTTTGTCTCGCGATATCTGGGCCACTTCACCTTAACTGGCCTGCACTCCACCCGCGATGCTGGCTGCCCGCATGCATCACATGGTTGACGGAATGCGCCGCGTCAGTGACAAGACGGACATTTCCCGTATAACAAGTCGACGAAACCCAAACCATACAATCGCTTGCCTTCGTCTTTAGTCCCAGCCTTCAACCCATCCACTCCAACTGGCCATACTCGTGGTCGGCTCGGAGCCTGTGCTGTCTGTCGTTCCCAACATTCATTCCTTCACGTCACTCTTTTTCACAGTACTTTGCGAGTTGCCTATATCAATATTTATATCATAATGCTGTCTCACACCCTCTTGGCACTTGGCCCCGTGGGCGCTCTTGCGGCTTCTGCATATGCTCCCGCATCCAGCACCTGCCCCTCTGGCAGCCTCGTGCGGTCCGCCGATGGCATCTCGGACTCGGAGGCAGCCTGGGCCGCCGGGCGCAAGGCCGTGACAGACTCAGCCCTCAAGAGCTGGCTTGAGACCGCCCTGCCCGACGTGGACGCTTCCAGCTTGCCGACACTGGCCCTCTCGGTATCCGGCGGTGGGTTCAGATCCCTCCTCACCGGCGCCGGTGTTGTCCAGGCCTTGGACGGCCGGGATAGCAACTCCAGTACGACCGGTCTGTACCAGGCTCTGACGTACCATGCTGGCCTCTCAGGGGGTGCCTGGCTGCTGAGTGCCATTGCTGCGGGCAACTGGCCCACGATCTCCACCCTCCGCGACAGCGTGTGGGAGGCACAGTTCGCGGGAGGCATTCTGAACGCAAGTAGTGCTACAACAGTGGGCGACTACCAACAGATCGCTGCCGACATCATAGCAAAAGGCTCAGCTGGCTTCCCGGTGTCGCTGACCGACCCTTGGGGACGGATGCTCTCATACCAGGTCATGTCTGGCAGCGAGGGTGCAGTCGACGTCACAATGTCAGACATAAGTTCTCTGTCAACCTTCACGTCGTTCAACGCCCCGTTCCCAATCGTGACCGCCTCCGATATCACGCCCTCCAGTGGGGAATGCGAGCCACCTGCAGATGGTGCTATCTACGAGTTCAACCCATTCGAGTTTGGATCCTGGTCTGACGACATTTCCGCATTCGCCCAGACTGAATACCTGGGCAGCAACATCACCGCGGGTTCTGCGTCTCAGTGCGTCACGGGCTTCGACAATATTGATTGGGTCCTGGGAACATCTTCTATGCTCCTGAATGAGTACATCTGCAATGCAAGTCTTGGCGTGGATGTCACTACTCTGTTCCCCAGCAGTATGATCACAGTCGTCGAGAAGTTCACTTCTGCTGATGAGTATGGCTACTCGTTACTGCCCAATCCTTTCAAGGGCTTCAACTCGACAACCGCCACGAAGCCCAGCACCATATCCAGCTCGAACAACTTGCACATGGTCGACGGTGGCGAAGCCGATCATAACGTACGTACACATCCCAGGGGCAAGCACTCTTGAGTATTCAAGCAGCCACGAGACTGACATGCTCCCGTCACAGGTCCCTTTGCTGCCCCTTCTAGAGCCGACACGTAACGTGAGCGTTATCATCGTCAACGACAATTCGAACGACGAGGGTGGCTTCCCCGACGGGACTCAAGTTGTTGCTGCATACGAAGCCACAAGAACCGGCCGCCTGGCCGGTCGCTTCCCCGCTGTTCCTGCCGCCGGCGACTTCAGCACTTCTCGAGCGCAGTTCTTTGGCTGCGACGAGCCAGACGCCGTTACCGTCGTGTACCTGCCAAACTCGGAGTGGACGTATGCCTCCAACACCGCCACATTGAAACTGACATACACCTCGGACGAAACGAATTCCATGATCTCCAACGGCAACGAAGTTGCGACACAGGGCAATGATGAATCGTGGGGTGCCTGTCTTGCATGCGGAATCATGCTCAAGGAGGTTGGGAAATCGAACCTACCCAGCGGGTGTGAGGCTTGCCTGGCAGACTATTGCTGGTCTGCGTAAGAAGCTGAAACCAGTGCCCACTGGTTCGTCATTAGCAATGAAGAGAAATATATACCACAACCATAGAAATAGAATTGTAATCCTCATTATTCAGCGAGCAGTGATCCGACTGGTTGACCGTTGCCATTGACTTAAGAGGACACACCAGGAGGGATAAAATCAAATTAATGGGCAGATGTGTAGTTAAATTGTCTACATGGTATCATATGGCCTGTGATAATCCGTAATTTACCATCCGATATGTTCAACTTTGTGAAAGTCATGCTACTTGTTTGTTGCGGCGTCGAGGAGGGCTGGGCCCGATGGTGCACCCGGATTAAGCTCTCGGCAGTTCAATAATGCCCTTAGCCTGCTCGGATTTAGAAATCTTAGGTGACCATTAGTTAGGTCAAGCTCCGTTCATAAAACCGAGCCCCCTCTTTGGAGTTTCGTTTATCATCTTGCAATTGTCAAACCACCGTATGTCTTTTGCATAGATTGAAAAATTCCTGCTGCCAGAAAAGATGGCCGGGGCCATAGAATCCGATTTCGTGAGAAATTTCAAGATTCCTCCTTTCGTTCCGCCGGAGGACGCCGAGACGTTTAAAGATATCCAATACTCCTCCCACGGCCATGTCCGTCAGAAGTTGGACCTCTACCTGCCCAAGCACGGAACGCTCGGCGGCGGCCCGTTGCCCCTCATTGTCTACATTCACGGTAGGCCAATCCCTAAGCTTCAAAGACATTGACCAAGTCGCGTTGTCACTAAGCCATGTCCGCAGGCGGCGCATTCAAGTTCGGCTCTAAAGAATCTCCTTGGATGCCGTCCCGCCTCGTCTCGAAGGGTTACGCCATCGCCAGCCTCGACCACCGCCTCAGCGGCGATGCCGTTTTCCCGGCCGCTGTAGAGGACTGCAAAGCAGCTGTCAGGTGGCTGCGCGCCCACGCGACGGAGTACCGGCTCGACCCGGCCCGTTTCGTCGCCTTCGGAGAGTCCGCGGGTGCGCACCACGCCTCATTCCTGGGGGTTACCTCTCCAGCGGGCGTGGGCGACGAGCTCGATGTTGGCGACCACCTGGGCCAGTCTAGTGCCGTCCAGGGCGTTGTCGACTACTACGGCCCGTCAGACTTCCTGCAGATGGATGCCCATGTTCCGGCAGGTGGGAACAACCAGAAACATGACCCACCTGGGAGCCCGGAATCCTTATACGTGGGCGCAGCGGATGGAATCCAGAATGCACCCGAGAAGTCGGTGAGGGCGAACCCTATTACCTACCTTTCAGCGGCCAAGGCAAAGGGTGTCCCGCCATTCTTCATTTCACATGGCGTCAGTGACCGTGTGGTGCCATACCATCAATCAGTTCTGCTCCACGAGGCTTTGAAGAAAGTGGGTGTACCAGTGACGCTTCATCCCGTCGAAGGCGTGGACCATGTGTTTGAAGGAATCTCTCGAGAACAAAGTGAAGATCTGGACAAGAAGACTGACGAATTTCTGGCTTCTGTCTCTCACTGAGGCGAGAGCAGGGGGGCACAAATCATTGACACGCAAACCTGGCAAGAGATTCGAGTTGGAATTCAAACTGTCTTGTCATTCCGGGCCGCTCCAGTTTGTATATCCAAAATGAGGACGAGTTACCACATAACTGTCAGATGCCCATGCAGCTTAAATGATGCCAACACAGCAAATGCCATACCGTCATTGGTCAGCAAGACAGAGACATCGTGTGAGGCATGAAGTCTCCTTTGGAGTAGTTACTGTGCTTGGGGTACTCTCCAGTCTCCTATGGGATAATTTCCTTTCTCCTCTGGGATAACCTCTCCGCTTCTCTAGGCAATGTCGTAAATGCATGAGAAAAGCGTCACCACGTGGCTAACCCATCCCCAGTGTACTGCATCCTTCTGGCGGAAAATCATTGAAGCATTATCTCATTAAATACTGGACACAAGGCCCGGGTCACCCCATGCAGTGACCCGTTGTCGCTACGTATGATCAGCACGATTCGTTCATCACCGACTAAGACTGGTTCTTTCCGAGAGTGCGGGATGGGTCCACAAGGCATTTAGTCTTTTCGGATGATGCAACATGAGACGAGAGAGCCGGCTTGGCCAAGAGTTTAAACTCCAATGACTAGCAGTCGGGAGCCGCATAGCAAGCCCCTGAAATATGAGACAGCACCTGCACCCCGCGGTGGTTGCGGAGGTGGCTCAGCTGCTTCCATACTATGCTACATCAAACAGTTTCTCCTCACTCAAGCTTTCCGGCGAGTTGAATTCTGTCTGGAACGCAGCTCGCCGTGCCTCCTGCTGCGCTACCGACGGCACAGCGGGCGGTGTTCTCGAACAGCCCGATGGCAGTCCATCCCTGCCGAGGCACGACCCATGATTAAGGTTGCAATAGTCGTGGATTGACAGTGATGGCAGTGGTACCATTGCATGGCACGCCCTATCACACTGAACATATGATGGCCCTGTGCCTCGCCTTTTGGTGTTTTCTTTCCGTTTTCTCGTTAGCCCCAACTTCCTCGTGCTGGTCGGGATACCACGATCATTGACTGAATTGTCTTTCTTTCTCTCGCCCAGGAGGCTTTTATTCATTCGTTCACTAAAGGGCAAGACCCTGACTTCCGTTCATTGATAGTGTGGATTTTCTAATTATTCTCGCGATGCATCTAATCAATTTGCTGGGCCTGACGGCAACCGTCACGGCTGTTGAGACTCTGGGTGAGTTCCCCTCAAGCCCTTGAAGCTACGATCTTCAGCATCTTGCGTGAGCCAACACTGACAGTATGCAGTCGATCTTGGCTACGCTAAATACCAGGGCATGACAGTAGGTGCCGGAGTCAACCAATGGCTCGGGATGCGCTTCGCAGCGCCGTCAGTCCCACCTCTGCGGTTCTCAGCCCCCCAGCCGCCGCTTAATGAGAGCGACGTCCAGGACGCGACCAAAGAGGGCACATTGTGTGTTTCGGCCAACAACCAGGAAGGCCTGCAATTCGATTCCGAGCGCCAGCCCATGGCCGAAGATTGTCTTTTCGCCGCTGTGTACGCCCCGGCCAATGCCACCGACCAGAGCATGCTGCCGATCCTGATGTTTATCTCCGGCGGAGGATTTACTTCTAACTCGAACGGAAACTTCAACGGTACCGGGTTGGTGGAGGCCAGCGGGGGAAACATGATCGTGATCCGGGCAAACTACCGGGTGGGCATACTGGGCTTCATCGGGGGGACACTTATCGAGGCTGACACTAAGGGTGCCGTGGCGAACAACGGGCTCAACGACAGTGCGTTGTCCTCGTGCTCAGATTCATTACATTCAAGCTGACACCACATCACAGTGATCGCCGCTGCGCGCTGGATGCAGCAACATGCTACGAAGTTCGGCGGCAACCCGAACCACATCGTCGTCTCGGGAGCCTCATCCGGAGGCAACGCAATAGACGAACTCCTCGCCGCCAACAACGGCACCGGGTTCCCAGATCTCTTCGTGGGTGCCATTGCCGAGAGCCCTGGCTGGGGCAGTGAGGGCTTTTCGGCAGACCGTGACCAAGCGCTCAACAACAACCTCAACGCGACTGGCTGCCTGAATGCGACGGACCCGATCGACTGCATGCGCATGATGCCCATTGCCGAGTTCCAAAATAAGACGACCAAGGACGGATGGGGTCCCACCGTTGAGGGGAAGCTCATCGCGGCGCCTCACTACCAGATGTTCGAACAGGGCCGCTTCCAGAACATACCTGTGATATACGGTTATGCGAGCGACGAGGCCACGCCGAACTTCATCTCCAACCAGACCGTCAACACCACTGAGGACGTCGGCGCCGACATACTCAAGACCGTCGGGAAGTCAATGACAGATGCCGAGCTCACGGCTGTGATGGCAGCATACCCGGAGTCCCTCAACAATGTCTCGGTCTTTGGGCGCGACATGATTGCTCGAAATGCTTCATTGCGTGAGGGCAGCGGCGCTCAATGGCAGCGTGACGCGGCCATCAAGACAGAGCTGAAAGAACACTGCGTGGCGGCCTTCCTGAGCGACATGTACTCCAGCGTCGGGCAGACGCAGAACTATGCGTACAGGTACAACATCCTCGACGAGACGGCGGGTGGCAACGCCGACAAGGGCCTGTTCTCACCACACGTCAGCGAGCTATATTCCGTATGGGGCAACAACAACACCGACGGCGGGGACCCGGGCTGCATCAAGCTCAACTCGACGGACCCCCTGTCGTGCGCCACCGGCGCCGAGATCGCGCAGGCGTACTGGATCTCGTTTGTCCGCAGCCTCAACCCGAATACTTTCCGGCTCGCAGGCACTCCGGAGTGGGCCGCCTGGACCGTCCAGGATCCCAACCGTATCGTGCTCGATAACGCGGCCGCGAGCATGGAGAAGATGGGCGCCGCGGCCGGGGAGGTGCCCATCGGCGAGCCCCCCATGAACCAGCGCCAGAGGTGCCTTTCGCTGACGACGAACCTCGCGAAGCGGATCAACTTGGGGCTGGGCGAGGGCCAGACCATGCCGGCCTTCGCCAATGGGACGAGGACCGACCCCACGCTCGCTGTGTTGGGATCGTCAGCTGGCGCTGCTGCCGCGCCCTCAGTCCCGGGGGTTGGCAGCTCAGGCTCCAATGGGAGTGATACGACAATAATCATCATCGAAACACATGGGCCGGGCGGTAGTAATGCCTCCAGTGCCTCCAACAGCAGCACGGGTGATGGCAATCGTGGCTCTGGGGGTGGTGGTTCTAGCGGTGTCAGCGTGATCCCTCTGGGTACACTGTCCCCGAACGGGACAATGAATGGGACCAGGCCCCCGGTGGAAACAAACAGCGCGCCGAAAACTACTCATGGGCTCAAGTCTTTCGCAGCTATCCTGATCGGAGGAGTGCTGCTTGCCATTTGAAAAGCATGCCAATGATGAACGTGGAAAGTGAGGCAAGGCCATTTCTCGGTTTGTGGAATGGGTCCGGTTTGATACATCTAGGGCCAAGGCTGAAGGCTACCTTGTGAATAATCACTCGTGTCGAGTTTGGAACGGTCGAAAGGCCCTGGTTTCATGATACCTAGGTACCTAATTATTCAAGCTCTTTCTGGGTTAACCATTCTTCCTAGGCCCGTCCTTTTGACTACCTAGGTAGGCCTTTCTGCAAGCGGGCACCTGCTTGCCCTGAACGCCTTCATCTTTTGGTTTACTTGTATATTTCTCGATTTCCATAACAATCAATACTGTCCGAATATCATCATCAGTCAACCTTGCCCTGGAATATCGGGCGGGAGATAGGCTATGCCGTTGAACGATCTTCTTAGCTGTTCGACAAGCCTGGGATCATCAGGTAATTTCGGGATTGAACCAGTGGTGCTTGAGCCACATCATGAGCCCTGGGCATCTTCTGAGCCATCAGCATCTTGTGAGCCCTGGGTGTCTTGTGAGCCCTGAGCATCTTCTGAGCCCTGGACATCTCCTGAACTGAGGGAATCTCCTGAACTGAAGGGATCTCTTGAACTGAGAGGATCTCCTGAAGGGAGGGCATCTCCTGAAGGGAGGGCATATCCTGAACTCAGTGCATCTCCTGAACTGGGGGTATCTCCTGATCTGAGGGGATATCCTGAACTGAGGGCATGTCCTGAACCTAGCGCATCTCCTGAACTAATGGCATCTCCTGAACCCTGGGAATCTTCTGAGCCTTGGGAATCCCCTGAGCTATGGACATACTCTGAAGCCTGTGCATCTTCTGGAGCTCGCGCATGTTGTAAAGCCAGGGCATCCTTTAAAACCCGGGTATCTTCTACAAGCTGGGCATCTTCTAAAGCCTGCGCATACTCTAAAGCTTGGGGAGATTCTGGAACCGGGGACGGGAATCTCAGTCGCCCATCCTCGATGACACCTCCCAGAACGCCAACAAGGCTGTCTTCATCAGATGTCCATGTGTATGCTGGGTCAGGCACGAAGTAGCCCGCCGACGGGACCCAGCCCAACGGTACGCTAAAGGGCTGCTCATCTTCTCCGGAGTCACTGAACGGATCAGGCTGAAAGTCAGCGTCCTAGGCGTCCAGGATCTGATCCGCTTCGGGCGTGGTGAGCTTCCCCGGCGACAGATAGACAGTATCAGCCTAGAAATCTGTCTGCAGTTGCGGACGATCCTTTGCATATGCCTCGAGATCGAGGAAGATGGCGTCCGAGTCTGTCTTACCGAGATGTTCCATGCGCTTGACATCTTCGTGCTCCAGCTCCTCCATCTCCTCTACAGGCTCATTCGTGTCCTTGTCGTCTTTGTCCTCTTCGTCTGGCTCCATGGCCTTTTGGATTCCAGACGACTCACCCACCAGGAGAAACTGGGCGTTGAGTACGAGGTGCTTGGGCACTGTTCCCATCCACCGCAGCGAGCGAAACTCCTCTAGGATCTGATGATAAAACATGGGTGTCAGTTCGAATGCGGCGCCATGCCAACGGCAACATCACTCTCTTACCTCGTGGGAATATTCCGGGCCCTCGGGCAGTGCTGTGTTGCCGGGGGCAGGGTACTGGGGGTTCCTGGTGCTGAGTATCCAGCTGCCCTTCTCCTTGAGACCGATGGTTGTCTGCACCTCTCCCAGCTCGCGAGGGAGGGTAATCATGTAGGCAAGATGGCTCTCACGTCCGGTCGTAGTCAAGGCATAGACACCCTGGCCCATCGGGACAGCTGGTGGCGAGTGTCTGACGCCAGCCGTCTTGGTGTCGTAGTCATTTGCTGGGAGAAAATCATTCTTCAAGTCGGCATAGCTCGCGTTGGTCTTCTCCACGAAGGCGATCCAGCGGTCCCGTCCGGTCTTGGGCAGTTTCTTCTTGGGGATAGCGATCAGGCGAGAGTTGCCAGCGTCGCCGATGGGGCCGTCGCCGAGCTTGGCGTCTGTCGGGATAGGGCGAAGCAGGATGAAGGTGCGTGCGATGTCAGAGACCTTGTCTGGGTGGTCGATGCCGACGCGGCCACGAAGGAAGAAATAGATGATGCCTATGATGGGTGGGTACGTCAGCGTATTGGCTCTCCTGGCGCTCCCATTCGGGCAGCAGTTACGTAGCCGTAGAGACTACATTGCGCTACGCCTACCTTTCTCGAGTATATTAGACGGCACGCCCCCTTCGCGGCCGTGAGCCTCAACAGCAGTTTCGCGTTGGCTGCTATTTTGGCCACTGGACTCGGGATCAGCCTCGGGCTCGGGTGGGTGGTCATGTTGCTTTCCCGTCTTGCCGCTGCTGCTAGCCGCTCCGGATTTGCTCTTCCTGTCACTGTTGGCGACGGCAATGGGTCAGCATCGAGGTGGTGCGGCGGAAGGCAACTAGGACTTGCCTCGTCACAGTATCGTCCAAGGTTGTCTGCACCTTGTCGTCCACCTTCTGAGCCTTTCCGGGGCGGGGTTGGGCGTTGTCGTCCGCCTTGCGCTTGTCGCCGGTGGTGGCGTCGTTGGAATTGGTCATGGCGGAGATGTGCTGCTGGCGGATGGGAGTTGGTATTGCTAACAATGGGTGATCTGCTTGTAGACCTGCTGGTAGAAAAAAAAATGGCAGGGCTGGCTGATTGGAGAGGGAGAGAGCTGCGGCTGTGATGGGTTTTGGAAGTGTTGTTTGGTTGGAAAACGGGGCGAATTTGGAGCTCGACACGGTCTGGTCTGGACGTGCAAGTGCAGGTGCAAGTGGTATTAAACGGCAGGTGCAGGTCGACGCGTCGACCACGTTATTAGTTGCTTTTGTGTGATGTCATTAGATCATCACCATCATCACTTTCAGCCCGCAAGGATCACAACGGTTAGCTCATGTCTATGATCTAGGACACGTTAGGCAGTGCACATACCTAGGCGACTTGGCTGTGGTACACAGTAACGGGGCTCCCGTAGGGCAGTCCAGATAGACATCAATGCGATGGCAAAAATGAGGTCGGTCCGTCCCTGCTACTTCCTACCTAGGTAGTACGCAGTCGTTGGCCAAATGCTTGGTGTTCTTGTGAATTTCATTTGGCCTATGCCGTGTGTCTACCTGTCGTCGCCTCTGCATCGTTGGCAGATACAGTCAAACCCCCACGTCTTCTTCAGCAGCGCACTGCGTTCCTCGCGGAGGATGCCCATGTCCTTTCCCAGGTACGAGATACAGATCTCCTCGCCAGCCGCAATGTCCCTCTTGGCCCGGAAAACCCACGTCCTCCCGACCCTCTCCTTATCCGTGTTCGGGTCGCAGTTGTGGTTGAAGTAGGACGCAGACGGCCACACGCCCCATCCAAAGAACTCGCTCCCCTCGTCGTCCAGCGACCGGATGCCAAAGCTGTTGCGCACCTCGCGGCCCTTCACTGTGCCCAACATCTCTGCGCTCGCGAGATGGGCGAGCTTCTCCGGGAGTACGAGCGCCAGGAAGTAGTACGACGCGATGTGTCGCTCCAGGTCCGTGATCGAGCTGTACGGGCGGGCGTCTTCCTCGAGCGCCAGAATGGCCGGCCACTGCTCCCGGTCCATGTGCTGGGCCATGACGGCGTTGAACTGGAACGACACGACGTCTGCTGAGAACCGACCTGCATCTACCGATGCTGCCACCAGCCTGGCGAGCTCTTTCTTCGACCGACGCTGCTGGGGTGCGCCACGGAGCAGTCTCACAGACTGCTCGGCCGCCTTCCATTGGCTTTCGATCTCTGACGGGGAAGGTCTCACCGCGCCCTCGAACTCGTCCGTATTTGACCCCGACCTCTTGACCTGTATTTCAAGCTGGCGCCATGCCTGCAAGCAGTCCAGATCGTGCCGTCCGTCCCATTCCGTCTGACAGCGTTCCGAACAGAAGGCCACACCGTGGTCGGGATCACGGATAGGCAGTTTCCTCCCACGGTCGTACCAAAAGCACTGCCAGCACACCTCGTTTCGGTACTCCCTGAAGAGAACGTGCGCCGAAAGATCGTCAGCGACGTAGACCACCGTCCCCTTGGCAATGTCCTGTGTCGCAAAGACCCCTCTGCCAGCGCCTGCGGTCTCCCGGATGCTGAAGAGGTGGGACTGAGGCGTCTGCGAAAGTGTGGCCATGCTTCCGAGCACGATGCCGTCACTCGGCCCGGAATCTACGCCCCGGAATCCGGCTGCTGTCTTGCAACCCAAGTGTTGTTCGGGGCAAGACGGAAAGGGAAGGTGGGCACTGCGCCTCGGATGTTGTCTTTTGGTGTTATTGCATAGTGTTGTCGGTGCAGGTCGTGTTGGCCTGATTGGTGGGTTGAATGAACACAGGTTGACGTAGTGAACAATGCCAGACTGTGTTTGAAATGAGAATGAGAAGCCCGGGACTAAGAAAATTTTCCGTCCGTTTTGGACAAGCGGATAGTGGCGTAATTTGCCTGTTCACCGCTTCCTTATCAAACAACGTGCTTAGCTCTAAATCGAGTCATTGGTCAGCCGTCTTACAGTGTTTGCTGCTCAAGGCCGTGTTTGCTTTCTAAACGGTGCTGAAAACCTTCCATAACCCTCAACAACACTACACAACACTACACGGAGATATCCGTGGAGCTTATCAATTGAGCCACCAGTCAAGTGCGTTGCTTGTCGACTAGGTACAGACACTGAATCATGAATGAGTTTTACGTCACCACGCACAGAGGCACGTCTCCCGAGTCCCTTGGTAAATCAGTCGTAGATAATTCATGTCAGGTCATTTTCTACCACTTCCTGCCCAACTACTGCGAACGCATTGAACTCTCCAGAGTGCAACGCTGGCAGGAATCAGGAATCCAGAATTAAAGGTCGCCCAAGTGCATGTCCTCAAAATTCCAGCGGCTAACAATCTAGTTGAGGTTGAAAGCTCAATTACTTCAACAACGAAGATACATGTTACCTGCCAATTGGAGTCGGATTCAACCCCAAGTGTAACTTACCTGTTACTTTTGCTGCTGAGTGTCATGTGCTGGGGTACATGTTGAGGTCTGAAGGCATTCCCGTAAGCCCGGCCCTTTTGTTTACAGTAGAGAATTGCGGTCGGTACTCATTCACTTGGGACAGTGATGAAATATGTCAGGCTCCATGTGAATCCCAAGGGGTGATCTACCGCCGTAGTGGTCCTTGCCGTCATGTGACCCATGAATGTGACTTGATACAATGGAACTCCAAGTCTCCGCAATGATGCAGAGTGCGTAGTCAATTGAGAGAGCCACATAATCGCTCCGAGATGCCCGATAATTACGCTTCAGAAAGCATCATGATTCTGTATGTCATGATGCAAGTACTGCCCTCGCAAGGATCACCCTGGTGTTCCCTATTCTGCATTTGATCGTGGTGCTTAATTGACTTCTGCGACCGACATCCGGAGGGTGATACACAGACAACCAAGACTAATCGAGACCAATGCTCCGTTGCTCCTGGGGAAGTGGATGTTTCTTGCAGGCGGGTATCAATGCAAGCATAACGGAGTGATAATAACTAACAGTCGGCATATGGCATAATTATTCCATATATAAATCTCTAGAGTCTTACGTAGAGTGGATGCTTGTTGCGCTTCGCATGTCCCCATCCAGGTAATCAGGGTCGCGGAAGTGGCGGAACTGCATGCAACAGGCATGATAAGCAGAAGTGCCTGGAAAGTTCAAGTTAACGGGGGGAGAACGCGGTATGATCCAACTGGATCTTCTGTACACGTGGCATGAGATAGGACAACTCGACATAAGATTTGTCGTAACGTCCGTTCCTAATGATTGGGCCCATGTATGAGGCAGATATCTTCGAGTGATTTACTTGAGTATAGGAGTGCCTAAACTGCAGTGAGGTTTAATGCGAATCAAATGTCGCAATGTGGATGTCCACTCCTGGTTTTCGTAGCGAGGGGCGTTGGGCTCGCCGGCACGGCATTTTCAGATGCCGGCATTAATTACCTGGTCAGTTCAAACTCACTGAATTGAAGTTTCAGTAGTGCAGACTCTCAGCTCAAGCATTCCAATTGCCAGAATGAAGGGAATCGTTCTGCCTTGCATGCTTCGCCGGGTGGGATTCCATTCCAACGCTTGGTCATTGGGCCTAGGGTAACCCCTGACTCTTGCTGGCAACCTTATTCGTTCAGGCAGCGTCCAGCGTCTAGACTGCTGTGCTGATAGCCGCAACCGACCTAGGGCGATCTAGTTATAGGCGGCTGAGTGTACCTGTATAGCCGCTGCGCATACACATTTTTATATGTCCCTACCCACGGATCTCTTCTTGTGGATATCGGTTCGAGTTTCAATGGACGGGGCGAACATGGTTTCAACGCACTTCCCCGCCCCGTTCTGAGCTGCACAACGCCCACCTGCTGCACATGCAGCACAGCCCGGCTCCACTTTACCCTGATGGCTGTGCTCGAAAATCCTTGACGTGTCAAGAGGGCCTCAAGCTTCTGCCACCTACACCTCCCCCTACAAATAATCCATCCCCCAGCACTCCAACGAGACCAATTCATCAATTTCACACGTCTCTGGGTCAATCCATTCTGAGCATCATCCTTGCACCTCTCACGACACCACACAAACAACCCCCCACCCCATACATTCAAAATGGTCGGACTGATCCCCAACGCGCTCTTCCTGGTGGTCATCACCTCGACGCTCCTCGCCGGCCTCCGACGCGGAAGCGGCTTGACCTTCCAGACACAGCAGATCCAGAACGCCACCGGCGCCAAGGCCGTCTCCATCTACCTGGCCGTCGGCGAGTGGGCATACGAACGCCTCGTGGGCTTTGCGCGCGGCAGCAAGTACTTCAAGTTTGACCCCAATGTAACGGTGGACGGGGTCAAGGGCCAGGTCAACGAGTTCACAGAGGGCATCAAAGCCGCCGCAGAACAGTTCACGAAGACTGAATGATACCGAATCAGCCCGACGGCGGCTGCAGTACGCTTGGGCGCTCGGACGGGTGCATGGGACCACGCCTACTGGTGGGAGGTGGGAGGTGCCATCTCTGCGCGGGCATGGAGGAGCCAGGGCCATTGTGGATGCCCAACTGATGGATTGAGGACCTTGCATTGACCTGGACACCGCCTTTGGACTCGGCGTCTAGGGCCGTGGTGGCTGGAGGAGTTTATCACGTGATCCGTTCATGTAGTCATGGACACAACTGGACGGGGTGAACGGCCGTCAGAGGGGGTGGGTTGGGATGGCAGAAGGGTCGGAGGCGACACAGCCATACGTACGCTGTATGTATGCTGGACTTGTTTTGGGAGCAACCGCGACCTCGGGGAATGTGCTGGGAAAAGAAATCAACTGCCGCACGTGCCGTCCTCGGGAATCTGACCAAGACGTGATACGCATGCTCTCTGACCATTGCCTGGCTGACCTGAATGCCCCGTGCCGCCTAGTCATCGTTGTTCGTACATGAGCAAGTCCTGACAGCTCACGTACTGCCCGGGAAGATTACAAAGCTGCGGATGACTCGGAATAGTTCTAACAACATTGAAGGTGCGCTAACCTTGTACGGACGAGTTCGCATCCGCCTCGACTTGAAGAGTTGCACAGGAGTTGTGTGCTCAAAGTGACCGGCGTGGCTGAAAGTCAACGTTAATCTACAACTTTGCTCCGAGTGCCGCTGTGTCGTTGGGCGGGGACGAAACCCGCCAGTAAGCATTCCGGCCGAGCGCCGACTCGGCATCGGCGTTGATCCATTGCTGGCGTCAGGGCGGCCCAAGAGTGCCTCGCGATTCGGATTTATACAGCCCTCTGGACGGCTGCCCAGGAAGAATTTATCATTTACAGTGCCCTTTTGTCTTGTCATCCATCGGCCGTACTGCTCAATTTCCAGCTTCATCTGTAAGCTGTTGTCAAAACTTAGTGAGGGGACTCATTGAACAAGTGCGGGCCCAAATATCGTCGACAGCTTCATTACCTACATCGCCATCGACCCAGTCCCAAACTAGCTTGAACGCCAGCCCAAGCGCCGTTGGCACAGTCGCAATCATGCCCACACCTTCACCTGCAGGAGAGTTGCCGCTTGGCTATCGCTTGGAGCCAAGTGTCCCTTCCACTGCGGAATATCGCAACCTCCGCAAGTCAGCCGGCCTCACTCCCGTCACCGAGGCACAAGCTGCCCGCGTCGCATCCGGTAGCTGGTATGGCTGCCACATCACCTATCGCGAGAATGACGACGACCAGCCTCGCCCTGTTGCAATGGGTAGAATCATTGGCGACGGCGGATGGTACTTTCACATTGCAGATATGGCAACGCTGCCGGAGCACCAGAGAAAGGGGCTTGGGGGTTTCGTCTTGCGCCACTTACTGGCATACATCGAGGAGAACAAGCCCGAAGATGGGAATCCATTCATAAATCTGTTCGCGGACCCACCTGGGCGGAGGCTATACGAAAACAACGGATTTGTTGCGGCTGAACGCTTCAATGAACTTGGAATGGTGATACCGAGCAGCAGGAAGCTTGAAAATTGAACACTTCTTTTCGCGGTACTAAGTTGGCTTTGGCCAATAGAGCTTTGGGTGGCATGGAGCAATCCATCCCCGCACATGGTCAGATATATTAACTGTACCTCATGTCAGGTCTAGCTTTGTTCACATCTCAAGTGCGGTGCACTTGATGGTTGTGTTTCTCCATGCTGACTTGGCTTCATCCTAGATATATGAAACAAGTTGATTTGCAGCTAAAAGCGAAAAGTTTAGGGAATATCTGTTTTAATCTTTGCTTGGTAACAAGACAGTGTAATTCCTCCAGCCGCCGCTTTTCCTCGCATGCTCTGTTGCTTCATCATGTTGGTCCAGTGTAAATTCGGCCAGCTCAGATCCACTCTCAAGTCCGATCCTCAGCCGGGCTTGCTCTATCATACGGATGATCTGTTCCAAAGTCTTCTTGTTGCACATCCATTTCCCTTTGATCTGGATATCCTGCATCCCAACATATGCGTAGGGAACTGGCAGGTTTGCGCTTGAGCCACCGCTGAGGATAACCCGGCCTCCCCGCTTGAGGACTCGCACTGCCGCCGACAAGTAAGGTGCAGGACCTGTGAGCTCGCCGGGAGTCCAGTCATTGTAGACTTCTGCTCCCGCACCGTTTGGTGTCTGCCGCAAAATAGCGGCAGTGTCGGTCTCGATGTCGCCCGTC
Organism: Diaporthe citrichinensis; assembly: GCA_014872995.1. Taxonomy (NCBI): domain Eukaryota; kingdom Fungi; phylum Ascomycota; class Sordariomycetes; order Diaporthales; family Diaporthaceae; genus Diaporthe; species Diaporthe citrichinensis. The sequence goes on along the minus strand of JADAZR010000046.1, from coordinate 31,305 downwards.
ATGACAACATAACTCAATTGCCGTGGGTTTCCCAGTTTTGTCTTCATCGCCTCGAGCTTTGCTTCGCTTCGACCGAGAGCAATGACGTTTGCACCGACCGCCAGCGCGATCTCAACAGCGAGCCCGCCAAAGGCGCCACCGGACGGTCCAACGACGACGGTCTCAGCGACCTTGACATCGGCTGCTTCAATGATGGCACCAGCGGCGACTGCATAGAACGGTATGGCCGCCAACATGCTTGTCGAATAGCCGAGTTCGCCACACAGGCGCTTCTCGTCAAGAGGGTAGACGTTCTCCAGAGGCGACTTGTGATAACGTTGCAAGGTCCCGTCCCGCCACTCGCCCTGAATGAGCTTCTTGCCGGCGTCAAGCTGGCCGCCGATGTGCCCAGACATGATCATGACACCGGGGTCGTCGCGCGCGCGGACAGTAGAGTCGATATAGACCAGGTCACCGGGCTTGACGCGCACGGCGTCGTTGCCGACTGCGTGGACTCGGCCGACGCCGTTGGGGTTGGGGACGCATGGCAGTGGGAAGTTGGGCAGCTTAAGGGTGCCATTATGAACGAGGTGTGCGTAGGCTGGAATGGGAGATGCGAGAACTTGGGTGACGACTGAACCCGTAGTTGCTGACGGGACAGGAAGCGGCACAATCTTGAGCGGTTGGGAGAAGGATTCGATCCAAAGGCCGCGGTTCGTGATTTGGTCTGAGGCTGACATTATGGCGGATCGTCCACAGGAGGATTACCACTTTATGTTTGTTGAACTTGGCTGTATACGGTGTTGTCCCAAGGGCTATCCAGGCGTATGTGAAGTCACAGCCAGCACGAACAGCTCCTTATAAACAGCCATGTTGTGGGTCTTTTACTGGCGTCCCCTCAGATCGGTCTGTTGACATACTCCGAGGTGGGTATTTGAGGATGGAAAAATTAGAACCGTCTAGCTGTGACGAAATGCCATTTGCTGCCGGCCCCTGGCTGTCCTATGTGAGCCCGATTGTTTGTGGCCTAGCTACCCAGGTACCTGCTGTGGAAATTGCGGGATGGATACTGAGTGGGTTCATACCACGGCTGACTCCAGTCAGGAATCGCAGCAGGCTCTGCGATGCACTGGCCAAACTCGATCAAAACGGGTTCGCAGAGATAGACTATCGGATGTTCCAAGGCGTGGACACCATAGCTTGACTCGGCATTGGAATCGTCCTCTCGGGAAACAAAGACCATCCGTTGCCCACACTTGCTGAATCTCCATCGGGAGGCACTGATGTCGTGGAGGCACTGGAACCACACCTCGCCTTCTAAAGTTTCCTCAGGTGCTTACACACCATCTCGTATGATGCAGGTGTGCGGACGACCTCATGGCCTGCACTTGGTCCGCAGCCGCTACTGATGCATGAAGAAAACCATCTATGCCTACGAGCTGGTCCTGCAATGCCAATGTTGGGTTTGGGTTGGGCCGGGGATTGTTTGGTTGGTGGGTAGGTGGTGGTGTGTTCATGTTCGCCCTTAGTCCACGATGCCTGTAGCGTCTTCTAAGAATGAGGCTCTGCGGATCCGCCAAGAGAGTCCTCGATTGCCCTCATGCCAGTCGGAGTTTAAAACCTGTGCCTGGGAGCAGGCCTGTTGCAGCACACCGGGCCGAATGGTTGCGTCTGCACGGAACTCTAACCAACCCGTAAAGCCACAGCTAACTCGTGGCTTGTCGGGAGCAGCAGCATGGATGTGATCGGGCAGCGGGGTATAGAATCATGCCGACTGAAGCAGACGCCACGCCGGTGCAAGGCGTGCAAGGCACCTGAGGACCCACACAGAAGAGCACCGGGCCCACAGTCTACCGTTCCACGCCAAGGTGCAGTAACATACCTTCCTATGCTTACTTCTACATAGTTACACATCAAAGAGGTCGAGAAAGGATGCAGTCGGTCAGCGTGCCTGTTGAGTCTCGGACCGCGTGGCCTTTCCTGCCGGAGGCTGCCTTCATCAGCCGAATGCAGCCCAGCAATCAGCCAACAGTAACACATGGCTAATGGCTACACCCGGCAGCAATCATGCTAATTCGATGCAGATGATGCAATCCGCATTTGGTGCCGCCCGGGAGGGGTGAAAGCGTCTCGATTCGCAGCCGTCCACGGTGGTGAGGAGAAGATGATTACAAATGCAATGTTTCATAATCAAACCTACGTGTAGATACAACTTGGACAGTCTTCTACATATATTCAAGACAACTGTACTCTTCAATCTGCCCAAAGAGCTCATCAGTAAGTCTGTCCGTCCGTGAGTATATGCCACAGGCCGTACAAGAAACCACAACCATTGCACGTGTCAGGATCCAGTGAGAAGCCACAAGCAGCACACCACCACCACCATGGCGTCCAAGGGAGCAGCAATCAAGCTTTACACCAACCACGGTTGCCCATGTAAGTACACTCATCCATCGGGCTTTTCGCAGTCGTCCTGATCAAGCCACTTGCGAAACCCAGGGGCCCACCGTGCCCACATCACTCTGGCCGAACTTGGCATCCCTTTCGAGGAGGAGATCATCGACCTCAGCACCCCGCGCACCCCCGAGTACCTCAAGGTCAACCCGCGCGGCCTCGTCCCCTCCCTGTCCTACAACGGCGAGATCCTCACCGAGTCTGCCGTCGTCGCGCAGTTTCTCGCCGACACGTACCCATCCCACCTCCTGCCGGCCTCCACCGACCCCAATGGCGCATTGACCAGGGCCCGCATCGCCTTCTTCGTCGATGCGTGGTTCACCAAGGTCAACAGCTTCTGGTTCAAGGCCCTCTTCGCCAAGACGGCCGAGGACGCCAACGAGAGCGCAGAGGAGCTCGTCAAGGGCATCGCCAAGGAGATTGAGCCCTTGTTGAAGGACGCTGGGCCTTTCTTCGGAGGGAGCAAGAAGCTGACCTTCGCCGAGGCAAGTCGCGCACTCACAGCAGGTATTATCTTGAAAGCCGTGCTGACCGCGTCCCAGGTGTTGACCGGCCCGTTTGTTTTGCGCATCAAGACTTACGCCAAGGTGAGTGGGCCCTCCATGGGTTCCATGGTGTACGTCGCAAATTTGCTAATGTGTCCGAAGCATGGCCTACTTCCATCCAGCGTGGCCAAAGACTTGCAGGAGAAGACGCCAAATTTCCACAAGTGGTCGGAAGCAGTGACTGCTTCACCTAGCGTGACCGGCATTTTCAATGAGGCCGAGAACGTGGCTAGGACCAAGGACAGGCTTGCAAAGGCCAAGGCTTAGTTTTGTTGGCTATCTGGAGCGAGCGGCCCCGCGTTCGGTGGGTTACGAATCTTGGGATCAATCACTGGTGAAGCAGAATGCAATCCTCATCAAGCTGAAATTTGTATGCGCTCTTCGGTATATTGTGAAGCCGCGCTATGCTATTGCCACTTGTCAGTGATTGCTTGGGGCTATAAGTCCAGTTTCGACCCAGGATATTGAAGAGAGTGCGGGACAAGGAGGTACGACCAAGTGCTGGCTCGGATATGGGAATTGATAAACTGTTACGGTGATAAGTGGTCCTGGCAGAGCTGCCTCACTCATATCCGCCTGTAACGCGTTAGTCGTTTCACTTGTCATAGTAATCAGCACTTTCAACGGTGTTGTGCTGGTATCTGGCGATGTGAGTGTGTCAGCGCGGGGTGCTTCACGCGGTATAGGACAGTCGAGCTATAATTCCATGTTTATTTGCTACCCATAACTGTTCAATTCACCCAGACTTCCTCCAGACGGTTGACTTCACCGGTCCAAACATCGACCAGAGACATGAGCGGATCATTATCGCCCGAGACTGGAACCAAAGTTGGATAGGCGTTGAAAGTTGGAATGTCATTAGTGCAAGGCGTGCTACAATTGGCACAGAAAATGAGAAGTAATACAGGCAATGGGTAACATGAGCAGGCTCCGGGAGCTGTAATGATCACCAAGGCAACGCTGAGCAAAGAGGCTGGGTGAGAAGACAAAACCAAGGCAAGTCCGGTAAACATTTAAATTCTCTTTTCATTCTTCACCAACATATAGGATTTGAAAATAAGAATAGTTTATTTTGTTTTTGTTTTCTTTTTGTAAGAAAAGGGTCAAATGGTATCCGCTTTACAAAAGAGAGTGAAACCCCAAGCAACAACCTTCTGACAATATCATGCGGTAGTCCAATCTCCAAGATACATGGAAGGCACCCGTCCTTCCTGACACTGCTCCAATTTGCATTGAAAGTCTGGAACAATTTGGTAGAGCAACAGTAAGAACTCGGCTGGTGGCCAGGTCTTGGCCAAACGGGCTTCTAACCTCTCAAGCGGCCGGCCCCGTTACGGTGGGAGTCCATGGAATACTTTTCATCCTTGGCGCCCCTACGCCTATAGCGGCTTGCGCCTGTCCTGCGCTGTCGGTGGGCTGCGACGGTCTCATAGACCCAGTAGAAGGTGGCAAGGGCCATGAGTGCAAAGGCGGCCCAGCTGAGGGCCTCGAACTTGTTGCCAAGCTGCACCTCGAGGCCTATCTCGTCGCCACCCCTCTTCTGGATCTCCTCCTTGACCTTCTTCACACCGACGGTCGTCAACAGGCTGCCGACCAGGAGGAACAGCATTGCCAGAGCCGCGATGAGAAAGTTCGCAAGAGGAATCTTCCGACCTCCCGAGGGGATGATGAACAGGGCAGCACCCGCCGTGAGTATAGCAAGCCCAGAGAATGCGACGCCAAGGATGTACATGATAGCAAGGGCCTTGAACAACTTGGGCAGGTCATCCAGCTTGTCCTGGAGCTCATCTGTGATGCCCAGGTCGGACAGGCTTATGTTGAATGGCCCGACGGAGAGTTCCTTGTCCAGCATCGCAGAAATGTTCATGTATGCTGCAGGAGAAGTTAGCCACCTCGCGTCAAACCAACGGCACACACGATGCGACGAGGCTCAGGATAAGCTTACAAAAGTTCATGGGAGTGGTGCAGTTGGTGATATTCTGCCAGGCGTTGCTGGCGGTGGCATTCGGCGCATAGTTGCCCTCGCACATGGTCATGACGTGGAGGCTGTAGAACTGCTCGATGCCAAGCTCGTCGGCCAGCTTGTCGGCGACGTCGTTGCCGATGTCGTCCAGTATGCTGGCGGCCTCGCTCTCGAGGGAGCCGGCAATGGCAGTTGCAGAGGCCTTTATAGAACTAAAGAAACCACCGATACCACCACCATCATCCGTGGACGTGGGGGTGGGGGTGGCTGTAGCCGACGTCGAGGAGGTGTTATCATCATCGCCGCTGACCAAGTTTGTGATGAAGTCATGGCCGAGGGTGGATGTGTTGAAGAGCACGATGTGGTACTCTTCCAACGTGCCTGGTTCCTTGCCTGCGGGCAGGGCCACCAGGGCGAGCGCGAAGGCCGCCATGGAGAAGATGAGCGGCAAGCCGACCGAGAACTTCATCGTGACGGCGGCACAAGCTGGCTGGCTGGTGGACGACTGGGCAGAAAGGGGAGGGGGGGTTCCTATCAGCGCCTGGACGGCGGCTGTTGTTATGTGGTCTAATTTGGCAAGGGGGAAAATGAGACGTGAAGGACAAGTTCACGCCGAACACAAGATGATGACAAGATATCACAAGTAGAGGGCCGAACCAAAGTGAGGCAGCCGATCGGAGTGCTGGATATATGTATTCAGAGCATTAACCTAGGTAGACTAACACAGAGTACGGTAGCTCGGGTGGTGGATCACTGAATCCAGGCGTGGCCCATACAGGCATGGCTGTGCAGCACAATGTCTAGTAATGTCTAATCATGCTGTTGACCGCACACACTTGTGTGCCGACCTGGCCAAGAGCTCGTAACACAGAGCCCCAGGGGGGGGCAGTCATTTTTTCCAAGGATGGGAGGTCGGCGCTGGCGTCACCGAAGGGACTCTAGGGGTGCATTCCAGCGGTGGACAGGGCCAGAAAGGGCGACATGTCTGCTAGGGCAGCCAGGGTTGAGGCCAAGGGCCCATTGGGCGCTGGCGATTTTTGTCTCGAAAAGGGATGTGGTGTGCTGATGGTGTGTTGTCCCATTACGTCGTTTGGGTAAGCTGTATCATGGTGGGCGGGAAAAGTTGGCCTTGGTTGGCTGGGAGCAAGTTTTGCTGAGTACCCAGCTGTGAGTGAGAATTAGTGTAGTGTACGTAGTATGAGTGTGTTCTCCTCTGGAAGAGTCATGAGAGGACGGGACATGGACGCGTTGAGTCTTCGGCCCTCATCCCCGTCGGTGGGATACATGGGGACATGGGTGGCACAACCTGGCCAATGACTGGGGACACATCCCCTGCAAATGTGCGTCATCGCCAGGGCGCGAGGTACGATGCTACTATGTACACCGCGTCGGTGGCAGGGAAGCGCAGCAAGATTTCAAGCCTCTGGACCTGAGAAAGGAAAGGCTCGGAAGGTCCCTTGTCAGTGTGTCCGAATGAGTGTGAGTTTGTGGCTTGAACTGGGCACAACTGATGAAGATTGGATCTTCTGGCGTACAGTAACTGCCGAGCTTAAATGACTGCCCAGGTGTCCAGCCTGGCAGCTGGGCCATGCCCATGATTGTGTTCAGGGTCCAGAGCCCCCTCGTCAGTGATTACTGTACGCAGTACTCCGACTGACTGTCTGACAAGCCCCTTCAGCCCAGCTCCCAGCTCAGGGTCCACACCGAGGAGCCAAGGCATCGTCACATCGGCAAATATCACGGTCCATAGAGAGAGTCATCAGCCAGGGTCGACTCCTGCTTGCCTCCCAAACCTGCTGGTGGGTCTTGCTGACCTGGTGAAAAAGTTGTACACTTGTTGATGAGGAGGCCAAAGACGTGAGAGGCCAGGAGCTGAGGAAGGTAATCATGGCGGATATCGTTAGGGAGGATTAAACTGCAGACGCATCGTTGACCGATGCCTTGTTCCAGCTCACCTAACCCTTTGCATGCGGCAGGTGGGGAGCTGCCATTCTGGAATGGGACGAACTGAGATGAACTGATAAGATAAGCCCCCCATGCAGCCGTGAGCGTCATGACGCGGTCGCGCTCCACATTGAGCCATCGTACAGGATTGCCTCTCGCCGGCAATCGACGACATTTATTCATTGGACCGTGTGTCCTGAGATGAGATAACCTCCAACACCGCCAGCATGGGTGTCCAGCCTGACCAGAGCGCCTACGATGGCCCTCCGCCTGCCCCCATCGACAACAAGCGTAAGCGCAAGCGCCAACCCGCGGTCGGCCACTCTCCCACCGACAACGATGCGACTCCTGCTGCGCCATTGCGACACGACGATGGCGACGACGGCGACGAGGAGGTGGGCTCGGGTGTCCTTGTGCCCGATGTCAAGAAGAAGGCAAAGAAGCCCAAGGATCCCAGCACTGCTGACCCTCCTGCTGAGAAGCGGCTTCGAAGGTCTGTCCTGCTCCTGCCTACTCCCAGCCCGCTGCTTCTGACATAGACCTCCCGTCTCAGGTTCCGTCCCAAGGCCCCCTCGTCCTTCCATGCCGTCTACGAACGCGCCACCACCCAGCGATTCTTCCTGCTCTCGAGGACCCGCTCCGGCACTGCCGACTGCCCCGAGGAGCTGTTCGAACTGACCGGGTCCACCGGCAACATCTACCGCGTCCACATCCAGAAACAGCCCACGTGCAGCTGCCCTCACGGCACAGCAGGGAACCAATGCAAGCACATCGTGTGGTGTCTGAAGTCTATCCTCCGGGCCCCCGATGCCCACGTCTACCAGCTTGCTCTGCTTAGCACCGAGCTCCGGGACATCTTCGCCAAGGCGCCCGCGCCTGCCAGCGAGTCCGGCCCAGAAAAGGACAAGAACCGCAAAGCAGTCGAAGGCGACTGTCCCATCTGCTTTGAGGATATGCAGGCTGGAGACGCCAAGGAGCCGCTGGTTTGGTGCAAGGCCGCTTGTGGCCAGAATATCGTGCGTGGCCTCCCTCTCCCTCCCTGTTCTAATAGATGTGGGTGCCCCGGCTTTGCTAACAGCTGCAATCACAGCATAAAGAGTGTTTCGAGATGTGGGCCGCCACGAAGAAAAGTAGTAGTGGCTTCGGTAGGGCTGTGGTCTCGTGTCCGTACTGTCGATCTGCTTGGGAGGGCGACAATGACATGATCAACAAGATCAACACTTCCGGAACACCAAACTCTGACGGCTACGTCAATGTTGCCGACCAGCTGGGCATCAGCACCGAGCGAGACTACAGCACATACTCGACGTGGTGGACGGGACACCCGGGCTATCGAGGTCGACGCTGAGACCCGTTCTGACCAGCTCCTACTCGTCTCCACAACACTCTACAAGACTCCTCAGTTTTGTCAATCGGAAGGTAAAGATCGGCTCCACTCGTACAAGCAAACGAAAAATCGTCACAGGGATTGTTTGGCTTCTGTGTCTGTTTCTTGGAGTTTGTCTTCTGCCTTATTTCTTGGAGTTTCTTTTCAGTGCTTGATACCCGACTGCTGCTTCATTAGCTCGTCACGTTTTCAATGTATAGTATTCTCTACTGAATTTGCATCTCACGTCAAGTTGCCTCAATCAGATTAACAAAATGCATTGACAAGAAATGTATGTTGTACAGCCTCTTCTCTTGCCCCAACTCCGCGCCTGTCAAGGAAAGAAACAGTCTAGCTGGGTGGCCAGGTCATCGCAGAGCCATGTGTCACCGCCGTGATCATGCCAGCATCACCACCAAGTGCCTCCTTCTAATTCACCAGTTCACCCCTCCGCCCTCCCGCGGTGTCACCTCTCGTCCCCGACCACAGCTCAGTAGGAGCGCTTCTTGAGCTTCTGGAGCTCCTTCTCCCTGGCGGCGACGTACCTGGCAAAGCTGCGCCTCGCCTCGGCCTTTGCAGCCGCGGGCGGGGCAGCTCCGGCGGTCGCGTTACCGGCTGTAGCGGCAGCGACCATCTGGACCGGGACGACACCGCCGAACGGACCGGCATTGGCGTCGTTCATGCATCGCACCAGACAGACATTGTCCTGGCCGGCGACTGTGCCCGTGCAGGCCTGGTTGGCCGGGACCGCCGCCGTCAAGGCCTGCTCGGATGTCTGCGTGTCACGGCTGCGGGAGTTCTCTCCCGGCGGCATGTCTGTGACCCTGATGTCTGTCCATGTCTAACCAAAGAAACAAACCAGTCAGCTTTCTGTGCATCACGCTAGGTTGGGGGCATAGGAGGAACATGGAAGGGAGCTGCACATACCGCAGCGGTAGCGTCGTCGTTGATGGCACAGCTGTAGGGGCCGCCGCCGTCGCCGTTGACCTGGTGCAGGGTCATCTGGACCTCGCCGCCCTGAGTGACCTGCGGCAGGGCCTCGCCCGTCTCGCCCATGATGGCGGTCGTTCCGGCCTCGACGTCGTTGTCACCGCCGGCAAGGGTCTCGCCCACGGTGTCGGCGGCCTGGCCCTTGAAGCGCGTCGAGTCCTGCTGGAACGGGTTCCGGCGGGTTCCGTCACGGGGCGTCGCGGTGTCGATGCCCAGCGCCATGCCCTGGCCACCTGCATCGCCAGTCGCCCTGACGATGGCAGCGTGGCCAGCCACGAGCGGGGAGAGGAGGGTGAGGAGGACGGCTGCGGCGAGAGTCTTGGAAGGCATGGTGATGGCCTTGTTTGGTCTCTTGTTATATGTGGACTGTGGGTATGGAATTAATTAGAAAAGCTGCTGACTGTAGTCCGAACAATGGGACTGGAAGGCAAAGACAATTAAAAGGCAGGACCGGCTGCTGGTACTGGTGCTGATGCTGATGCTGAAAGACTGAATGCTCCTGATGATGGCTTCAATCCAGATGATCACGATGCCAGTGTGGGAATGCAACCGGTTTTATAGACGGCATCGCTGGCAGCATCACGATGCCGACACGAGGTGGATGGGGCCTCCATACGGCCTTACTACGGTCCTCACATTCTCGTTGCCCAGTCAAACCAGTATGAAGGGCCCTAAATTGATCAGATTGAAGCCTTCGTAACTCTTCAACACGGTCGAGCACACCCTCCCCATCAGATGCCGGTGTTGGACATTAGATGCCAACAGATCCAAGCCACACAATGCCCCCTATACTCGTCCATCTATCCAGCCCCTGAGCAACTCCGGACACTCCAAGCCGGATCTTCTGCTGATCAGCGGCAAGGCCCCAAACAACACGCTCTTGGCTCGAGCCGCAGGTGATCAATCGCGGCCGAGGAAGGCTTAGCCCAGCCACCTTGTCAGCTCCGGGTCCTGCGATCCAGCCTGCCTTGCCGTACGCTCTGAGGTGATTCTGGCAGTCTTGGTATGCACAGTCCTGGTGGTCCACCGCCGCTGGCTACCCGTCTGTGCACGCTCCCAATTGCCATGACGCGAGTGACCAACGGAGCATCTCGAGCGCACGCCACAGGGGTTCACGATGGCTGAGAGGGATCAGGGCCAAGCTTATTAGCCCTGAGAGCCAAGAGGCAGATCACGCTGCCTTATATGCCTCCGCGCCGCCGTCCGAGCGTCAGTTCCAACGCCGATGCCTCGTTTAGCCTGGAACCGTCCAAACGAAACCCGCAAATCATTGTTTCTCTTGATCTCCCGTGGACGAATCGCAAGTCTTTTGTAGCTGGGGCCTAGTCCAGTCCGTGCCCCTGTGGCACTGCAACGCCTGACACAATGCGGTTGTGGGAATGGCGGGCTTGGCTGAGACTGGTGTGCTTGTTGAGCCTCAAAGTTGGAGACGCTTAGCATATATCACAACGTCGTCCCAAAAGTTGGTCAAACTCATCTCATCCCCACCAGCCTCCAGGACTGCATCATGGATGCGTTTCAACGGTGACGCAGGAAATGACAGGTAGGCTAGCACTGCATCGGAAAACCCGATGACCTGTTGGCTGAGCGTGACACCTTGTGGATGACCTCCCGTGAAAAGTCCCCAGCTCAGTATCCACAATCAGGGCCGAGAAACGGGAGGGAGCGGGACAATAAAATTTTGGTCAGATCTTATGTGTCGGGCTTGCGTGTCCTAGCCTGCCCCATTTTTTGCTAGACCTCCAGCCGCGTGGATGGCATTCTGTCCCGCCTGCTTGCGCGCTCGACTTTCCAATTTTCAGCGGTTGCTACTTTAAATACACGCTTTATTTGAGCAGGTTCTGTAGAATGCAGTAGCTGAACAAACGTCAATAGGAGGGAGTGGCGGATGCCAGGAGACGGCAGCATCGCGATACTCAACCCGGGCGCATCCGAGACGACATTGAGATCCCTTCAAAATTGAAATGGGTTCGCAATTCTCGCATAAAACTCAGGCTAGTCTGAAGCCGCTGCGGCCGGCGGCGATCCCGGAGATCTTCACAAGTTTTGTCCACTAAGTGAGTCATTCATTCACTCAGTGAACGGATCCTATGTGGCACTCTTGAGCGCCAAATACGCATGCAAGCGAAAACTACTATTCCTATCAAACTCGATTATAGTTCCTCATACTCGGTAGAACACCTTTTTGTTAACTCCACTAGTTCTTCCTCATTCTTACACGTTTATGTATATCTCTTCTGGCCACTCCCCACCTGTGTTGGTAATATTGTACTGGTCTAGTGAAATGGTCAGAATATCAGAAACAACCTAGTCATGTTTGACGGCTTTCAGTATGCGTTGGCCCGAGTAAGTCGTGATTACCGAAATAAGAAGATTGTACAACATTTGAGGCAAGTGTTCAAGCACCGATATGACCCTATCAGTAGCGCGGCCGGGCAGGGCCAAAACCGGATATTAACAGCCTCAGATGATGGAAGCATGCCTTTAAACCCCAGACGAATCTGACTAATGCTCTTTAGTTGTGGCGTATTCAGTTGAAACAATGTAATTAGGCCAACCTATTGATTCTAGCTGCGACAAGTACGGTAACCTCAAATTGTGGACCATTCCCCAACGGTCTGGTGCGATAATTGAGACAAGCTGATCTCATGATTGGGACACGCCCAACTATTCGTGATTGTATGCGTGCACAGGTTCTAATGCATTCAAGTTGCTTAAGTCTCAAAAGGTATATGATTAAATGCTTGAATCTTCTATGCGATGCAATTCTTTGGCCGCTTCTTTTCCTTAAGCATGCCTTTGCCCATTGTGCTGTTTGCCTGCGGCCCCGCTCCCCGAGACGCCTTTGTAATTCCACAGATTCAGTGCCATCCAAAGCAACTGACCCACTGTTATTGAACGCCTGCCAATTCCCTGTAAACGAAAACGCTGATCATTATGCCGCCAGAGGACTCCCCACGCTCTACTGCCACATGGGCCGTTGCGAGTGTCCGCCCCTCGAGGACATGACCAGCATCTCGAAACCCTCTACTCTGTTTCTTAAAGACGAGTTCTCCTTGGCCAGTGACCGGTTCTTCCTCTCCAGGTGGGCGATGTACTCGGTGGCCTTGCTCAGGATCGTGGCCTTGTTGAGCTTGTGCGCGGGCGTCACCCCGCCGAGGTCGTCCTCCATGTCCAGCCCCGCCTCGGCCTTGATCTCGTCCATTATGTTTGTCGAGTTGTTGACCTCGTCGTCCGCGTGCTCCAGCCTGTGCACCATCACCCGCAGGGCCGGGACGCTGTCCCGCAGGGCGGCGATCTTGTCGTTCAGGTTGGTCCGGTACCGCTTCTCGATCATGTTGTGTGCTGTCTTCTTGGGGCCGAGGGCGGGCTTGGAGACTGTGGTGGAAGGTGACTCCTCCTTGGTGGACGGCGCGGTGTGGCGGCGCTGAGGGGGTGGTGGCGAGCAGGATGAGCGGGGTGACGAGGGTGAAGACGCATCATCATCTGACGACGACTTCCTCTTGAGGTTTGCGCGAGCAGGATACCTCCTTTGCTGGTTTGCTTGTGTGGGTTCTGGGGGTGTGGGAAGGCCAGTGTTAGGGGCCTGGGCAGGGACCGAGGATGGTTGGCGCTGAGGCATGGCGAGGTTCATCTGTGGTGACTGGAACAAGGGCCTTGTGTCGTTGACACCCTCACTACCAAACTGCACAACGTCGTCCAGGCCAGGGTTGGAAGCATCCATGTGGCTCAGGTCCGGGCTCATGACAGGGATCGACGACAGGTCGGGGCTGTCAAGGAGCTCACTCTTGAGGAAGAAGTCGGAGTCAGGGGAGTGCTCAAGCTTGTCCCAGGAGGTCCACTCGTCCCCGGTGGTGAAGGAGGAGGCGAAGCCAGGGAATATGGGCGAGACGGGTGATGCAGATCCCGGAGAGGGCGCCGAGTCGGTGGTGAGCTCAGCGGCACTCCAGTCCTCTATCGAGTTATAGAGGGGGAGGTTGAAGTTTGTCTGGGTGTTCTATGTAGATGAGGCAAGATGTCAGAGGGCCTGGCCGTATCAAGTGGCGGGATGCAGGAGTGAGACGAGGCGTGACGAGGGGCATGATATAGCAAGAGAAGGGTAGTGTCCCAACAGCAGCGGGAGGATGGCTTGACAGGCCCGAGTGGGTCTGCGGGTCCGAAACAGCAGCACGAAAGCATGCTTCACAGGTCCGCTGATGCCAGCAACAGCAGACCATGGAGGAATAATTCAAGCGAGGAATGAGCTTGATGGAGGAGGGGTAGAGCGAAAGAGGGCAGGGTGGACCACGAGGGCCCGGGCTTGGGAGCCAGAACTGACCTGTTGTCGTTTGATGGTGGAAGGCTGGGGTTGAGGGTACGTGCCGAACAGCAAGGATTGTTGGCTGACACCTGCTAGGTCGGATATATCGAAATTGTCCATTTGATTGGTCGACCTGGGAGGGTATATGCCCAGGTGGTGATGCGAGCTGGTATGGGTATGTACTGATTTCCGCTCCGGGTCGGTGGCGTTCTAGGTTCTAGAGACTTCTTTCTGCTGGCTCAAGCCACGGGAAGAAAGAAGACGACAGGGGGGTGGCGTGTGTGCGTCGATGTTGATATCGAATGGTTGTGTTGTAAGTAGGATGTTGGGTGATCGATGCCGGCTGGAGTCTAGGGAGACAAAAGGCGTGATGTTGTTTCTGTTTCTGGGGTGGTGTTTATCTTGTGAGATGGCGATCTAATACTGATGTACTGTGTGGGTGGGATGATGAGGCTACAAGGCCGTGGGTGCACATAACCGTGAGCAGAAGCATCCCAATAGATATACCCGACCTGGCATCGCGGATTCCCGTTGCGTACCATGTTGCCTCGGGCTCTTTCGGCGGGAATGGGAAAAAAACCTTACAGCCACGGGCTTTGACATGGCTCGTACTGCTGAGCATGCGCCGTTGGAGGGCAGGGCAGCAGGGGTTGCGGGCTGGATCTGCTGTGCGACATGTGGAGCAGTCAACTTTCGATTTTCGGTCCGGCATCATACGAGCGGAAATCATGGGGATGACTGGCCACGCGCCCCAGTTCGAGGCCGAGCGCGGCGACTCGCAGTCACAGCCCAGGACGCCCACATGCTGCCATGCCCAGAGGTGACAGGACCTGGACCCTTGCAGCCTTTTCCCATCCATACTTCATACAGTCATACTGCGGCCTCGCTCTGCGGTACTATCTTGCTGCTTGCACGGGGATTCCGGGCCCCGAGCGCCAACATGACTGGAGGATTGGCCGGATGGGCGGATGATCGTACTGTTAGTAGTAGGCTGTTAGTGGCCAAGCCTGGGCCGGCCTAGCAGGGCAGCCGTTGGCGAGTGCTATGCCGTGTTAAGGAGTACCTCTGCAGGGAGGAACTGACATCTCACCCTCCGCACTCTCTTGGGCAGGTCTTGCCGCTTGCCGCATGCCGCAGGGTCTTGGAGCTCTCGTCGTCGTTAGCAGGCACCATCCTTTTGCACAGATCTGCCGTGGCGACTTCCGGGCCTGCAAAAGCGCGTGTCACTGCTTGATCGTCAGCCCAGACAGCGGCTGGCCCCGTCGAGTCGCATTGGGAACCGTCGCTAAGGGCCACGCTGCAGCTGCCAGGTGGAGTTTTGTCCCGGCCAGGCACGGCTTGCGCGCCCGCGAGGGCTCCACGGAAAGCCCTGCCTGCAATTCATCAGTCTCCCCCCCGAATGAATCGATGCTGCATCGATGGTGGACGTCGCAATCCCAAAAGCAAAAAACCACAACAACCAAGGCACGGCGACATGGGATAATCCTGCAGAGTCGCGGCAACGTTTTGCTCGCTTGACACATCTACCTTGCACGACTCCATCACGAATCGAGATCTCAGTAATCGCGAGCGCGATGCTTCGATCCCACCCGAAGACTCCCGGCCCGGTCGAGAAATCAGGAGAGTAAGGAGCTTGGGGGCCCGGCAGCGAGCGACAGTGGCCAGCCAGGGGTGTGCTCATGGGGCCAGGGCCAACTGGTCCGGATCAGCTTCTTCACCTTGGCTTCGAGAGACGGCAATCCTTCGCATTCAGCCATTGTCCGTATGCCAGTCAGCCAGAATCTTCACCAATTCCCATCCTGCAGATCACAACCGAGGTCTCAATTCTCTCTCGTCAAGACCTGCCACGCGCCGGGCCAGATGTGATATATCAGTCATCGGGGCTGCCCTACGCTGGCGATCCCGGGTGAACGGAGACCGTCAGGCCGGCTCCACTTGCCTGCCTGTGCGCTCGCCGAGGTGTTGAAACGACGGTCCAGAACCACGTTGCTGCAGCCGGGCACAGCACACAAACGACCATGCGAAGTTATCTCCAATGATCATCCTTCCCCAGAGTCTGCGGTGGAGTCCCATCGACCGTGAAATGGACAAAACGAAAAGGGGCGTCTGAGGGCCAAGACTGCGATTAGATCAGCTCGGTTCACCAGCTTCCCACAACACGCTACTCTGCTGCAGGTGCTCAGAAAGTGGCGTGATTTCTGCAAGTGGGGTGAAACCCAACGGATAACTGACCACCAGGTCCTTTTACGAAAGATGAGTGAACGCTACCTTTCAAAATAATTGCCATGCATATTAAAGAATTACATAATACAGCGGTCTTTTATGAAGAGTATGAGTGCCCATCATGCTCCGCCATTCCAGACGATAGGACTGCCATTTGACCTCGCCGGCATCTGACGAGGTACGTTACGTATGGCAGCGGACTCCGATGTTTGTAGCTCCACTCAGCCCTGAGCGAAGGGCGAAGGCACCTCGCATAGTCTATAACTTGTCAACATGAAACTGGCATGACCTTTGAAGTAAGTATCTAGTGAGCGCAGCTCTCATGTCGGGGGCTTACCTATATCTCTGAAGCTCGATAAAAACAGGGGGCCAACACGGGCTTTCCTGTGAGCGGGGAGGTAGTAATATGCTTTTTGATGTCTGGATTTGGTATGACTGCGCTTAAATGCAAGCTTAAAGAGAGTTCCCTCCTGTGCAAATGAGACGAAGACAGCAGAGCGCTTGGGGGGCAGCAAACTCTATTACAACGGGAACAGTGATACCCCGGGAGAATCCGAATGCGCCTAAACCTTAGGAGTCACGGCTTGATAGAAGCGATATTTTGGGCCGGAACTAAGTGAATACATGCAATGGTAGATTATTCCGCACGACTGAGGTCGATAGACCAGGAGAAATGGATTGGGTATACCGGGCTTCTCGAAATGATCGTAATACCTTTAATATGCCCCTATACATGAGTGTGCCAGTTCTACACCTAGTTATAATGCATATAGATGGTATTTCCGTATATGCAGTAATAAGTTTCAATTTTAAGCGGGCGGGGTATCTTAATGATGAAACTCGTTTTGAACCCAAACAGAAACGACTCGACACATACCCGGAAGCAGCTCTTTAGGCTGTCAACGTAGATGCATGAGACCAGCTTCTTGTGCACCCTACAAGCTCTTTCCGTCGTAGATAGATAGTAGAGAATAAGTTGCCCCGCGATAAATATGCCTTGGGATGCCGTGGTTGGCTTGATACCAGCTGACTAACACAGAAATTGAATCTGGCATGGGAATGACTAGGCCGACATCATGCCCATCCCGGAAGGAAATGAGAGACGGTCACATCTACATTTAATAATCCATATAGGATCTTGAGTTGTGACCGTCGCTGCGTAACCGCAAATGGCTTCGGGTCGTTCCAGTTGACCAAAGCTGGTGTCTGGGATCAGATCCGGTGCTGCCGAGCTTCGGATGTCGGCACTTCGCCTCAGTTAGCATCTCGACTAGAGGCGGAGGACAACCCCAACCGTGGGATCGACCAGCTTGTGTCGACTGTGTATCCCAGCATTGGGTTTTATGCGCCCCTGTGAACTTGATCTATCCTTGGTCCAGTGTACCGAGGGTAGACGCGCTCTACTTGTGTGCTGCTATACTTGCGAGACGGCTTCTCCCATGCACCGTGGCTCAAGGCAATATGTAGGTCAAAAATGGGGAGATGGAGGCTTAGCAGAGACTAATTGGCACTCAAGACACCCAAGTCAGCACCAAAGGACGGAATGAACTGGTCGGTCCTACGATCTACAATGGAGGATTCCTAACCCAGTCACGGTATCATCGCTTCACTGTGGCGGTGTGGGAAGAGCGGTAGTAGATCTTCAGTTCAGCTCGGCCGTACTATGTGAGATCAATGTAAGATGACGGCAATGGCCTCTGATGACAGACCAGTGGAACTGGCTGTCATTGGTGGTTCGCCTTAAGCTGTCTTCGCGGTAAGGATGCACCTCGTATTAGGAAGCCAACAATTTTGTATCAAATGAAACCAAACGCCCCAGCCTCGCAGTAGTTGCGATTCAGCTCGTGCGTAATATCATAAGCTTACTTGGGCTGACGCGAGCGATGTCTGCAAACATCTCGGAAGATCAAGAATATAAAATGTCGTCGGGTGCCGGTTCGACTTCCAGATGAGTACAGTTTATGATCCCGACCTGTCCTCAAACACGCACGGAATCAAAGACTCATTGAAAAGCGCAAGATCAGCCATCGGTCATAGAGACAGTCAGAAACATACGAAACGACAAGATGAAGTCCTTTATTACCATCGCTTTTGTCTCTCTATCCCTCCTCCTCGCCAACAGCGGCGCGAACGCCGATTGCATCCCAGGCTTTAGTTCCCCGTCCATGGAAGAATGCAACAGCCACTGCGGGACCTATGTTTGTGTTTCCAGTGGAGGCCCATACCAGTGCGGATATTGTCAATATGAGTAGAGGGAGGGCAATTCAGAGGAGGGTGGGAGGGGGGAGAACGATGACCCCCGCATTTGAGTTGGCCCATATCGAAGAACAATAACGCGATGATAAAGTTGCAAGACAAACCCAGAAAATCCACTGCTCACTGGAGAGGAAACTTCGGATTCATCGATTTATTTATCCCACTAGCACGAGCAACGATAAGGAACGACAGAACCCTTGGATCAGCTGAGTTAGATGTGATTGCAAGAAGCAATAGACTCAATATAAATATAATGGCACCACTTGCGTGAACACTGCATGATCAATGTGTCCTTTTACATCAGTGAGAGCTTTGATCACCTTTAGGGCCTCGAGGGTGGATACTTAGCTGTACATCTAGACCACAAGAATACGGATATGCGCACCGGTCAAAACGGATGGCACGTTCAACCAGAAAATCCTCAGTGCCGAATGGTCTGTTCCCATCTTGCAATCCATCGTTATTGGTATTGGTGTGGGCGAGATTGAGGAATTTGGAGGGGAGCTCAAAGCTTAAGTACCATCTCTTCTCGGAGTAGAAACTGGTTCTTCTTAACAATGGAATTGGCACCAGCCAAGGTCAGGGATGACACTGTCCTGGGTGATCCGCTCGAAAGGGAGGCTGGAATGTGGCAGATTGAATGATCAGGATGAAGTACAACCAACAGACAGGATTATTTAGTCTGCATTGATATTTCAGTTGACCCAGACGACACATCAACACCAGGAATTAATGCCATTATAGCTATCTCAGCTCAGTCATTGCAAGACAAGTTAGTAAATACTCTGCGGGAAGTAACTACCTGTCTCCAACATGCTTCTGCTGCATGGGGTTTCTGTAGAACATCTCTTGTTATACATCCACAACACAAAGCTCTCTAAAGGCGACAACCTTCCCAGGACTTGGGCTGATTCACAGAACACCACGATCTCCATGCTGCATAGAGTGAACCATGGCCTTCGTCTCGAGCCTCACAGAGTCCTGCACCTCAGATTTTGAGCATTCCCTGAGCCCGAGAAGGCTCGGAATTGCTGAGAACTCGGCTGGCTGACTCTGGTCTCTGTCTGGGCTGTTGGGGCCCTTGGCAAAGTTGGGAGCATACTTAATTCCAGGATCCGTGGCTGGGTCAAAGGCCTTGCCTTAGTGAAAAACGTTATTATCATCCTCAACAACACCTGAGCAACTACCTTCGCCTTGCGAAAACTGATGCGAAATCAGGCAGGAGCATGTACTCATGTCTTAGAATGCTGCAAAGTTATAAATGATATCATCATTGGCATGAGTATGATCATGGAGAGCTTTACCGTCAAGGAGGAAAGGGGAAAATCACTAATACGGCGGTGTCCCTTTGGCCTTTGGGGGTTGCTCATGCTCTAGAGCTGCCACCGCGCCTGTCTCCAGATTTAGGTCAAGCTGGGGCCAACACCTTTCAAGGCGGGAAGGAGAAGAGGAGAGACTGCTGCTACAACAAGACACCAGGAATCGTGCTTACGAATCGGCTGCACATGGTCCAGTATCAGGATGCAGATGCGGCGCAGGAGCTTTCCTCACATGGGATTCTGGGTAATCATACTGCAATCATACTGCTGGAACCAATATGATAAGAAAGTAAGCAATGAAGGTCTGAATATGCACGTCGCGGGGGAGTGAGAGGGTGACGTCACTTTACGACCACTGAGTCAATCCACTAACAGTTGGGGCTTCTTTGTACCGCCTACTAGCAGTGACTGGGAGGAGCCAGCGACTGGGAGGGACAAACCAAGCTAGCTGTCGGGGCTTGCTTGTATGACCCAGCAAGCACATGAAGACGAAGGAGCCCCGCTACTCGGAGGCAGCCTAAAACCAGCTGGGCAATTCTGACAGCCACGCAATCAACTCAAGCCAACAAAGCTCCTTTCTCACCCTCAACAGCTACGTTCGTTTCCTTAACTGCAAGAGAATCTTTCAACCTCGCCGCCAATCGACAGTATCCGTGATGGGCGTATGTTTCGAGCACTGATGTATTCCCTGTCCTGCCAAGGAAACTGACCAGGCCCCACAGTTCGCTTCCAAGATGGCCGCGGCGGCAGCTGCTGGAGCTGTTTCCCAGAATATGGGACAGTCATCTGGAGCTCCTCCCCCTGGCGCTCAACAGGTGATCGATTCATTTTTCATTTTTGTCTGTCTGCCTGTAACTGGAGGCTGACAGGCAGCTTCAAGGGATATCCTCCATACCCAGCCGCTGGGGCCGGCGGCTCTCAGCAGCAGCAATCTTACCCGCCCCCAGCAGGCAGCTTCCAGGCCTACAGACCCCAAGGCGCGCCGCCAGGAGCAGGTGGTGGAGGAGGAGGAGGCATGCCGGCCGACGAGAACCTCTTCCGCCAGAGCCTGGAGCAGTGCATCCGCGAGAAGAACCTCCAGAACATGCCCGCCTTCCGAGATCCTTCGTACATCACCAACGTCGCCCGGGTCGCTGGCCCCAAGGTCGAGTCGCTGTGCCGTTCGTGGCAGATCCCACTCGAGGTCGGCAAGGACATAGTTCGCCTGGCCCTGTTCGACATCGTCATCTACGTCGATGACAGCGGCTCCATGCTGCCCAAGGGCGGCAAGCGCGTCAGGGACATGATGCGTGTCCTTAACAGGGCTGCCTATGCAGCCACCCTGTTCGACCCCGATGGCGTGACGGTCCGATTCATCAACAGCACCGCTCAGGGCGACAACATCCGCAACGAGGCCGACGTGAACCGCCTCATCGAGTCTGTCGACTTCCGGGGCCGCACACCCATCGGCACCGAGCTTCGTCGCAAGATCTTGGAGCCTCTCGTGCTGCAGCGTGCCAGGCAGGGCCAGATGCAGGTCCCTGTCCTGATCATCGTCATCACAGACGGCGAGCCTGCTGGGGAAGACGATGACGCCATCTTCCGAGCCATCAAGGACGCCTCAGATGAGCTGGCCCGCACGCCCCTAGGCCCCGGCGCCATCGCCTACCAGTTCACACGTAAGCACCATTCTTCCCTGTTTTACGGCTCCCCGTCTGTCATGTTTTGGAATGTTCCAGAATGCATCACTTTGAGACCCATAGCAGGTGATTAACACGCACTAGAGGTTGGCGAGGACGAGGAGGCCCGCCGCTTCCTCAACCGTCTTGACACCCATCCCCAGGTCGGAAGCCTCGTGGACGTCACCGCGTCCCTCGAGATCGAGCAGGAGGAGATGACCCGCATCAATCCTTCGATGGCTCTGACGGCCGACTTTTGGACCCTCAAGCTGCTCCTGGGTTCGATCGATTCATCGTGGGATACTGCCGACGAGAATACTTCTAAGCGCCCCGGAGGAGCGGCCCCGCCGACATATGGCAGCAGCCCATACCCGCCTTCAGCTGGTCCCCAGGGGAGCGGGTACGGAGGAGGCTACAACCAAGGTTACGCGCCGCCGACAGGTCCTCCGCCAGGAGCACAGGGTCAGCCAGGAGGATACGGCCAGGCCGGAGGATACGGTCAGCCGCAGCAGCAGCAGGGTTACGGACAGCCCCCGGCGGGCTACCAAGGGGGTGGCGGTGGTTACCAAGGGAATGCCCCTCACTCGTACCCTGGTGGACCACCACCTCCTGGACAGGGAGGTGCGTCGTATCCTGGTCAACCGAAGTGGTCATGATGGCAGTCGTTACGGTGCAGCGGGCTAGGTTTGTGGCTGGCAGTTGTCTCGCGGTAGATGCGAATGCGTGGGTTGGCGAGAGGCTGCAGCTTTCGCGGGCATCCTCTAAGCCTTTGAACTTATTTGGTTAGCCCATAGGCTCTCTTAATTGCTCTCCATTCTGCCAAAAAGATCGTGCTGATTTATCTCTATGATGGTCAACGCCCAAAATGGATAACAATTGATCACCCAGAGTAGAGAAGTGGCTTGATTGTTTGGTAGTGATAATAGCCCAATATTGCCACAGTATTGACTTGAGAAGTACCAGTTGCAATACAGGGTTGTTTACCTGCCAGATATGACGCCAAACTCTTGCCTTATTTCAAGAATACGGAGATTCGCAGCCCCAAAAACGGAGGGCGCACCCCCAATGATGCCCCAATGCACCCATAACACCCACCGCTTCAAATTAAACTTAGACTCCTTATAAACCTAGAGGTACTGCTACACGTCGTATTCAAAATTCCAGAACCAGCCCAGAAGGTCTCTAGATTATTCAGACCACACAAAGCCCGGGAAGGCCCTAGAAAGAACCCGCTTTGGAGATCTTGCAGTCTTTCAATATTGATAGCAAAGTGTACATCCATCAGGTGATCTCGACAACGCGGATCGAAGAGACCCTGATGATGCTATCCTGGAGGGTATCAAATCCATGTGTGTACGCTCCGCGGCCGTTCTGTGCCCAAACCAGAGGCGGCACGTAAGCACTAGTAAGAAGTTTAAGAAACATAACTTGACTACGCTTCTTGGTCACAACATCCTCTTAGCCTCTTTTGACCTTTGCAAACAAGAGACTGCAAGATGACCGAATTACTCAAATCCCACCCGGCACTCCTTATCATTGACATGCAAAACGGGTTCTGCCACCAAGAGGGTTGCTTCAGCAAGCTCGGTATGCCCGTCTCCAACCACCTCGCCATCGTCGCAACCATCAACAAGCTCCGCGCGGCAAGCCACGCCGCCAAGGTCCCCGTCATCTTCACCCGCCTCTGCTACAATGAAGACTACTCAGACGCCGGCGTGCAGATGGAAGAACAGCCTCAGATCAAGGAGCTGCGGGGTCTCATCCGGGGCACCTGGGATGCGGACGTCCTTGACGAGCTCGCCCCCGATACGACCCGGGGCGAGATCGTAATCGACAAGACGCGCAATTCTGCTTTTTTCAACACGGGCCTGGAAGATCTGCTGCGCAGTCGCGGTGTCAACCAGCTCCTGTGCACGGGTGTTGGCAGTAATGTCTGCGTCGAATCGACGGTGCGGGACGGCGTGGCGCGGGATTATTACTGCAAAACACTCAGTGATGCTACGGCCACTCTGACAATGGAGGACCATAATGCTTGTATGAAGAACCTGGGCTGGTTTGGTGGGGTTTCCTCGGCAGATGATGTTCTTTGGGCTCTAAAGCAGAGGCAAGAGAGCACGTGAATCAGTTGTAGCCTCTCTCAGGCTCTCTATTGTCCAAGTTTCACCATAATATAATGTTTTAAGAGTATAAGTTAGCAAGCCTAAGTATTAAGTATGAGCCGTTTCTGAGAAATCCTTTTAGTCCCAAGGCAGAACACGTCCATTTCATTACTCATCTCCACTCAGAACTTTGGGTTGGTGATTTTGGCATTCCATCTTGGCTCGTGGTCAACTTGCAATAGGATAAGCTGAAAATCTGCTGCTACACGCAAATGACCCAAGACTCGGAAAGTTTCTAGACCATTTTCTGATGATTATCCATCAAACGAAACTTCGTGTACTTTTCTCGTCCCAGTGAGGGTAGGTCCCCCGGCATCTTGTTCCAGATCTGGGCTCACTTTCCAGGGACGAGCCGGAAGCATGTGCAACACAGCCAATAGAATTGCAAAGCTACATGAGATCTTCTAGAACGAATTTCGAAGTTTGGATTTTATTTCTACGCTGAGAGCTGGAACTTAGACAGCAAAATTCATGTTGGGTTTCTGTAATTAGATACAGGTGCTCAAGTGGTCCGTGGAACCCCCCTTTATTTGTGCTACGCGTTGTTTAAGGCGTCCAAGAGTTTGCGAAATACTACATCATCTGAGTTTTCATTATTGAAAAGGAACCATGGCATCAAGGTGTAGCGATCCCCGTCTGGATGAGACAATAACTTAAGGACTTCCCTCATGCCCCCGAAAGACCGGAGCTTCCTGAACTGGGCTTCGCTGAATTGATGTGAGCTGTTGTCTAGTCTCTCGGCGGAACCCAGCACTAAAGCTGCAACACCCGCGGCGATTGGGGTTGCTATAGAGGTACCGGACGAGCGTCTCTCGAGGCCCCTCCGCAGTGCTGTGGGCCAGGCTGAACGAACATGCTCTCCCAGAGCGGCAAACGCCGTCTCATTCGGAGACGGAGGCCTAGGCGTGAATGGAGATCTGTTGCCCTGGCCATCCACGGAATGGATGCTGAAAACACCGTGGCTTGTTCCCCACCGTGCTGGGTATGGTAACAAGAGATTGGTGGCGCCATGGTTTGAGGCGGCTGCAAACATGAGTACATCTTTTGCTTGTGCCTCCCTGATGGAATCCCTGAAATCTTGTTCTTCGTACATAAATCCAAAAGACATGCTGATAATGTCTACTTGCCATTTCTTGACAGCATGTCGGACTGCCTATATCAGTAGAGAGGATCAGCACAGAGGCTCTAAGACAGACATATATAAAACCAACTTAACATACGTACCTTTGCAGCGTGTTTGGCAAACCTCGGAGGGTACTTCGACTCCTGCACCACCCTAGCGACATATATGTCTGCATGAGGAGCAACACGGTGAAGCAGCCACGCCGCGTGCGTTCCGTGGCCGGCTTTATCAAAGCCTGGGTCTTCGTCCACTGGGCTTGGCTCATTTGGTCTATCCAGGAATGACTTTGGTCTCTTGAACCGGTCTTTAACTGACTTTAAGTTGAAAGATGGGTGACTTGAATCATAACCAGTATCGAGAATGGCGACCCTGATCCGTCTTTTTGGATCCTTCCGCAGACTAGGGGCTTTGTCAAAGAAAGCATGCACCTTGTCTTCAACCAAATTAAGCCACCTATCAGCCGAATCAGACCTATTCTACAGTTAGCAATTTCTCAAGTTCCCAACGGGAGATCGAGTGGCATTCATCTGACGTGCTTTCCGTATGGATCATTATCGCTGCAAGCGATGGCTGGGTTGGTATCGAATAATTCAGCTCCTACCTGAGCAGAATCGGCATCTTGAAACACATTCAATAATTAGCAAGAATCGAGCTATTGCCGGCTTCTAGTGTCCAACTCACCTCTGATGGTAAGGTCCGTAGTTTTAAATCCTTGCCAGTCGATCTTGCTGGCTGATAGGACCCCCCGGAACATCATCTTTTTCAAGTTCTCTGCCAGAGCTTGGACTTCCGCGTCGCTGATAACCTGCTTTGTAATCACCCTCAGGTCGAAAAAGTGTTCTGTGCTATCTTTCTCGACTTTCTTGGTGGCAATCTTCCTCTGGTCTGTTTCAAGGGGACCAGTCTGACCACGATACAAGGTAATACTTGGCGCGTGCATTCGTGTGTACATTGGACCCATTTTGATGTGTAGTACAGTATCTTCGTCGGGACTTTGAGCTTGAAAGTGACGCTCCACATCATCGGTCGTGCAGGACTCCCTCTTCGACAGAGTTTCCAAAGCAGAACTCAGTGGAAGCGCAAATGAGTCAGTTGAGTTTCTGCTTTTGAAAACAAGCAATTCAATATTCGTCTCAAATCCCCGAGAAAAATAGAATTCGCGTAGTTGAGCGCACGTAAAGAGCTCCCCTAAAATCACCACTTCGCGCGTAGCATTTGCAACCTGACGTAGGTCCTGAAGAATGCGACTCAACATCATTTCCCCCTGAGGCTGAGATACCCATGGTTCACGTCTAACGACGAGCGATGAGTAAATATATGGCCAGTGATTAGAAGGAAAAGGTGGAATCTTATTTTGACCTACCGCTTGAACGGTTCTTCGAAGTAGAGCACCACGTGCAGGAGCTCAGGTTCGCCATCATCTGATCGAAAGATACTCCGTATAGTTGCCGTGACCTTATTCAAGAAGTCACGATCCCTATGAAAAAGCACTGTTTTCACGACCCTTGAAAATTTCAAGGCGTCGCGAAATACTCGCTCTAGTTCATCGACTTCGGGTGAGACGCCGGATGGATCCTGCTGCCAATAGAATGCTAAGAGTGTTGCCGGTTGCGTCGCTGGGCTCTTGTCATCCTGCATAACTAGCTCCCAGATGTCTTTCATTCGATCATTTCGAAAGTTGGACGATGAAGAATCCATGTTTAGTGATTGGAGTCTATTTGATGAGATGTCAGGTAGTGGACCGATGTGTAATGAAGGTTGACGCAGTGACCTACCTTCCATTCTGGGGGGGGGGGGTGGCAGCTTGGGCAGGAGGCTGCATATATAGATACCAAAACATGATTAAATCTACTGTGAGAAAATTGCAGCATTCACATGCAGCTAGAAAAGCGGCCAAGGACAGCTGACCATCATCTGTACGCCTCTATGAGTCTATGGCGTAAATGCTGACACAGAAAACGTGGGGGGACTTAATACACAATGGAAAAGGCTGAGGCATCGGTGAGAAGACGCCAATCATCGTTGTACATAGCCTTACCAATATGGGGCTCACAAGGCAGTGGCGGAAGAGCTGAACACACTTCTCATTCTGCGTTGCACATCCCGTCCAATTGTGGTTCGATTAATAGGACACGAGACTCTGGGCGAACGCCTCAAGAAACAAGTTGGTTGCAGAGCTGTGGGGGACTTGCTGCGACTCGGAGGAATTCCCCCCCAAGTCACTTTAGGAACTCCGGGACGACTTGTCAAGAGGCTGCAATACCAAGTAGGACTCATGTCGTCAAGGCTTCTATATAGTTCTTGGCTTGAACCCCTCAATAACTCCCATTTCCGAGTAGCGTTCACTTCTTTTCCTTTACCATCACTAAAGGAACCCTCACCTTATTATCAACGCTATCAGAGAACTCGAAAGTCAGAGCATGGCTCCAAAGCATCCAAAGGCTTGGGTTCTTACCACAAACAGGGATTTCAATCCTCAAAGGGCACTACAGCTCGGCCAACTTTTAACGAAGCCAGGGGATCCGAATAGCGCCATTCTTGCTGAGGGAGTGATACCCGTCCGTCCAAGTTCTCTTCAGGACATATCCACTCATCACAATGTCAATTTTCAGTCCAGAGAATCCCATCAGACCTCTTTCAGGGCATGGGTTGACATCTCTGCCCCGGTGACTGCAGGCGTTGACGCCACGGACAGGTTTGGCAAAGAGGCTGAGGAAGAGTACAAATCCAAGTCGCTGAACGTACACCTTTTTGCGCCGTCGGATGATTATGCCAGGGAATGTCTCGCCAAAGGCGATGCGCCAACGAGAACAAAGCTCCCGTGGTATAAACTCTGCAGCAAGGTCTACCTCGTCACCGGCGTTCGTGTGATGGCTGAGGGAACAAAGATCACTCTCAACAACACTCAATCTGGCGACCTAGGGGCACATGCCAAAGGTGATGCAAATGGTGCGAATATACCTCTTTCTGTCGGTACCGAGATCACTCATAAGTCCAACAAAGAGGTCTCTCGGACAATCGGCAACAGCGACGCCTTCATCTATGCCTATCGACTGCACCAAATCCACGTGCGTCGGAATGTTAAGAAGGTCACCGTGGAGGCTTATGGAGGAGGCGAAATGTACAGCTCAGACCGTCGCGATGAAAGTGAACGGGATGACGTATTTGAATGTGTCGGGGTTGATTTTGAAGAGGTCGACGACGAGCCTTATCAGGGGGACGATCTTGACGACCTTGAGGACGATGAGCGCCAGCTTCTCAGCCGGCTTCTTGTGGAGTAGCAGGTGCCAAGGGGAAGACCGAACGGACTGAAACTCGAAAACGTCCATTTTCATGTATTGACTTTTAGTCATGCTAAACAAAGATCAGTTGATAATCAGGGGGCTATCGATGCAGGTTTCGAATCAAGGACTCGTGACATGGTATCCGATGATAAATTACCCGTTAGCTACCGAATTAATGATCGATTCCACGCCCAGTAACCTCCTCGCATTCCCACACGCAATAGGTTATGTCGGCCATGTACGGCCAGTCGTCCATCAATCTGGCCTGGACTCGCCAGCTCCGGAACTTCCTGCAAAATCTCCTCTCCCGACTGTTGCCTACTCCTACTATTCACGAAGAGCCTCTGCACATCTAGGAGATCGGTGCTGGAACCGCAGGCACGACGGCCAAGATCCACCAAACCTCGCGCAGCTGGGTGTGCCGGTAAAATACACAATGATGGACAACCCATCTTCTTTGGTGGCCGCGGCTCGCAAGCGCTTCAAGCAGTATGACTGGATGCAGTGACGCATATTAGACCTGGAGAAGCCCATGCCGAAAGAGCTGCTGCAGAGCCAGCATATCGTCCTGGCCGCCAATTGCATCCACGTCAAGAGAAACATTATAGACGCCGCAGGTCACTTCCAGGATCTCTTACAGCCAGACGGGTTCTTAGTCACGCTTCAGATGACCCGGACCCTGATATGGATCGACCTCCTGTTTGGCTTGCTGGAGAGGTGGTGGCAGTTCGAAGATTGTCGGAGTCATGCCTTGGTACCCGCGCCCTTAGGAAGGGCACACTGCTCCGCTCCGGCTATTGCCAGTCGAGCGGACGAAGGAGGAGTCCCCCGAGACAGGCATCCCGAAGCTGATACTTGCCACGGCATCTAGTCCAGTATATTAGTCCAACGGGAATATTCAGTCGTTTAAAATGCCTCTCGAGGCAGCGGCAGTGGAATATAAGATTCTGGATGCTCATGAAACGGTCCTTAACAAATACGTATGTAATTTCACTGCCAACCTCGTCCAACCTCCGGTCTCAGAGAACGGCGTGTCCTCTTCGAATTAGGGAGCTGGTACCTTGCCGTCATCATTTGTCGTAGTGCTGATAACAAGTGCCACGGGGATCATGGGCTCGTATTTGGTTTAAAACTTGGCCGAACTCTCCGAGGTCAACACACGCCTCTGTCTGAAACGGCGCCATGGCGTTGAGGCCGGCCACCGGCAGGCGCAGTCACTGGTATCCCGTGGCATCCACCTTCATGCCCAAGTGGCGTCCAAGCCCCAGGTGTACCAGGCCGACACCTCCAGGCCGTGTATACTCCAGGGGACGCTGGGACGCCACCCGGCCTGGTTCAGGTCCATGGCGGTGCGGCTGGGACAGGCCGTCGGGTCGCGATACTCCTCCTGTCCCCGCATGCCGCACAGCTCAGCTACCAGATCGATAACTCTTACTGGGACCTATGGCCCGCCATGACTGAATGCTTAAGCCAAGCCCTGGACAGCCTGTGCAAACAGATGTTGCTGTTCATCGAGTGGGTGTCATGTCTCCGTCAGGGCCCTACGGTTGCCGAAGAAGACAACCCGACGGCACGCATCGTCGACTTCTTGGATCACAATTTCGTAAGAACGTGCTGCAGTGGGGTTGTTCTCGACATGAGAAACAGTCTGACGGACTCCAAGCTATGGCGAAGCATGCAGTCTGTGGATGAAGACCTGGTGAGAAAATATGTTTAGAGTTGGCAAAACATGGACTTCTTCCACAATTAGATAAGAAGTCAGTAGCATAGGGCACTGAATATCTAGTCAGTATGATTGAATAACCAGAAATGTTATCAAAGCAAGCTAACCCTAGCTAATGGAGAAAATGAAAACCTGATCATTGGTGGCAGGAAGAAGATGAGCTGGTAACGGATAGTGCCACCAGCAGAGAGAAAGATGACGCCCACGTGGAAAGCAGACACACAGTAGCGAAAGAAGAAGGACTTCGTCACCATCCAAATCGCAGCCTCCATAGTCACCGAACCCCTAGATGGCAGTTCTGCCCGTAATTCGTACAAACTCTTCCTCAACGTGCTTCCAGACCTTCTCTGCCGTGCCGTCCTTCTTCAGACCTTCCAGAAGGCTCCGAACCCTTTCGGTGGTCCCCTCGGCCTCGTAGTCTATTGAGTACACGCCACCACCAGGCGTGCCATCTGCTCCGACCGCGGTGGCCACGCCCTGGCCTAGAGCGATGCCGTCGGCGCTTTCAGCCGCGTCTGCGCCGTGATTGCGCGGCGGGAAGCGAGCGCTGGTCGCGAAGTAGAGCTGGCGCTCGCCGGTTTCGTCGATGGGGATTTTGAGCATAGCCATCACGGGCGCGAACAATACTTTGGTGACGGCGGGGACGATACCAGTGAGCTCGCGCGACATGCCGGTATTGACGAAGCCGGGATAGTCATGTATGAAGGAAACATCGGGGGCCTGTTTGGCAATGGCTAGAAGCGTCAAGGTGACCATGGACGTAGCGTGGGGTCTGAATGACAGAATACTGATGTTGTTGGCCTGCCAATCGGTTGGGACGACGGCACCTTCTTTGCCTCCAGCTGCCACGGTGATGACACGGCGCAAAGATTGGGCCCGCCTAAGCTGGGGCAGGAGATTGACGATGAACCGCGTGCGAGCATAGTACATAAGGGCCATAGGATAATGAAGACCCTCGTCGGTTTCTGGGATGGACCTTGAGACACCAGCATGCAGACAAAGCAAAGGCGGTAACTCTTACGTTTTTTGGTTATTAAGGATCCACAACTCAGGAACAGCAGATTGATGGCGGACTCTCGGCCCCGGAGATAATCGCAAACGTCGTCCACGTTCTTGAGAAGACTGGCATCATTTTTGACAAAGTGATATTCGCCAACTGGGTTGAGATGTTGGAGCTCTGCCTGGATGCGGTTGCCCTCGCTTTCTCTGCGTCCGAGGAAGTAGATGCGCGGCTGTTGTGTTTGTTTGGCGAACTGTTTGAGCGTGGTCTCGCCGATGCCACTTGTTGCACCTACAAAGACTGCAACGAGCCCAACAGGGAGACTGGTGGCGATGTGGGAGTTGGAAGCGCGCATCAACTCGAGGGAAACCATGGTGGGCGATTGGGGATCTCACGATGCGTCTCACGATCTGCAATTTTGGAGTGTTCGGGATCCCTGGTCAGATCAGAGGAGGGCACAGTTGATAAAACAAAGGGAGCGGGCAGCGGAGTAATTAATGATCAATGATATATATTAAGATGATTGAAAATAATGCATTTGTAATATTATAAATTTATTTAATAATAAATAGCATTTAAAATTATTATGACTTTGGCCACACTGTGTTTTTTAAATTAACTATTTATTTATCTATTTACTATCTGCTATCTGCTTAGCTTTCCAATTATCCCTCCCTAAGCTTATATATAAAGTTATATATAACTTAATATATACCCTTATTCCCTACTTTTAAAAAAATATTATAATGCTTCTTTTTATCCTTATTTTCCACTTTCCTTTTAATCTTTTTAAAAGTAATTTTATTATTAATAATAAAATAGTAAATTTAATAAAGTATAATAAAATTATTTTTTATATTTTATGTTTTTACTTATTTTATTATAATTATTATTTTTACTTTTTTTTAAAAGTTTTATAATATTTTTATAAAGAATATTTAAGCGTTTTAAAGTAAAGCGCTTTTTTATTATAACTTTTATTAAAATTAAATTAAAGGTTAAGTATTTATTATAATATT